>JAOXNX010000028.1:5181430-5196476 GCA_028566075.1 Solidago caesia
GATATACGTGGCAGGTGAGGCACACGTGGCGGGTGACATGGACTGTCATTAAAACAGCAGGTCATTTACCCGGTCACATACATTCTTTGGACAAAATTACAAGTTAGATACATCACATAGACAAATTAGAAGATCACTACACAACATAACCATTTTGTCATAGTTATGTGCATTCAGGGGTCATTATCCCTTTTATAATTGTAGATAGGGATGGGAACGTCCGGGTCCCGGAAATGACCAAAATTCTCGTACCAGTCCGGTTTCAAAAACTATTAAAAATGGTTATTGTTGGGACTGGGTATCATTTTTCAGTATCGAGTTTAGGACAGTACTAGACGGGATTCGAGACTTGATACTTTTTATTCATCCCTAATTATAGATGTATATCTTGAATTTTGAAAAATACTAAGTAGTCGGAAAGGTTTTTTATTTAGGTTTTTCGGGGACGACGAGGCTCTTTTTATACTTATATGTAGGTAATCTAATCGGGGTATTATTTGACCGTTTTTAAACTTTTTCTCACACTTCCAAGATTGTATCTAATAGGATTTGAACCTCATATCTTATGTAAAGTAGTCCAACACGTTAACCACTAAGATACCTTGAAGGTGGTTCGAAAATATTAAGTTGTTTTTTCATAAAATAAATTATATGTCAGTATAAACATTAAATGTTTGTTACGTATAAAGAAATTTCAACATTTGGGTATGTTATGTATAAAGGAAATTCAACATTTGTGTTTGTATCCGGTTTATTAAAATTATGCCATTGTAGAGTGTCATTCAACATAAAAGATCAAAGTGCAAAATTGCACGCTTCATCCGACCATATTTTTGTGTCTATATATGAAATTTTGTTTTTATACATATGCAAAATTAGGATGTGCTATCTTTGCCTCCTCTGACTTTCTTCATGGAGTTAATATTTTCGTATGAATTCTACAACTTATTAAGGGTGTTGGCATTGCAACCCTTCAACCCACACTCATTTTAACCAATCACCTAATGTCACCTCAATTTTGCTTTTTTCAACCCTCCAACCTTTATTTGAAGGCATCACTCAACCCTCCAACCCTCACTACAATAATGTATCTGTTGGGTGTGTGAGCAACGTTCAGATTTTATGCTGGTTAACGTGGGTTCCAACTAGCAATCCTTCAACCTCTGCCAATTCGCGTGGGTCGGCGGCGGTGTTTCTGTGCGGGTTAAAAGAACCCGTGCCCTCAAGCGTACAATGCCAACACCCTAAGGGTGTGTTTGGTAGGGAGAAACTCAAAGAAATTAAATAAACCAAAGAAATTAAATATAAAAAAAAAAGAAATTGGTCGAGAAATCTAATAGATTTCATAGTTTGATAATGATGGAGAAATTGACCTGAGAAATGCTAAAAGACATAATCTTAACCAAAAATCTTAAAAAGTCAACCAACTTTATATAAACTCGTTTGATCGATGAAAAACTCTTATGAAAAACAAAATCCTCTAATTATCATTTCTTTTCATTTCCCCGTATTTTAGATAGAAATCAAAATAAAACAAAACCATTTCTTGAGAAATGACCATTTCTCCACCCAATTTAATTTTCCTAAAATTTTGTAGACAAGTTTTCTTTAGTATGTTTAATCTTCGATAGTGAACTTTATCGCAACACATACTTCCATTATATTCACCCAGTAAAGAAAATTTTTCATTTCTCTTGCAAAGAAAACCTTCCATTATTGTTTGTGAATTAAAACAGACCTTTTGATTTGTCTGCTTACTATTGATAGATAACTAGCAGGTTATCCGCGCGTTGTGGCAGTGTCTCTTAAAAATCGGTGGTTAAATGTGGCGGTATCGGTGAGTGGTGGTGATGGTGGCGGCGCCGTGTATATGTGTATGTGTGGGGAGAGAAGCCGTATAGGGTATCAGAAAAAGATTATGATTTGCAAAAGGGGTTTTGTTAGAAGAGGGGTATTATAAAGATTATAAGTACGGATATTTAAAATAGTTAATAATGTTAGACCGTGCGGAGTGAGGCGATTTTGAGCCGTGCGCCGCCCCATGCCGCCTATCTGCCGCCCGGAACAGGGCCCCGAGGGGCGACGGTTGACCAAAAAAAAAGAGCCCGGCGCATTTCTTCCGCCCGCGCCCTCACCCATTCCAAGAAAAATATATCCGTTGTATGTATCTTTGTGTATATATATAGATATAGATAGTATGTATCTGTGTGTATATATGTAGATATAGATATAGATAGTATGTATTAATAGAGGAGGAAGAAGATAGATAGATATAGAAAACCCGATCTGTAACTTTTTACCCGATTTTCTGACGGCGGCGACTGTGAGGAAATCGGAAATCTGACGATCGGAAATCGGAAATCTGGCGGCGGCGGTGATGAAATCCGACGGGCTGCTGTTGAGTAATCGAAACACGGCGGCGAGGGTTATGTCTTCATCAGGCGGCGGCGAGACTGAAAACGGCCGTCGCCGGCAATGGTAGCTAGGTTTCCGACTGCGGCGATCGACGGCGGCATGCCGGAATCCGGCGGCGGCGGCTGGAGAGAAATGGAGGTTATGTGTGTGTGTTTGTGTTTATGCTTTGAGAAATGGAAATATGAAATGGAAATACCTTTTTAATACCCTTTTTAATATATATATATATATAATATATAATGTATTTTTAAATATATAAATGTATTTGTGTTTAAAAAAGAAATAAAAAATAAAATGGAGGATGCCCAAAAAGAGATGCCTCACTCCAACAAAAAGGAGGGGCATCTCTTTGGGGGAGGCACCGCCACATGGCGGAAGACGCCCCCATGTGGGGGTGCCTCACTCCTCACAGTCTAATAAATATTGTAATGTAATGTAATTTGTTTTAGTAATTGATTGTGTCTTGTCAATGATAATTGCGTCATTTGTTATTATTTTCTAGCAGTAATTGCATTTTGTTAAATTATATTGTATCAATGATAATTTGTTTATGTCATGGTTTTCTATTTTAATTTTATAATTATATTATATTATATAATACATTAAAGTTGTATGTCGTGAGTGCCTTGGTCGGCATGAACAGTAAACGTGTTTTTTTGGCCCGGTAAATGTTTCCCAAACTATTCAAGCAATGAAAAGTTTGCTAAATGTGTTAATTGGACCCGGCTCAAACAAAAAAGAGACCCCAGTCCATCAACCAAAATAATATTTGGCATGTAATTAAAATCTTAAGTAACCCATTGTGTTTTGAAATCGGATAAATAATCAACAAGAAATTTGATTATAAACCATGTTTTGCTTATATTTTTTTTAAACTGCCTGACTAGCAGGCTGCTGCGCAGTAGCCTGCTAACCAGCTTGCTTACAAATTTTTTTAACTGTCTGGCTAGCAAGCTGCTGCGCAACTATATGTTAAATAGCTTGCTTACAATTTTTTATAACCAACCTGGCTAACAGGTTGCTGAACAGTTGCTTGTTACAAAAAAATTTTACCACCTTCACCAACATATATATATATATAGATATATATTATATATTTTAGTCTTTCACTTTATTGTATTGCTTTTGGGCATTTGACCCATAAACAAAGCAGACCAAAAACAATATATATTTACTTAATGAAAAACAAACATTGGGAGGCTACTACAAAGGTTCGACAAAAGTACACTGGAATAACGCAACCGTCGTTTGAACACGACGATTTTGCGGGACCCGAAATTTACTAGTTACGAATAAAAGTTAGAAAATATTTCTTAATTGAATTTTTGAATAGATAAACCTTTATCACTTGTGCATATAGAGAACAACAATGGCGTCTGGGTTTCTAAATTTGGTACATATAATCCCATAAATCTTTTTATCTATTAATACTTCTGTTCATACTTTATTTATTTCAATTATTATATGTTTTGTGGGGTTTTTTCAGAGCCAGGGCCTCAGGAGTTTTAGTAGAAGCACATCAACAGCTTGTATTTCTGAGGTATATTTTATTCTTTTATATTTGGAAAGGCAAATTTTATTTTATTTATTTTACATATTCCTCACAAATAGGACTAGAACACATGACCTGACCTGACGTTAGTGGCGTAGCCAGGAATTTATGTCTAGCGGGGCAGAAAGAAATTTATGTTTTGTTGGTGGGCGAGTTAACTTTGGACTAAACTAATATATAAAAAATATAGACTTTTATAAATATTGTGGGTACTGGGTAGGTCATGGCCAACCTTGGCCTCCATGTGCACCGCCACTGCCTGACCTGTTAATTGTTTGATACCGCTAGATCAAAGACCCTTACGTATATTGTTACATTAGTGTCGGCACTTTTCTTAAATCCAAACCCACCTAGCTATGTTCATGTTCAATGCTTTCATTAATAGCTAACCTTTTATTGCTCACATATGTTAGTCATGTAAATTTTTTATTGTGATATGTAATATTTGGAATAGCCAAAGGGTAGCCTTGTGCTCAGGGGATTTGGGTTTCTACGATAGAGACCCGTATTCTACAACAATGTTTAGGTGCGTACTAGCTTAGTTGGTATTGGAGGGATGAATATAGTCTGCATTTTCAGACGCTCTCTCTAGAGCATCTGCAATGATCTTAGTAGACATCGTTGTCTAAACTTGGATGAGTCAGTTGGAAAAGCCAAATATTAGGGGGTCTCCAACGCTCGGTTTTATGGCCCTATAATGCCGAGCTCGGTTTTATACCATTGGAGCAACATTTTTATGATCAGTTTCATGGTGCTATAACGTTGAATATCCAGTTTTATCCTTTTGCTTTATTTTTTTTGGTGTTTTATGTGTTTTTTAATTAAAAAGTGGGATTATAAAACTGAAGTGTGAGAGGTAAAAAGTGGTTCAGTGTTATGTTCAGTGCTATGATATGGGATAAAACTGGGTTTTGGGTTAGAGAGGGTCTTAAAGCACTTAACTTGCCCTTAAGTCTGCCTACACGATAGCATCTACGGAAAACATGTGACACAAACAAATTCCTCGTTAATTCATTCTGTCACCAAACAAATCCTAAACAGTTAATATATTTTCACCTGTCAATCTGAACATTGCTTTCTTTCCATATATTGTCCTCGGGACAGGATGTGCGGACCGGTCAGCGTTGCCTGTTATCAATGTTTTTTGTGAATAATTGGACATCTTCACAAAAACTAAGATGGTTATTGGGAAGTTTGAAGTGTAAATGAAGCTACTAATTTTTTTATCCTTAGATTGACCATGTGTTATATGATAATATGATTTTCCAATAAAAGGTAGGATTAGGGCTGTTCGAAGTTGCATTTCCGTTTGATCTGTTCATTCATATCCACATTTAGTCGCAGTAACCATTTGTTTTAATGTTTGGATAAAGATATTCTGGTTTAAGTTATTTGTAATTTGATTTGTTACACTATTCTTATGATGATTTATCCCAATTTATGGTTTCGCAAAAACTTAGAACTAATATTAGTCATCATTTTGTAGGAAGGAAACCATGGAATGCCAGTGAAGAAACATAATAATATCGGGATCTTAGACAACAGGAAAACCGTCAAGGAAAATACAGTCATTTCTGGATCTCAAGTATCTGATCACCATAAATGCCCTCCATTGGTTAGTGCATTAAAGGCTTCAGCTGAGCAAACTGTTGCCAGATTTCACTTTCCGGGACATAACAGGGGTCGGGCAGCTCCATCATCATTGACTAGACTCATTGGAATACAACCTTACCTTCATGACTTGCCTGAGCTTCCAGAGCTCGACAACCTATTCGCACCTGAGGGTCCTATTTTGGAGGCACAAAAGCAAGCGGCTGAATTGTTTGGAGCTACAGAGACATGGTTCTTAGTCGGGGGTACAACGTGTGGGATCCAAGCTTCAGTTATGGCTACTTGTTCACCAGGAGATACACTAATTCTTCCTCGAAATTCTCATATATCAGCCTTTTCGTCCATGGTATTATCTGGTGCAATTCCAAAGTATATATCACCAGAATATGATTTTGATTGGGACATTGCTTGTGGCGTCACTCCTTCACAGGCAAGTGAGATAATCTTTTGAAGTGACAATTCCCTTTAAAAAGCAGACAGATTTTGTTTTTATTTAGTATTTCCTTTATTTATTTGGCTCCTAGCAGATGTATGAACAAAGAAGTTTCGTCATGGCAGGTGGAGAAAGCAATCAAAGAATTGCATGCCGAAGGTCGAAAAGCATCAGCAGTTTTTGTCACCTCTCCTACTTATCACGGTATCTGCAGCAATCTTGAAAAGATTTCCTTGTTATGTCATTCTCACAACATTCCCATCATCGTGGACGAGGCTCATGGTGCACACTTAGGATTCCACGAGAGTTTCCCACATTCAGCTCTTAGTCAAGGGGTTGACCTTTCAGTACAGTCAACCCACAAGGTATTAAGCTCTCTCACACAATCATCCATGTTACATAGGTCTGGAAATAATGTGGATAGAGAAAGAGTATGTCAATGCCTTCAAACACTTCAAAGCACAAGTCCTAGTTACCTGCTTTTAGCTTCTTTAGACGCTGCTAGGGCCCAAATAAGCGAACATTCTGGAACCATTTTTAACAAAGCAGTTGACATAGCCATGGAAACAAAAGCTCTCATAGGAAAGATTCCCGGAATTAGAGTCCTGGATACTAGTATTTTCGGGATGGATCCTTTAAGAATTACAGTAGGGGTGTGGAAGCTTGGTATGTCTGGTTTTGAAGCTGATGATATTTTATATGAAGATTATGAAGTGGTTTCAGAACTGACTGGGACTCGTTCTATAACGTTTGCTATAAATTTAGGAACAAGTAGAGATGATGTATTAAGGCTTGTGTCAGGGTTAAAGCATTTATCACAAACACATAACTCAATAAGAGTAAAGGAGGAAAGATTAAATGATATACAGCTTTTTATGGAAAGCACTACTAGCATGAGATTGAGCCCTCGAGAGGCTTTCTTTGCAAGTAAAAAGAAAGTGGGTTTTAAAGAGAGTGTCGGGAAAGTTTGTGGGGAGTTAGTATGTCCATACCCGCCAGGAATACCGCTACTTGTACCTGGGGAAGTGGTTACAGAGGAAGCATTAAGTTATCTGATGGAAGTGAAAAAGAATGGTGGTTTTATTAGTGGAGCTGCTGATCTTAGTCTTTCATCCATAACTGTTTGCAGTTAGCCCTTCTTGAATTTCGGTGGGATTGTTAAAGCTTGGGGTATAAGCGGATGAAATGCTGCAAAAGCTAGTTGAAGTGGCAATTTTAACCCACTTACAATATGAATTGATTTGGTTTGTCAAAACACATCTCAAACGGGTCAAATTAAAAGAATTAGCTAAAAGGAGAACGGGGCAAATGGACGGGCAAAAGTTCAAGAAAACGAGCTCTTGCAAGATGCAAGTTTTACTCATGAAATCCTACTTTACCCTATCAAAGTAGAAAAGGGTTTCACATAACTTCTTTTTGGAAGTAAAATGGAGTTGTCAAAAGAACTGAAATTTGTTGGATTTGGAATGGAATTGAATACGATCGACCCTTGCTTGACATAGAATGGAACGCCGATTACCTATTATTTCATATGGAAATGGAATGTATATTACATATGTAATGACAATTTTCTAAATTACACTATAATTCAATTTCTTTAAACATTTTGTTGTACGGTGGAAGTTGACAGATTGAGTCGACACTTTCAGAACAATGGCTGATTGCGGAAGAGTCAAGACTCATATCTAATCAATTTCCACCCAAATTTGTCCATGCTGTTGTTCCAGATTAACTCATAAGTGAAGTGTCTATCACCCTGGATTTGATTTATGAACCAAATATGAAACCAAATTCGTCCATGCTGCTGTTCTAGTTAACACATAAATAAAGTGAGATCATCTTGGATTTGACTACGCTCGCAGATCCTTAGACCACACAGTGTTGGTAGCCGTTTCAACTTGTGCATGTTACAGTAATCAGGAAAATATGAAGTTAAATGGTTTTATAACTACAAAAAATATTTTCAGCAAATGTGCACTTGTAAACGGACAGATAGACCAAGAGGCAATATCTCGCAAAGAAATTGTAAATGGACAGAAAGACTAAGACGGAGATATCAAGCAAATAAAGTGTAATCGGACAGAAAGACTAAGAAGAGTTGGATAAAATATTTCGCTAAAATGGCGTCTTAGGACTTGCTATACAGGCTGGCAGGTCAAGAACGCACTGTCGCACTATATTGCATGCTTGTGTGTGCATACGAAAATTAGGACAACGCGTCAAAGACCAGTCAAGTAGGGAAAACATTATGAAAAGTTACCAAAACGTATAAGCATCAAATGAAATCACCCAAAGTTCGTGTTGGTGTGTCACTTATACCAAATTCGCCACACAAATTGAAAACCTAAGACAATTCCCCTTGAATATGTTTGGTAGTTCAAACATAAACAAAGGGACCTTTGATGTTGGAAATATAAAAAAGAAAATTTGAAACCAGAAAAAACCTTTGATGTTTGGTAGTTCAAACACCAACATGAATGTTGGTGACCATTTCAGATTTTTTTCAGAGAATGATGTACCTTTTGTAACTTTAATGGACACTTTAGAAAGTTGGTTTCTTACTTTCTTATCCCTAAGAAACCAAAAATTATGTCTACATACAAACGTTACATGTAGATATACATCTTATAAACAGAATACGGATGAGTCTTCGACCAAGGTGAATGTTATCTCCTTGACCATTTACGAACCCTTTCATTGGCCGCCCTAAGATGTTTATCTAAGAAGGTTCAAACACAATAACCTTTTGTTAGGACATCAGGACACCAAGTAACCAGGACACGTAGACATGTATGTAAAATATGGATACATGTATGCGTCTTATACAGTTGCTTTTTAGCTATATTATATCTTAGTTGTGAAAAGTTCCCAACTTTTCATATTACTATATTAGACTAAATAATAGTATTGATAATAACAATAACACTTCAAAATTGAAAAGAAAGACCAGACCTGGACCG
The DNA here is from genome assembly GCA_028566075.1 of Solidago caesia. NCBI lineage: Eukaryota > Viridiplantae > Streptophyta > Magnoliopsida > Asterales > Asteraceae > Solidago > Solidago caesia. The sequence goes on from JAOXNX010000028.1 coordinate 5,190,402, forward strand.
GCTATCCCGGATTGCCAGTTCACTTTAGTCCTACTTTCGGATCAAAAGCCCAACCCAATCCAAATTACGATTGGTTATACCTAACATCAATACCGGACCATCAGACCCGATCATTTTACACATTTTTACAGCTAGACGCCAAACCTCACCGGAGAGGCTCTGTTTGCATGAAAAATTCTTAATGGGATATATCAACAGACCAAAATGCAAGATACCATCTTCCTCGAACCCCTTCTTATAAACAATCGATACCGCCGCTCTTTATCTTCTTTGCAGCCTGATTCACAGAACCAGGCTCTGTTGTCCTCACACATGGCGGCATACCATTTCTGTTTTCCTCTGGGTCGGCCCATGATAAGGGTTCAACTGCAAACATAAAAACCACGTTTAAGTCATGTGGCGAGGCTGCAACATAGAAACACAGAGATGCGACTTTCAACCCTTTATGGGTAATGGTTTGAGTTGGGTTTTACCTTTTTCCCAACCAGTCAAATGGATAAAATGTAAAAGATTAGCTAAAATGGGAACGGATTGAATGGATCAAATCAGTCCCCTAAAATGTTTCAGGTGCAGATCAACTCCTAATGTTTTAAAAGATGTAGATTACTTTTGTTATGCTATATTGTAAAAAACAAAAAGACAAGAGGAAAAGGTGTTGAACGGGTTTGCCCAACCCAAGCTGACCAATTGTGACCAGAATATAAAGATATCTGTTTAAACCCGAACATATTTTGACCCATTACCCGACCCATCCATCTTGCACCCTTTAGTAATAACAACCACAATTATGGAGCTGGGAACCCAATCATACCAATCTGCAAATCTAAGTTCTCATCTGGACCTGCCCATGCTAAGGGTTCAACTGCAAAATGTAAATATCACCTTTAGTAGAATGGATGGTCACAATATCTTTTACAGTGCCGATAAAGGAAACGAAGAAAAAACACATAATTGGTTATCCAAGGTTACACAAAATTTACACAAAATCACAACAATGTGCCCAGTATGATAGCATGAAATAAACAATAATAAAAATCATATAAGCAACTCTGAAACAGGCGTACATCAGTCGTTCCTGTTGTTCGAAATAGTAAATATCAGACAATGATCATTCAAGACATTAACTTAAAACATTACCTAAGACATCTTTTATAAAACATACAGTTAGTTCGTAAACAAAAATGAAAGCCTCTCCAAAGAAACCTTATTTTTACACCCTTAAATAAGAATTTAAATCAAAAACAGATTCTGTTTATCCAAACATTCAAAACTGATTATCGGAAGTTGCGTTAATCAAATAATCAGTTTCAAACGTTAAAAATTTGGCATCAAAATAGACAAAAGTTAAGCTTGTACACAATACACATTGTTTCTGCTCCTTCCTTAAATCTTATCTTTCAATAATGGAAACTACAAAATCCAGCAACTCCTTTTTCTATATCTTATCTTATGTTATACTAAATAAGAATTGCCATTTTTATCTTGAAGTATAATACAAACCGGCTGACAACTTAATTAACAATAAACAAAAACTAAGAACTTATAATAGCCAGATGCTTTCGAGAGACCATTTCTCCTTGGCCTACTTTAATGATGTAGGATCTATCCTAAGCTGATCATTGACCAATTTCCACATAATAAAACCCTAACTTGCTCTCCAAGATAGAATGTATCCAACATTCCAACAATTAAATCAAATATTTTCTCTAACTAAAGTAATAATAAAATCTAATAGAGGTTCGTATCAAAGTAGTACTCTGAAATACCTGGTGACGGTTCAAGACATTCTGGTGCTGCCATCTGAGCTGGACGTTTTCTCACATAGTTTTCCTGTAAAGGCTTTGGGACTTGAAACGAAAACCGCGCTAGTCCGATCCCTTGTGCTTGCTCCGGGTATTTCTGCAAATATCTGCATAATAAAACTACTTAGGAACCATTTCAACTTGTGACATAAAATGCAATACTGAAAAGACTAGGCCAAGAGCATACCTATCAATATCTGGTAGTGAACGAAGTTTGGCCCCTGTCGGTGACGTATAATATCTGAAAACCATACAAATATACAAATAAATTTAGATTAGTAAAGATTCATCATAAAGGTGAAAACTTTTCTGAAGAAACTAAGAGATTAAACTCATAAAAATTTATCAACAAGAAACGGAAACGTCCGGAAGCAACTGAAAATATTCAACTAAAGTAACTTACAAAAAGTAGGTAAAAAGGAAGCGAATGGGTAAAAGTGTTGAACAGGTCAAAAGTCGGCCCAAACATACTATTAATGCAAAAATCTCCAAAACATTTTCTGGAAAAATATGTATTACAATTGAAATACAATAACTTTCATAGTTATACTTGACACGGGTATTTTATAAAAAAGCATAAAGCTTTGAACAAAGAGTGGTAGACAAAAAAGATGGTCTTCTCCCTCCCTCCCCAAAAAATTAGAAAATACAAAATTTTGCAACCACTAAGAGGTTTTATAAAGATGGAAACTTTGTTAAAGAAATCGAAAAAAGATTCATACACATCAGCGAATTTAGAGCTTCCTTCATTTCTTAGCCTCAAAAGCCTCTTCCACCCCGGAGGTGGCTTTGCAATGTCCGGTTTATCAATAGCCCATATCCGAGATCCATCTTGCTCGATATCGGTTGGGTCGTCACATGAAATATCACGATTCCATTCGCGGGTAGTTTCACATACAAATGGCTGGTTTGTAATGTGCTCCCGAATCACCTCATATTTCTCTTGATCTGGAATTAATCTCCATTTCAAACAATTTGCACATTGAACAGTAAAAGCGCCTACTTCAGGCGGTTTTCTAGATGGAGCTTTTAGTTTGTTTGCAACACGATTCTGTAATGATTTGAGCGGCTGTGAACCATTCCGAGATGGATCATAAAGAACCATCTGTTTTTGGGAATCGTTACACAACGGGTTGTCTTTTTCTTCATCTTCTGAGCTATACTCAGATGAAGTAACACCTAAAACTTTTTCATTTTTAACCATTGTGTCACTATGGGAAGGAGCACTAGATCCCTCAAGAACACTTTTGCCGCCCATTTTAATGGTAATTTTAGTCGAACGTGACTGCATTGCTACAAATCAGAAATTTCCCTGATTCAAATAACCGAAACTTCACATTTCAATATATAGTACATAACAGACATTTAAATTCATGAAACATAATGTTTAAATCAGCATTACTCACTATAGACAACCTCTCACCCTTTACAGGCAGCACAGAAAAGCGATATAAAGTAAAATATTACAACACCAAAATGATGCAAAGCTTTAGAAAGTGGTTAAGAACACAATCGGACATACTATCAGACTTCAGAATCAGATAATGATTTCATGCTAGCTTTTGATGATAACTTTTTTATGTCAAGAATTAACAATTGATGATAGATTCATCATCTTTCTGACATTAGTTTACCATAGAAATTTACAGAAATCATTTTAAAAATTTTGTTCAAAGTGAATAAAACTGCATGTCGTCAATGCGTCAACAATGACAAATCCAAATTGAAATTGCATGCAACATTTAAATTAACTTAATCCATAAAGGATTAAATAAATACACTCTTCGCTATGTTCTTCATAAAAATTGGCAAAACTTCAGATCGAATTTAAGATGAAAGCTACTTTTTTCAGTAATATTCTCTCTTGTTAGTATCCCATATTTCAACCAAAATGATGAAAGATAATGAATAAAGGAAATAAAAGATGAGTCATTGGAATTGATGTAAGGACAACGTGTGTTTGTCATAAAAAGAGAAATTTATAAAGAGGGTCGAATGAAATTTGGGATGGGTAATTTTGGCATTTTAACCAAAAATAAGTAATGAAACACATTGTTTTTCTTAGGCTGTATCACATGATAGATCGAATAACATCGAATATTGTAACTTGTTCTTGTAGACCGACTAACTGACACTGAAAGATTCTTCACTAGTTTAATTTAGATCCTTTCAGGTCTAGGATGGAAATAATTAACATTTAAAGCAATGATACGGCAACTAATGGTTTGTTGCCCTAAAGCGGGTACATAAGTATTTAACGCTCTCATACGTAACCACGACTAATGCATGCACATATATTTCAGAGTCTTGTAAACAAATAATTCTTGCAGATTGTTGTTATTGTCAAAATATGCGGCAAAAATATACACGGATTACTAAAACTTGACTCGAGCTTTACACAACAAACCAACACTAGCACCAACACCACCCACAAGGCCGCGTATCCACAATCAAAAAAAGCAAATAAAGCTTACCTATTTTAAGCGCTTAAATTAAAAGAATTAAACTTTTCCCGATTGACGTCACCACTTGAGCCCCATGCTTACTTTCCTGCTATATATGGTTTAACAATATTAATAATTAGTATCCAAAGGACGTTAAGTAATCCCTAAATGTGACCACAAATTAGAATGTATAGAGGCATGTATATTTTACCTGTTAATCTGTTTGCGAACATGTAAAAATCATCAAGTAGCCACTAAAAGTTGCTGAAAAGAAAACAAAATCCGAGCGTTAAAATCATATCTCATAAACGTAAGCTTACATATCTAATTATCTATCTGAATATATCTTTTAAAGAATGATTGTGTGCCTACAGGTTGGCATGTCTTTGTCAATGGAAACATTAGAACAAACAACTTGCATGCCTTCACCAAATTAATTGACGAAAACAAATTCATCAAAGTGAACCCCAAAAGGTATATTCAGTCTAAACTCATGGCCAATTGTATTGATCAGTAAAAAAGAGTGAAGCTTAAAAAAAGTCACTTGCAGAGTCAATATGATGCGGCTAACAATGTCGTGCTAAAATAATAAAGAAACAAATCTATATATCTAAATCTTCTTTTACGCTTGTGAAACACAGAAAACACATGTCATTCGCCGTCTCGAATGTCAAATATGAGATCAAAGTCACAAAATTAAGAAAGTGAACCTTAAAAGATCAGTAAAATAAGTTCCGAATAGATTGCTCACGTGCATAGATTCATGTTAGATTTACATCAAGACCCAAGAACAACCAAAATCTACTAGCAAAATGATTAAAACCCTAAACAAAATCTACAAACAAGAAAAAACCCCGAAACTTCTATATTAATTACACAGCATCCAAATGTGCTTAAACTAAGAAACAAGAAAACCAAAATTCCCACAAACTGTTAACACTCATATTTAAAGATTCATGTTGAATCATTGTTATTGTTTCAAAAGCAACAAAACCCGCTTGCAAAATTAACAAACTTTACCTCGAAACACAATCAAACACGCCAAAACCAAAAAACAAAACACACACACACAAAGGGTTTGGATTAATAAATAATGAAATTGTTTCAAAATTTAAAAAAAAATTAAATTTATAAAAACCAACACAAATTATACATAAATAAATGAAAATACCCAAATCCTCTACTTAATTATTGACATCTAGATCGATTTTTAAACTATTAAAAAAAATAAATATATAAAATGTTACAAAAATCACTAAACCCTAAAAACAATAACAATAACAATAAAGATTACAACTTTACATAAAATTTCAACAATTAAAGTGCATAAATAGATCAAGATAACATTTTTTTATTGTTGATACTAAAAAAAATATGAAAGATTACTTACTAAAGAGTTAAAACAGGAGATCTGAGCACAAAGATTGATAATGAAGAATCGATTATGAGAAAGATGGGGAATTTATGTTGTTAAAGATTATGGATTCAAAGGGCATATATATATATGTATATATATTTATAACATTTGATTTGATGATCTATAAATAAATAAATGCAGTTGAATTGAATGAAGAAACAAAGATATGAAATTTAGGGAATGGTGAATTGTATTGAGGAAATCTTTCAATTTGATATATCACAAAGACACCAACTTGATAGTGTCAATCTTATTTTAGGTAATGTAATAAATATTACATTTTTATTACAACAACAACAACAGATACTCAATACCGCATAAGCGGTGTTTGAGGAAGGTAAGATGTAGGCAGACCTTACCCCTACCCAAAGGTAGAGAGGCTGCTTCCTAAGGACCTCCGGCCAAAGTGGGG
>JAOXNX010000028.1:5196576-5208284 GCA_028566075.1 Solidago caesia
TAGTTGTAGAAAATGTTTTCTAGTTTTCCATTTCTAATTTTTTAGAAAATGAAAGGGTTTTCAATTTCTAGAAAACAAATGAAAATTATGAAAACGTGTTCAAAATTAAAATATGCTAATTTTATTTTTTATTTTAGAAAACTAGAATACATATTGGAGATGTGGAGGAAGAGGGAAGGGGAGATTGAAAATGAAAATGGAAAATGAAAAACAACAAAATGTTGTTTTCCAAATTCATGTTATAAAATGAAAAATTGTATTTTTCATTTTCTTGGAAAAATTTTCTTGAAAATTATAATTTGATCGCGTATTCTGTTTTTCATGTTTTCTTGAAAAACAAAAATGAAAAACAAGGGGTATTTTCTCCAACTAAACGCTCCCTTGCATTCTCCTCATTCTTTACAGATTGGAGAGAATGATTAAAATGGAAATGTTTTTAATTTTTTATTTTTATCTATTACTTTTAATTATTTATTAAATGATAAAGTAATTAAGTTTTGATGGGTTTGATGTCATAAAACAATACAACATAGATCATGTATGCATAATAATTTTACTGAACAACTTTCGATCATACATTAACTGATTAACGTACATGTTTTAACTCATCATCAACATTTAGGTCCAACAGTCTCTTAACAGAATTGTTGATTGAATGTTGATTCCGTTGTGACGAGCGTTCAGAACCCAACATCTAGATAGCACGAGATCATTCATACAACTTATTATCTACCAAGTTAAGCTACGAACGAAAAGGAGTTCTATAGTATTTTTTTCAAAATATAAGATAGTAAATTAATAAAGAAATAACTTAAATTCTCTTAAGGTTTAAAGACGGGGTGTTTTGATATGCAATCTTATCGCATTCCAAACAGGGTTGATAAAAACTATTAATTGGTGAAGAACCACACATAATGTTAGACAGTGGATATCCTTTATTAATTTACTCAAGAAGAGTCTTCGATGTGGGCTAACCAGGATAACGGTGTAACCGCTTTCAAACCCTTTCCCTGATCATCCCTTAGATGTTTATCTGGAGGTTCGATCCTGACCTTGTAAGGACATCAACTGTCCACTAGACCACCTTAACGATAGTTACACCGTATGGAAGATGCATATATGTAATAGATGATACAAAGATTAGAATATATATATAATTTTAATTTCAATACCTGAAAGAAAGAAATCCTATAGCCTCTTCAAGTTCAGTTACCTTTTGTATAACTTACGCCCCACATACTAACATCCTCATTCGGGTCATGAAAGCCTCGCATGCTTGCAAACAAAATCCATCATGCTTTCAAGTCAGCATCAAACCTTAAACTACCCAGGAGGCTCAATACAACTAAATCAACTATAGCAATCCAGATCATTTTGTTACACTACTAATTAAACTTTACACAATGTTCTCTATAAGTTGGTAAATCTTGAGCAAAATGCGACTCAAATAAATAAGGCACCGAAACAGTCTTAAAAGGGTAATTATGAAACATGTTTTGCTGTAAAAAGAGTACTACATATGCTTGATCCACAAAAATATTTGAACAACATCAATGGGGACCAGAACATTAAGGAAAATGTGAATAGCACTGTAACTTGAAAAGACACGCACCAGAGTCGATGAGCCCCAAAGCCCCCAACTTGAACATGTCAAACCTACATTTTTGCTAAAATCGCAAATTTGTACACACAACACACATATGGAAGATGTACATATGCATACTCATAGACGATACAAAGATATATAAACACCTAGCATGTACAGAATCTGAATTTGATGTATTTCCTGAATGAAATCCTATATCATTTATCGGGAATTAGCGCCAAGCCAGACACCAGCATCCTGATCTTATTTGGGCTTGGTCTGATCTCTTTATATTGAGAGTGTTCTTTTAAAATGCCTTTTCCAGGCTTTGGTAGGGTTTTTCCAGGCTATTCCTGGCCAGACAGGTCCTTTTTACTTGATTGACACAACTTGTTGACCAGCCTTCGAGCCCTATATTGGACAGAATTAGGCATGGTCTATAATATACTCTCATTTAATATTTGTTCAACTCACCACATGCCAGTGTATAGAAGGCATACATCAAACCCAAACTTCTCTATGCCAATACATAAAAAGACGGCTCATCTTACCGTCTACGAACAGGGGACATGATAACATACTCCGTTCTCATGTCACAACATTCTTTACACACACTTAACCTCGTTGGAAATGTAGCTCAAACCATGTTATGTCTAAACAGTCTTCACAAATGTATCATATAAAGCCATGATGCTATATGAAGATATGAATTACTTCTTTTGGATTAAAATACTATTTTAGTTTAAACTCGCACTCCTTACTCTCTAACAAACATGTTAAACCTACATTTGAGTTTAACGTTGCATAGCTATAATCAAATCTTAGCCTCCTCAACATTGTTTTACAGCTAAGGGAAAAATAGTCAAGCACTAAGCACTCTCTAAGACCTACAAAAGAAAGGAAGTAATATCTACATAACAAAGCTTAGCCATACACAACCGATATAGTCAAGCACTAAGCACTCTATAAGACCTACAAAAGAAAGGAAGTAATATCTACATAACAAAACTTAGCCATACACAACCGATACAAACAATACATTGCACAATGTACAAATGTATGAAACGTAAACTTGTCGTATGACTATTTTTATTTGTGTTCCAATAAAAGAACACTCCCTCTACCTAATTTCTAAACATGCTCACAACCTTCAGGCTTAAACCCATACCCAAGAATCTTCTTCTCTTCACTAGAGTAAGAAATCACAATACAATACTAGTTGATATAAATTTCAGCAAATTCATAGATACACGAATTGACACATAAATTAAGTACTTGTACACATATATAATTCACAAAGAATAACAACAACAATACCTAATCTCGCCCTTGGTAGCCGCCTCTACCAGAAACCACTTCTGAAACATTCTGACAAAAGCACATGAAATTACCCTAAGATATTTCATAGAAAATCTTATAATTGATACAATATATAAAAAAAACAAACATTTTTAGCACAAAACAGCAATCAAGATATATAAAATGATATTAGATAACATAACAATAACAACTGTACCCAATCCCGGCATAATCGGGGTATGAGGTAAGATACTGCTTCCAGAAAGACCTCCGGCATAACATAACATAACAATTTTATTAATTCATAACACAAGCAGGTAGTAGTAACTAGTAAAACCCCATAAAAAGGATGCACAACCCACATCATCAAATCCATAAGACCACATCATTAACAATCTTTATAAAACAAAAAAGTCGACAAATATTTAAGAAAAACACCCATAAATCAAACAGGACTAAGAAGCTGAGAAATCGAAGGTTTGGGCTCAGAATTCATGCCAATGATAATAATCAAAGGAATGAATCCATAGTGAGTGATAACTTTAGCTTTCTTCATGCCCCATGTGCTCCATTCCTTCAATAGCTTTGATGCTGACGTGGTGATGTTGTCATTTGATGATGGCTTTGATGACCCTTTTGCTGATTTCCCTTTTGACGGCTTCAAACTCAACTTCGACGACATGTTTTTTTGGAGTGATTGAGGGATCGCCCTTGATGTTGGTGGTGGTGAGTCGGTCGGTGTTTGTGTTGGGAAGGATGTTTGGAGCCCTAATGATGGTGGGGGTGGTTTTTATAGGCCCATTTGGTGAATTGATGATATGACTTGAAGCCCAATAAAAATATACCGAGTAGTCGAGTACCGACATAAGAAAATGAGTACCGACATCGTTTGATATTGGCTCCATGAACCAAGCATCGTATTTATATATAATTTAACTTTAAGCATTATATAATGTAATGTAATGATAAAAAATATTAGTGATTGAGATATTCAAGGTGTATTAGTTACAAGAAAGCTTTTATAACTTTTCATTTCCAAATTTCATGAAAATAAACAAGGTTTTTATCTTAAAAAAAACTATTAAAAAAAATTTAAAACAAGTTTCTTTGTGTTTTTTTTTTCAAGTTTGAAAAATAGAAGAATAATAGTTAAGTGTAATTCTCAAGTATTTTTCTTTTCGATAAATACCGAGAACTTGTATAACACTAGAACATGATATCCAAATCCTAACATGCCACTTTGATGTAAATATAATATAATTTCTTATACAATATTCACGATTTATTCGATTCAATTTCTTAGTGGGGGATTGCATAAGCGTGTTTTTGGACCCAAAAAGAAGCGTAAGATCTTCAATGCGGTTATATTAACATCATTTTGGTGTTTATGGAGAACTAGGAATGAGGTTGTTTTTAATCAAACCGTTAGTGTCTCATAAATCATTAAAGAAATCAAGTATATGAGCTATCAATGGGTTAAAAACCGAGCAAGAATGTTAAATCTTTCATGTGAGATGTGGTGTTTTTTCAATTTGGGTTGTGTTTAAGTAACCATCTTTGGTGTTTTGGTTCTATTTGGGGTGTCTCTTGTATTCATGTATTTCTGTATTGGCTAGTTTCTCACTAACATTTATTAATGATATAATAAAAAGTTTTGTTGGCCGTTAAAAAAAAATAAAAAAAAATAGTTCGATATCGAAAAATAAAAAATTTACATAAAAAGTTAAAGGGGTGAAATCTAGAAAACATTACTTATCCAAGGACCAAAAAGTGAGTATCCAAACTACTCTTTTGGGCTACATCCAAACTAGACGGCAGTCAGACAGACAGACCGACAGGCGGCACCACCAAACAACAACCTACGACGACGACGACGACGACTACTGTGTAGTGAGAAATAACATCAATCTAATCAAATCAAATAATCCATAGAAATGGGGGGAGGAATGGAAGCAAACAAGAACAAGTTCATAGAAGATTGGGGAACTGCCAGAGAGAATCTGGAACACAATTTCCGATGGACTCGCCGCAACCTCGCTATCGTTGGTATCTTTGCCGTCGCTGTTCCTTACTTCGTTTACAAAGGCACTATTCGTGAATTCGTAAGTATATCTATATCTATCTATATCTATATAACAAATTATATATGTATATATGTTTGAAAGAATTTGTTATAGATCTGATTTAATTTAAGTGAATAATATTTGATGTTTGTGAGAGATTTATTGAAAGTTTGGTGATTTATGACTTGATGTTGAACAATACTTTGGGTGTTTATTTCGAAATTAGAAGCTAGTTTTAGTTTAGGGTTAAGGGCTTAGAAAATGTATCCGAATCGAACCCGGAATCTATATTAGTTAGTTTGTATCCATGTGTGTAGTCTACTTTTAAATAATATTGCTATCGTATGTATCCGGTGGTAGGGATTATGCCTTGTTTGTAAAAATGCTTCATAAGATAAAATTGTTTTAAAGTTTGGATACACACGCTAAAAGCATCCTAAGTTGGATATGTATACAAAATAGAGTTTGGATTAAAGTTGAATACATTCCCAAAAGCTTATCCCTTTTAGTTTTAACTAGTCTTGAATGCGGCGATAACTAAAAGCGGAAAGATGTTTGGAGGAAACCAGGCGGAGAGAAACGAGAGTAGGTTTGGCTTGTGTGCGTGTTTTTCATGGTGTGAGTAGATTAGGGTTGTTTGTAGTTTGGTTGTAGATTTAAGAGATATGATGGCTAAGGTTGCGTTTAGTTACAAAAAACTATTTCTAATTTTCCATTTTTATTTTTCAAGAAAATGAAAAGGTTTTTTCTTTTATCTCTAGAAAACCTTTGAAAACTTTGAAATACGTTTAGTTGCAAGTTTGGAAAACACAAAGGGTTTTCCATTTCTGAAGTAGAAAAAATTTAGAAAAACTATAAAAATGAGTTTTCCAAGGGGCAATTATAAGTTGGGAAACAAAGTTCTATGTAGTCAATGAAAGTTATTTTGGAAAAATCATCTTTGAACACGTTCTTTATTTCCTTGAAATTAAAAAAAAAACTCTTAGTTTTCTACAACTAAAATACTAAATGCATCCTAAGATATTTAAATGCATCTAGGGATTCACCTTCTTTAAAGCGCTACGTAAGATAATTGCTTTAGATAACACTAAAGGTATCTTGGTGATGTATTATTTGGGACTTCATACGTGTATATTATCTTTGCTAAGTTGTAGTATAAAATTGCCTGCTAAGTGTAATGTTGTAAGTACATTTAGTTCCATGATTAAATATATAACCCAACTTTCAGGATTTTGTTGAAACAAATGCATCATGTTTTTCTTAGTTTTTCAGTAAGGTTTTAAATTTGTGATAGAAAGATAACTAATTCTACATGTTTCTGTTCTTGCAAAATCTTTCATTTCAAAGGGATCTAGTTTTTATTTTATTTTTTATTTTATAATTTATTATTATTTTATTTTATTTTATTCCACATGAGGCTTGTCTTTATAGTTATTAAGTCTACTCAAAAGTAATTTTTACATTGTCAAGGTTTTAGATTTTAGTTTTATAAGTACGTTATATGCATAAGATTTACCATGCTCGCTTAACATCCAAAATATTTGTTTCAGATTAATGACCTTAAGACTTATACTTTTTTCTTAAAATATGTGACTGAACTGAAGTTTTAGGTAAGGTTTCCAAAACAACATGCATAATTTTATACATTTTTTTACTCAGTTTTTAGCATTTTTATGGGCTCTAGTAGAATGTTGATATCAGTCCACTTGCATTATTTTTTTTCTATATGGGTAGCTTCTAAAACATAATGTTAAGTGTGATTTGAACCTCATTATGATAAAAAAAAATCTATTCACAATATGTTAAGCGAGGAGGAAACACCACTTTCGGGGTTTAAGGAGTTAAATCTTGAAGTCAATAAAAACTATACTATTGCTAAACTTCAGTTACTAACAAAAATTAACGTGCTCCAACTCATAAAACCAAACTCTTTACATATATTCTCCAAAGTTTTGACCTTGAGGTGCTTTATCGATTCACATAGCTAAGGCCCAAGGGAGAATTGAAAAACTAATGTCTAATAAAAATATAAAATTGACAAAAATAGAGTCATATAAGCTGTTCTAAATATTGCAATCATTGTGAAAAAACTCCATTTTTTCACTTGTTACATGAAAGCTGGTGACCTGATGTGGTCTATCTCAAATGGTTTATGTTTTTGCACAATATATATCACTACAGGATCTTGGTTTTAATATTTCTCCAAAATGTTACTCTAACTAAGGCTACAACTTATACTGCTATATCCTATCATTTCAAGTCCCCATTTCGAAAGGTACCATGAACTCAAAGATGCATCAATATTTTAAATCGAAAAAGGTGGCTTGCTATTTAAATGTTCAATAGTACTTTGTTTCAGCAGACCATTTTCCCAAATGTAAAGTTGTGAATGATATAAAAAGTTGTACAATGTGTATCTACACATGTTCCAGCTATATAGTCCTGAAAAGAATGGAACCTAGGAAAATACAGGCATCTATTATACAGACAAAATGCAAACGCTGTCATTTCTTTCAATTATATCCTAGAAAAAAATCAGTGTTATGAAAAGTGTTAAATGGAGGTAGGTAGTCGAGAAGCTTGTAGTTGTAGCACTATGCTTAACACTTTTGTAGCTGCATAATAAGCTTATTAAGCATATGGAACATAATTATTTGAAGAAAGGAGAATTTTCAATACCTATATAATTTTAATAGTTACTTTCGTAATAATAGCTCCATTGATAAAATTTTTTTTACTATCAGACGAGAATGTCAGTTAATGCACATTGAACCTTCTTAATAATTTCAATGAAGATTGGGAAACTCGGACTCGACTTGGGGTATCCAGATTGCGCTTTTATATATAAAAATAATATATTTTGAAATTATCTATACTTCTATACTTCTATACTACTATATAAAAATTGTAGACCCTCCTGTTGAAAGTTACATAATTTGGATATGGGAAATACTCATATTACCCCTCTTAACACTTTTACACCATATATCCCTTATCTTCTAAAATATCCCCACTACCCCCTTTACATCAATTACCTACCCCACTCGACGCCGCCACCACCACCAACAGTCGCCGCCGCCATCACCAGTCGCTGCCACCACCGCTGCATTGCGCGGGTACCCCTCTAGTATGTATTAGAAAATTAGAAATAGACTAAAAACTTCAATCTTAAACATAGTTGTTTTGAAACATTAATTAACATAATACTTGAAAGTTCAAACTTAATTGTTTAGAAACGTAAACTTAAACCAATTTAGTGTTTTATTAATTTTGTATTTTATATAAAAAAAAATGACCAACTTTGACCTGAGTTTTGACCCGATCAACCGAGTTTGACCCATATCGGCCAAGTTTGACCTGTGTCGGCCGAGTTTGACCCGAGTCGGCCGGGTTTGATCTGTTTTGACCTGAGTCTGATTCCGTTGACTGATTTTTAGTCCGAGCCGGCCTGACTCGACCCGTTTGATCGCCGAGTTATGAGTCAAATCTGGGTTTTGACCCGAGCCGGCCGAGTTTTACAACAATGGTTTCAATTATACGTCTATCAGACTGAACATGGTTTTTATCTGTTTAGTTTATTTGACAATATGAGTTAATTGTTTTACTGTAATAAGTTTAAATAAATCAAACATAGGGTTCATTTTGAAGGTATTGAAGAGATCTATTAAATAATGCAATTTGTTTAAAGGAATGAAAGTACTTTTCATTGTTTTTATTTATCATAAGTATTAAGTAGTATTTAAAATAGATTAGGGTGTGATTTTTTTGTTAATTACTCATTCAATAAAGGGTATATAGTTAGTTGAAACGATGAAATCATCAATAAAGATCAAATCAGAAAATTAACTAGTAAGATTGTGCCACCTATTTGATTTTGGGAAAAGCTGATGGAATATTAGTTTTATTTTATTAAGAGTTAATGTAATGGAACTTACTATCACTTGCAAGAACTTTTTGTGGGAATTTAAGAAGATCCAAGCACATTTGAAGGCCATAGAGCTAATGATTAGTTGTTGCAATAGTGTAGTGAATCATGTTGGAAAGATTCTAACTTTCAGAACTGTTGCTAACTAGTCTAGTGATACGATATCCTGTCTGCATGTTTTCACTTTCTAACAGCAATTGAGCCAATAGTTTGAGATGTCCGTTATCTTCTATTCAGTGTGTGTTCATATGATTGGCAGTCCAGTATCTCGGAACATGCTTTTGTTATAGACATATCTTGAATCTTGACCTTCTTGATAGTTTGAAGTAGAGATGGGCAAGTCTGGCAAAGGCTGAGGCTTGTCCTCGACTCGGAAGATACTGAATTTAAAAAAGCCCAAACAATACCGCTCCCATTTCTACCTGGCCCAAAAAACAAGCCTATTTCAGATCAGATTCAGCTCAAAGACCGGCTTAAATCAGTCCCAGTTAAAGCCGGATTTGGTCTATTTATAGCCTGGCCCGGTCAGAGCCCATGTTACCAAGAAAAAATCTGTGTTTTTTTCTCTTCCAAACTTCATTAAACATATAAACAAATTTTAATGTTATTTGAGCAAATTTTGTGTTTTCCAATCATTTCTTATCTGTTGCAAAGCTCAAATATGGTACTGTATGATGCTACATACAGTCTATACATGGCATTATTGAAATAGTTTTACTAGTAAAATGAACTATTACACCAAGTGTTTAGAATTATGCATAGCTATTGTCAATCTGGCTCAAGTTGTTGTAAGGTCTACTAGTTACTAATTGGCGTATGACATCAAGTAATCATGATTGTAGTCATCAGCAACCGACTACATTATGCAAGTACATTGGCATTGAATGCGTAGAAATAGTCTAAGTTGTGTAACATTTGATAAGTCTTTACATATTCTATCTTTTTCTGTGTCATGATAACCAGCTGTAGATGGCATCGGGTAATCATGATTGTAGTCATCAGTAACTAACTACATTATTCAATTATGTTGGCATTGAATGCTTAGAACTAGTACCAAATTATGTAATGTTTGATGGTCAGCATTGTCTTTTCAAGTTCCATCTCTTTTTATATCATGATAACCAGCTGCAGATGGCATCAAGAAATCTCTTGGTACGCTGCTTGATCATATGAAAAACAAAAACATGATTTCTAGAGGAACAAGTTGTAGCTCATGCATAAAGTTAATTGTTTATTAGGAGACTTTATTACTTTGTTAAGAGCCGAACATTGTGTTGTGCAATGACAACATTGATTATCTACATGTAGATGTAGGCTAACAAAGAATCTAGCTAAGTTGAGCAGAAAGGAAAGGAATTAGCAAAATTTTATGTTACAAAAGAAATGTTATGGGCAAAAAGAAAGACTGGCCCGGCGATGAATAAGAGCGAGACTAGTCTGCCAGGCCTAAAAAGTGCATGAAAAAGTTGCCAAAAGTGTTAGCCAGACTGGGCCTGGCTTTATCCAACGCCTGGTCGATTATAAAGGGGCCAAGGATATGAAAAATTATAGTATTAGACTAATAATAGCTTTCACTTCAATAAAATGATAAATCGATTTAGGGAATGTGCTTTAAAAATACACTATGGTTTATGGGAAACCTTTGACCTGTTATAGATTAAAAAAAAACCCGAATTGGCCTATTGATTGCCAAATCGTTTTTTTTTTTTTTTTTTTTTTTGGAAATTTGCAGATTTCACCCATTTACCTGTTATTGATAAAAAATAACCCGAATTGCCCATTTATAACCCAATTTCATCGAAACGGCCACCTCTAGTTAGAACTGTTTCTAGGCCACTAACTGCATTTGTTTTTTTGGTTATTGATTTACATTACTTTAATGCATATGCCCTGTCTATTTGTGAAGAAATGGCGATAAGCCGTTCTTATCGAAAGCTGTATATATTAACATTCATATTTATGCGCCGTTTCAACAGCATATGCAAGATGAAGACAACAACAGACCCTACAGGAAGTTCCTTCCCTAAGATGCCATTTAAATCAATAAAATCTCGGTGGGAAGAATCCAGGTTTCTTTCTCAAGCTAGATGCACCTCTTTTGGAGTTCGGACTACTATTATTTTGTATGTGTTGGGCATTTCTGATTCATGTATTGTGAAACATTCCAGTTGCTACTCTCCCCTTTTTTCAATTTGCAGTTAAAATAAAACAAAAATTCTGATATATACTTTGTGGTGGCTTGAGCTTAAATTGTCTAATAATATTGTTACTTATGTTATAAAGTTGCTTGAATTTTATGGAAAGGATAGGTTCAGTTTTACCGGGTCAAAGCTGGGACGATTATGAGTTTCTGGCTAACTGCACAACTTCCTTGTATCTTATTTTAAAAACTTTTTGGGCGAAAGAATTTGAAAAAATAGTGAAAATCTCTACAAATATGTAGACATAGTGGTAGTTTGTGTTATCTTTAATAGATCTAGCAACGGTTTCACTGATCTTGATCAATTTTCATGGATCGTGACCTCTTTTTTTTTTTTATAAGTTGACTCCGTTGACCGGTTTCCTACTCGGATTTCGCGTAACTTGCCTTGGACGACCTCCAAGGTAAGAGTAGTCGAGGAGGAATCGCCAAATCGGACGAGTTTTACAACCATGTATGTATGTATGTGTGATATATGTACATATTGACTTACTTGGATCGATTACACAATCTTAATCTTAATCTTAATCTTAATATATACTAAAAGACAACTGACCTGACCTCAATTGATCAATCATAACTCTCGATTTCTCTAAATTAAGTTATTAAACATGTGACTAAATTGTCATAATTAAA
>JAOXNX010000028.1:5239406-5253680 GCA_028566075.1 Solidago caesia
ATTATATATTTTGCTTAACAATTGAATATTTAATTTATAACTTAGTAATCTAAAAGCGTAAAAAAGTTATATAAAAAATAAAAAATCAAAATAAAAAACCGAAACCAAACCAAAAACCGACCCAAACCGAACCAGAAAACTTACAAACCGATCTGAACCAAAACCAAATCTACTGGTTTTGGTTTTTTAAATACCCAAACGGATCGGATCGGTTCGGTTTTCGGTTTTGGATCAAAACCGACCCAAGCTCACCCCTGCTAGTAATTATCACCTCCATAACACAGCCAGCTCTTGGGCCTAATATATGGGAATTGATAATCGTACCACATCTTTTAATAAATTTACCACTATTATGCATTATCTACTTGTACTGCGTATTGTATCAGTTGTATTTTTTGGTAGATTAATAAAAAAATGATGGTACAAGTATGGGTTCCCTAATATATATCTAAAACTTGAGATATATATTAAGTTTTAGGCATATAAATCTTTTGGCGTTTATAAATCTTTTGGCATATATCATTACCAATGACTCATTTTGTTATTTGTTACCATCATTCTGTTCTGCTACTTTTTTTTTATATATATATATATATATTCGCATCACATATTTTGTTCTATGAATGTATTTTATCTCTAAATTATTAGTGAACTTGTTGATGTATAGCTACATATTGTGTAACTAATGTTTTACAAAGAGTTGATTGAGAACTTTGCTACTAAAAATTCAAGGAGAGCCTCACGTTTTATTTAAATATATGTAAACTATATTAATGTATCGACTATTATTTTAGGAGCCTATTTTTTTTTCTTTTTCTTGACCTCAACTTTTTATTGAGGAGATAGAAAATGGAAATGTAAAATGCAAAACATAAAAAGATGTTTTCAAATTTTTAATTGAAAAATAGAAAACATTGTCCATCAGTTGGTAACAAGGCCGGTTCTTGGGCAATGTAAAAAGGGCTTAAGCTCAAGTCCCAAAATTATAAAAGGGCCCAAAAATTTTGTCCAGCTTTCTATTTATATGGGTTAGCCCAAAAACTTATGGTCCAGTTCAAATTTATTTCCCTTTTTGTATGAAAAAATGTCCAGAAACTTATAATATAATGTAATTCGTTAGATTAATAAACCTATTAGTTCGTTAGATACTTACTAACTTTTATCAAATTTTAAATTCCTTCCTCAATCTTCAGCTCTAAGCTAATTTCTTTCTTTGTATAGTTTTTGCTTTTATCTAATTTTATTAGTTAAGTTATTTGTTTTAATAGAATAACAATAATATATAATTGTTTGAGACGGCTTGCCAGTAAACATTATGTAAATTTAACCTTATTGATTTAATTTTTTATATCAGATGTTATTGTATTCCATTTTTTTTTGGCTATATGATGAAGTGGTCATGCAAACGCAATGCCGCATCCATCGTCAAACTGGCGCAGGACGACAATGCGTTGCGCCTCTATGTAATGCGGCATATTGGTTGCTTTTGGGACTAACGAGACCACTCGGTTTTTCTTGGTATTTCCCGGTACTGGGCTTATTTTTTTCTCTTAACCTAAGCCTCGAATTTTTTTGTCATTCTCGATGACACCCCTGGTCGGTAATGTTCAGATATTCTGAGTTTGCATTTCACCGTTAGGCATGGTGCCATTAGGTAATTCCATACGAATGTCCGGTGGTGGTCCAGCCATCATATCTTTCCATTTCGTTGTAATATATCCATTCGAAAATTTTGAATGTCATAGTTAGTTCACTATGATTCACCAACCTCACCTTCTAAACACTCCTGGGCATATGAAGGCTTTAATACCCGGCACGCCAAGGCTTTGATAGCTTGGGAAAGTGGGAACACCTATCACCATATGTGTAGCATCTGGTGTTGAATCGAGTTCATAACGTACATACTTGCAAGTCCAGCAAATTAAAAACAACAGCAAAAAAGGCGATTAGGAATAAAAATAGTAAAGTAATTGAAAATTTTAGGAAGTCTCGAAAGAAGTATACAACTTAGCTTTGTTAAGCACATGTGTGAACTACCAAAAAAGTTTTCAAAAGATATGAAAAAACTACCTTTTCTTTTTAACTGTATAAAAGTTATATCATTGCATTATCATCATTGGCGGAACTTGAACAAACTTTTTGAGGGGGCCGGTAATGTAATTTTTTTTTCCCGATGACCAATACTAAATTTTACACTACCAACTCAAAGTTTTGGGGGAGCCGAAACCCTCCCCTGCCCTTTAGTAGTTCCGCCCATGATTATCATTACTATAAGTATCATCATGAATATATATATATATTATTATATACGAAAGAAGAATGAAAGTATAAGTTGGATCGATTAGTGTTGATTCAATTTATTGTAATTGTTGTATGTATAGTTGTAAGTGTTGTGTATCGCTATCTTGGAAGATACAATTGTGAATAAAAGTTACCTTTTAAAAAAATATATATCTATACTCCTTATTAAAAGAACAATTATTCACATTTTTCAACTTTTTTGTCTTTGAAATACCTAAAATATCCTTCAATTTCAAAAGCTTTCTTTTTATAATTAACCAATATATCTAAAATACCTTTAATGAAATAAGTTACAACATTTAACCCTCAACTCTTAAAATAACTACACTATCCACTTTTACATCAATTACATTTACATCAATAACCACACCACCGCCACCTGCACCGCCATCACCACCAGTCGCCGTCGCCACCACCACATCGCCGCCGCTACCGCGCGGGCACCGGTCTAGTATATATATATATACTCCTTATTAAAAAACAGACCCCCGGACCTCCGGCCAAACATGTAAAGAACAGGTGAGAGTAAGAGGTTAGTAACCATACCTGTCAGTCATGTATCACATGTCTGCATTAATAATAGAATAGATATCACAAAAACCTTAATTTCAAATGCTTTCTTTTTATAATTAATCAATATACCTAAAATACTTTTAATGAAATAATTTATAAAATCTATCCCTCAACTCCTAAAATAACTACACTACCCCCTTTTACATCAATTACATTTTCGTCAATAACCACACTACCACCGCCGCCACCGCCATCATCACCAGTCGCCGCCGTCGTCGCCACCACCACACCGCCGCCGCTGCCACCTTTGCTGTCGCATCGCGCGGGCGCCAGTCTTGTTTATAATAATAATACAACTTACACATAGTTTCTCTAAATTATCCTTATATTTTTTAGTTCTAACATTTTCTCCATATATAATGATAGTATAGGTTTTTGAAACATGATCTTTTTAATTTTAAATTTCATTTTGAGCTTGAATGCTGATAATATCTTCAAAATACAGAGAAGATCTTCAAACTTTTTCCTTTATCTATGTAATATTCATTTTGTTTTAACTTCAAGTTTGAATTCTCGACTTTAACTTTCAGTTCTAGATAAGCATTCTTGAAGTGAAATCTTTCTTGGTTTCTTTATATAACTAAGAGAGGATAATAAATGCTTATGTGGCTATTTTCTTGTGTCGACAACTCAGTTTTTGTCCTAGGTGTCAATTTATGGTTACTTTTGACTTTTGTGTTTAAAAATTAACATTGTTTATATATTTAATATATATAGTAATGGTATGACATTTTTTTTTATTTGGAATGCTAATAAATAGTAATTATACGGCTATTTATATAGACATTTTGATATCAATCATTTTTGATTTTTTTAACTTAAGAATTTAAGTTTGAATTTTGGACATTTTGTTTTTATTTAAATGCCACATTATAATTTATAATAATATATTCACACCATTACTATTTTTTATTTGAGTATCATATATTACATCTTTAAAAAAATTCAATATTTATCTTTCTATCATTTGTAATATCTAAAATTATTTTTACATTATATAACTTTGATTACTAATTCTCATTTAAGATTTGTTTATTTTTTTATTGTTTATTTCATAACTATTTTGATATTAAAACTTAAACCGTGCATCGCACGGGTATAATCTAATTATCTATGTTTATAGATATTCTTAGCATTATGTATACCCGCTAAAGATCATCACTATATCCACTAAAAGTTTTCACAAGAAAGTTGCATATAACCACTCTTAATTACTGATTATTGATTAATACATACATACACATTGGCACTTAATAAGCCAAGGGATCAAAACTAACATGAAGATATATATTACCCATATATATGTACACACATATACATATAAACATCATAATATCGTATTCCAATTTTACAGATATCCTAAGAAACATTCCAATACTTTCCACCGTTCTTGGTGAAATTTTTTAGTCTTCCAAAAAACATCACCATAATTAGCAAATATTTCCCATTATTGCTCCATCTTCCTGCAAATCCATACCATTCTTCTTTGCAATGTACCACAGGTTTGATTTGCTGTTTACAACTGTAGCATGTTGAAAATCCAACATTTCCATATGCACTATATATGAACAAACATTATAATTAGTATACCGGATTGTGCTTATTTATATATGAACTTACGTGGATCCCTTTTTCATGGCTCTATTACTCCCAAGTAAATAGTATGTTTTATTAACCAATGACACCTATAGAGCCTGGGCGGGTTTGATATATATTAAGATTGTCAATTCTTGACCATATCTAATATCCAACTTGAAACTGACCCCGGAAAACCGGGTTACGGTTGTGAATCGACCCGCTAACCTGTCAACCTGATTTTTTTGGGTCGGGTTCAGATTGACCTTTCGAGGTAACAGGTTGACCTGCCAACCAAAAAATATTTCAAATTTATATAATTTTTTAATAGGCCGACCCACCAACTCATTTGACCCGATAACCCACAACTCAGATGACCTGAAATCAACCTGCCAACCCAGCAACCCATGTTATTGAGGTATGAGTTTTTCCCCACACGGTTGCGATTTCGATTCCTTGGAGTGACGCGTACACTTTGTGGGGTTTTTCCTGGGAATGCTACTATGTGCTAGCCGGAGCATGATTAAGACACTCGTGTCTACCCCGTAGTAATTGATGTTCAAAATGCACCGTTCCCAAAAAAATAATTAAATAACACATTTTACAATGCGGAAAAGAAGCATAGGAACCTACTTTTTGTTTTGCAACCTTTCCAGATTTTGGATTACACGACGGTTAAAACCAATTTTAAAAATACGATGATGAAATTGGACATAAATTTTATTTTTATTTTTTTGCATGAGTGACAAAATGAAAATTTATACTGTTAGTTAAGAAAAATAACACAAGACAGATTTAAACCAAGAAGTTAAGCTCACCTGAAAACTTCAAAGGCAATGTTAAGCACACTGAAGTTGAGGGGATCCGAATGCATTTTTTTTCTCTCCGAAACACAAATTAAAATTACGAAAATGACCAAATAAGAGAGTCGCGAAAACAAAAGATAATCTACATAACATGTACTCTTTTGTCGATTGCTTCTTTTGTTTTCATGATCTTGGACCGGCAAATATGTTGTTGACGATGGAAGGTACCTGTAAAAATATAGAATGAAATTAAATTGCTCTTTCTAGGAACTAAAAGGAACACTAGTAGCAGGTGTTTATGATAATTTACAACCAAAATATTCAGAAATTCCATAATTGTGGGAACAATGAGTTGCATATGTATGTGAATTAATTGATATTTTATTAAGGTAATTAATAGAAAAATGATAATGACAACCCTAAGTAGTTTATTACATATATAAAAACTAATACTTTATACATTAAAAAACACCCCTTGAATTTTTGCATAACAAATTAAGTACAAATTTTAATACACACAAATAGTTTATACTGACAGCGTTAAGGGCTGTCATTATGATAAACTTTTGTTTTACATCTACAAAAATTTCATATTTCATACCGATACTATCTTATAAAACATATAAGGTGTTTCTTAAAATTTAAAGTTTTAAGTACTTACCATTTTAAATTTATATTTAAAATTCTAAAAATATTTAATGTAATAATTATATTTATACTATTTAATATAAAATCATTTAATTAAAGCAAAATTAAATTATTTAAAATTTAAATTTAAGTTCTACAAATTAGAAAGTCAATATAACAATACATGTAAATAAGTTATAAAAAAAAAATAAGCTTTGTAGTATAATATCACTATAACTTTCACTCTTACAACCATTATGGACACTGTTATACAATTTTGGCAATCGGTGAAGCCGGTAGCCATCACTAACAACTTTTTAGCCATATATTCTTGCTAAAGAACTTGAAACATCTAACTCACGTGCATTGCACGAGTACGTTTTTAGTTTTGATAAACTGAAAACTAAATACATAAACAAAAAAGAAAATGTTAAAAAAAGAAAATACCTAAAATGCATGTTAATACCTTCAAACAAGGTTTTTTATTACCCTAAATTATCAAAGGGGTAGCATTTTACCCTGAACTTGGTTAACAAAGTATTTTACTACTTTGACTAGCTGATAATTGATTTTTAAGGTTATCTAAACAAATCTATGATACTATTATATCTTTACATGTATTACTTTTAACCACGAGGGTGGTAGCCAGCCTACTAGTAAAGGTTTGGTTTTTCAATGGTCAAAATACTAGAAAGTACAAATTTCGAATTTTAAGAACAAAAAAATGTAATTTTTTTTGGCCACTGAGGTTTATCTGCAACGACTATAGGCTATCCGCAAAGAGGGTGGTCGTCTGGGATAAGCCGACTCGCAAAGTGATTTGGTACATACATTAACAAAAAATTTATAACTTTTTGATAAAAAAAATCTCTATGATTTGTGTTACATGTTGTATATATTGTTAACTGAACGTAATATGTATTGTTTATTTTAATTTTCTATAAAAAAAAATCTAATAAACAATGTGGGAAGTGATTTTGGTCGGCAGAAAACAGGCCAATTAAAATAAAGCACTAAACAATGTGTTTTTGTGGTCCAAGTATCATATTTAGCATAAGGGTTCATTATTGTAGTTACAAAATGTAAGAAATAAAATAAATCGTGTATTGAACAATAATAATGTATTAATTTTCATTAGTGTGATAGGTGTTTAAAATTGAAGTAGAAAATAGTAAGATACTGGATGTAAGGTGTATGATGTTAAATTTACTCGTCTAAAAATAAAAATCGAACTTTAGAGACCGGTTATAAAATAAAGACCTGTTATTATGGTAAAAAAAAATTCTTACAAAATAAAACGAACCAGGTTTTTAGAAAGCAATTGGTTTCTATTTTAACAATGGAATAAAGACCCGTTATTATCTAAAAAACAGGTCTATCCTATAAAAAAGAAGTTGTCACTCTAAATTTTTTATTTCCCGCTTGTGATTACCCACAAAAGAATTTGATATCAAGCCGTTCTCACGACCAAATTCTCTTCGTTCTCACGGCATTGATGTCACGAGCCCGTTCTGAGTTTCACGTACTACTGGCACCATGTCGTTCTCGGTTCGTTCTCAAATCTCGTCTCCTTCTAGACGGGGAGAATGGGAGGGGATGTGGGCCTAGCTCGTTTGTATATGTGTGTTTGTGCTATATATATGTATATATAGGGGTAATCATGGGTACTGCAAGTTTTTATAAGAATAAAGATTCCATTTGTCTCTTAAAATTTATTAAATGTACGCAGTGAATCCCCGGTCTGTAAGAGAGAGCAGTACCCAAGATGGGTACTGCTGCAATACACATATCTGTTGGACCGATAATACCAACTTGGTTTATTAATGTATTTAGTTATTATGGGTCAATTGTGTCATGGGTCTTCTAGCTTGGGCCAGAGGCCAACAAGCATGTAAATATAATAAAAAGGCCCAATGTCTGTCAGTTAGTTAGGAACGACACAAAGCAGTTATGTGGGAAGTTACATTGACAACGTTTCATAGAAATATTGTAACTCTTCAAAGTGTCGATCCTTTATATATATATATTGGAGTCTGTAAACAAAATACTTATCCAAATTATTCAAAATTATTCATATATATATCTCTTCTTATCCTACTTTATATTCATTCTATATCTCTACATATTTATACATATATCGATTATCATGGTTAATCACAATTACTATATTGAAACTCAATTCAAGAAGAACAGGAGGTTCCATCCATACAGGCCTCCACCCAATATTTGGTATCAGAGCCGATGGCTCAAACACTGGGAACCCTTGAAGAAGAGACAAACAAGGCATATAGGTTATGGTTATCCAAACCCCCAGAATCAAAGGCGTTTTATGATTGATGCACTGCCATGAAAGAAACAAGTAAAAAGGATTTCTGATGAATGCAAGGACATACTCAAGTCAAAACTGAAAGAGAATGACTCGTTCAACAAATCAAAGAATCACGCATCCATGGAAATCCAACAGCAAACTGCAGAGAAGAAAAAGAGTGCACGTTGTTATCGATGTAAAGAGGTTCTATACCTAAGCTAGGTACATGATAGCCTCATACTCTCCACCCTCATATATATATATATATATATATATATATATATACATGTGTGTGTGATTGGCTAAAAAATCACAAATTTACCTGGCGGATATGTGTTGTATATATATATTTATATTTTTTATTTTTAATTATCCCTATAGTTTCATGTTAATTTATAAACTATCCTAAAATAATATATTTTCTTTTTATCATTGTGATTAATTATTATTATTATTATTATTAATTTAAAACTCTAAAATTAAAAGAAAAAATGTAAAATTTAATTTTGTGTTTAAATAAATGAAAATGATGTGGAAAACAGAGTTAAGGATTTGAAGAGAATTGTGGTATTGTTAGTAGAAGGAAATTCCGGATAAAATCTGAAATGAAAAAATGATGTGACGTTGATATGACAGTGAGAATTTGAGGTGTTTTAATTTCATAGGCCTAATTATACTAGTAATGTATTTTGAGTTCAATCTTATGAACATCCACTACTAATTCTATTGAATTATCTTTTCTCCTGTTAAAAAAGATAGTAGTTTTACTAATATTTTGTGAATGGTTTTTTTCTTATAAAGTTTAATTATTCATAGTGACTAACTTTGAATTCATGAAATCATTTCCAAGGGTTATTTCTACTTCTTCTTCTCTGGTTCTACTTAGTTTTCTCAAGGAGTGGTGGCTCTTGAATGTAACTATGGACAATTTGCCATAGGAAAGAGTTTTAGAATATACATAAAAGAAACCCACAAATTAAATATCTACGCATTTGATTTATTTCATACTCATGGCAACAAACACCATCATTTATTTCTTTGGTGTGAAGATTTAATTTGGTGACGATCCTGTGCGATCAACAGGTGGTCTGTCAGGGTTTTGTTTTTTATAAGAAAAAAAAAAAATCCACATAGAGATCGGTTTTTATCAAAGCAATAGGTCCCTTTGTGCTATAGAGACCGTTTGACAACTCGTGTCTATGTAGGGTTGACATAACAGTTGATCAGACACGAAACGATAAGAGATGACACATATACGGGATGCACACGAACACGACATGTACGATAACTAATTGTGTCATTTTTTCCAAATACGACACGATAACTAATACGTTACATGATAAACCTGTTAATAAATATTTCAAGTCTAAAATCAAAATTGGAAACAAAAGTTCATAAAACCCATGTTTTAAAAACGGTTTTTCCGGTGAACCGGAAGACTTTCCGGGGCTGGTCGGACCGGTCGGGCCAATTAAACCGGCCGGTCGAACCGGCCGGGTAGTTTTTTTTTTATAATAAAAATGCTACTAAACTTGTTACAATCCAACGAAAATAGTCAAAATACAATTACAATCAACTCAAAAATAATACCAAATAGATATTTCATAACAATGTATAAGTTTTAAAGTTCACAAACAACAAAAAATAATATTAAAGTATACACATCATCATAAAAATATTTATAAAAAAATTTCAAAAAAAAAAAACCGGTTGAACCGGGAAAAACTGGAAAAAAAAACCGGCGGTTCGCAATAGTGAAAAAACTGGGGAAAAACCGCTCTTAGTTGAACCGGTCGAGTGTAATAACCCATTTAACATAATAATCTTTAATAAAACTAAAGTTCATAAAAAATTTAACTCATATATTACATACTTTAATAAAAATCAAATCATAACATTCGTTAAGAACAATTCCGATAGGTCGACCTATTACCAACACGAAATCTACTAACGTGTCTTATGGTGTCATTATTTCAAAATACGAACACGAAACTAATCGTGTCTTAACGTGTCGACCTGTTAACGTCACGAAACCTGTTAAACTCAAACATGAAACCCGTTAACTTTGTATCGTTTCGTGTCGTGTTAACATATATATATGTGTTAGAAATTTTCAGTTGTATCTCTATGAGAGACCACTAAACAACAAAAAGACTAGTTGTAAATCAATGTTCTTGGAATATTACGTGGTGTATGTGTGCATGTGAATTTTAATTAAATACACGTATGTAAGAGAGGGAAAAGGGAGACGTAGCTTACATCATCACAGTGAATCCAACCAAGATTGCAGGAGATATCTTTGAAAGATCAAAAACAGCCTCGCCAGCATATCTGCTATTCACAACTTGGAAAAATGACCCAACCAGTTTCTCATAACTACTGAGTCCTTCCATTGCATCTATGTTATGCCACTCCATAATACAGAACACTGCAAATTGAACCAAAATCAACCCACAAACCGTTATGGCCAGGTAAAACGTTTGCACCGCTGATAACAATTGACCATAACCCATCTCCTTAGAGTACTTCAACAAGTAACCAAACTCGTCCCTCTTCGTTATCTTCCCTAGAACGAAAAGTGTTGCCCGGAGTACTACTGGATATAAAGTGCTCCCAAGAAGAATATGTGGAATTAGAATCAGAAGTAGGCCAGAATTTTTCTTGAAAATTATCATGTTTTCATTTGTGGGAACAAAGCCACAATTTGCAAATGTGGAGACAATGGTGAAAAGGCTAAAAGTTTGTCTATTAAGCCCTTTGTTTATGAGTATACTTCTAGAACTAGGAGTAAAAGATATATATATGTAAACCAAGATGAAACCAATGAAGTGGACAACAAGGATATAGCACAAGACCACATATCCCAAACTTCTAATTGCTTTGTGCATCAAGTAACTTTCATCAAAAGATTTATTAGGCAAATATTTGTTATCATTTGGGGTTATGGCTAACTCGATACTACACTCAAGGGAATGATCAGCGGTTGAATCAGAATCATGGGTAGAACGAAAATCGGTTATTCTATGTTTGAACTTACGAAAATGAAGTCCAACCATAGACACAAAAATTTCGCCTCCGATGAACATGAGAAACATCAAAAGGATGAGTTGGTTGTTTGAGAATACTTCCATGTCAACTGTTGACATACTTGAAACCGTCACAGCAGATACTGCTGTAAAGAATAAGTCGATGTCTTTAGGTTTAAACGACGATGTTTTGAACTCTAACAACTTTAAAGCTACAAATCCTAACAAAGAGAGGATGACAAAATAACTAACTTGAACCGAAAACGGGCTCGGATGGATGATTGCTTGTACAAACGAAGATGATAACTTGTTACAACATTTAAGCTTGCATGGATACATGAAAAGATTTGTTGTTCGTTTAACCAGAGCATGATGAGGGTTTGTCATATTGTAATATTAAAGCTTTATTGCTTTTGACTTGATTTATTGATTATTTATAGACGAAATATAAGCTGTTCCACTTATCAACGTACTTCCCATTAATTACAAAAACTTAATCTTATTTGATTTGGTTACGTTGGCCAATTAAGTAGCACTAAGCAGTAAGCACAGTAGTGTTGTTTTTCATTATTCTTTAAATAATGCTTGCGTATGCTATGAAATAGTACATGTTTAATTTCATATTTTCATTAGTATAATTGTCATTGAACGCCTAAATATAATTGTCGGAATAGTCTCCTGAGACGGCTAATCCTCAATCCGATCTCGATTTCTCGACCGATACAGTTAATTATTGTGACATTAAATATAATTGTCGGAATCGTCTCCTAAGACGGCTAATCCTCAATCCGATCTCGATTTCTCGACCGTTAATTTTTACAACCCTGCAATTATAGATATTGTTATGATTATATATTATTGTAAATTATACAAGATGTATTTATTACTCATCATTGTGTTTTACTATAATCAGTATAGTTGTTACGATCATGCGAAAATGACCACTATCGTTGGCAAATACGGATGAAGATTATTGATTCATTTTCAAAATACACTCAACTGATCAAGCCAACAAACAAAGGCAATATTGCACCTCTACACATCAGTGCTAAGAACAACCTTGTCAAGCCACCTCTTGACAATCATCTTATATGTTTTCATATGAAGTAAAAGATGTTTTCATATGAACAACCTTGGAAAAAATAGTCCACACTTTAAGCACAAGCATTTGTAAGAAACCATAGCTAGGATCATCACCAGAATACAAGGTTCTGGCGCATATTATAATCTGTTAGCAACCATGTCACCACTCACCACTGATTTTAAGCAAATCGATATCGATATTAATGTACTATTTACTGATTAATGAAGTTGATCAAATATATATATCAATAAGCTCATAAGTACCAAAGCAATATGTACCGTGTTAGCAACAGATATATATGTACCGTGTATAGAGTGTACCGTCTCTAAGCTACCAACGTTTAATCCCCACTTCCCACAAAAATTTACAGCCCAAAATTTACAGGCTCACATCAATTTACCCTTCTGAATTATTGTGATATTAAATATAATTGTCGGAATCGTCTCCTGAGACGGCTAATCCTCAATCCGATCTCGATTTCTCGACCGATATAGTTAATTTTTACAACCCTGCAATTATAGATATTGTTATGATTATATATAAAATTTGAATTAAATATAATATATAATTTATGTAAATATATTATCTCTAATATCTTATAAACATAAAATGATTGTTTTTTTCTCTCTAAAAAAAATATGTAATATCTATGGTGACATAGATAACAATGCGCGCATTAATTAGTATAGTAATGTTCTTATGTGATGTATCATATAAGTTAATTACCAGATTAGATTTAGTAAAGGTTTTAGTTGGGGAGTCTAGTCTGTCCAGTCATCCAGTTAGTTCATCTACTGCATCTTGGGCTCTCTTTTATAATGATAAGAACCCGAGAGGGCACCTTTTGTAAAGTCGATTTAGCATTTCAGCTAAGTCACCTGTTTTTCATGTCTATTTATATATTCTAACCAGGATAAATTCCTTTTACCTAAAAAATTTACGACTTTTTCTATGAAACTTTTATCATGTCACATACATTGTAATGAATATGTGTTAGGACCAAGATTCGCTAACTAAGACTTGGTCGCTGAGTTATGTCCTCAATGAGTCATCAGTGAGCCATTTCAGAAGATGATGTATTGATCTTATCCGCTATTTGTAAGTCAAAAAATGAGCGTGAAAGTGAAAGAGTGGGAATGAGCGGAAATTTTGACTAAAAAGGTTTCCCTTTTTATGGATTTTTCCCTATTTATAATGTTATTAATTTAATTTTAATATTATATATCAATTTTTAGGTAATTTGCTTTCTAATGAAAGGTTTTATTAATTTGGACACTGGAAGATAATAACAGATTTAAATACCAAATGATGAAGATAAATATCACCCATGAATTAAAAATGTATATAATGAATACAAATATGAGAATTAGGTTTTTGATAATCCCTGCATATTCACGTAATTAGAATCGTATATATTAATTGATATCATGTTTGTTTAATGTATTCAAAAATTAATAACTCATTTTCAATCCATTTAAATTTCAATTCTAATAAGAAACATAATCGTACAATATACATGTTCAATTCGTACATCGTACGGGTATTAAAACTGGTACTAGCATTCTACCCGTGTTGTGCAATGGGGTTTAATATTTTATTTTAACAGAAGTAATTTAATTATAATAGTGTCAGTTGTTTGTTTTACACATTAATTAATTATGGTGGTAAGTATAAAATGATAATATGTTTGACATATACACTATAGGTTGAGGTGATAATAATAGTGTCTAAGTTTTTCATACCTCGTAATTTTAATTCGTTTTAATAACATGTAACTTAATAATTTAGTCATTAAATGGGAGATTAAAGAGAATAAAGGATATTACAAATTTTTTTCATACATCGTGATTTTAATTGGTTTTACATGATTATATATGTTGGTCCTGATCGTTTAGTAAAGTGTTTAAACTCGTAAACAACAACTTAAAGAAAATTAAAAACACAAGTTTAATTTTCAATGGGAATTCTTTATTA
>JAOXNX010000028.1:5305546-5321430 GCA_028566075.1 Solidago caesia
TTTGATTGGTACTAAGGATGTGGAGGTTCCTGTTGGCATTATCTTACTAAATCCCCAAGGTAAGTATTATAGGAATTTAATGGGTAGATTGACTATATGACTCCAAATTACATCCATGTAAGAGGTTTCATAGAGTTATGAGGTGGTTATGTATTTATGATGTGTTACAACACATCACGTCACATAAACACATCGCTAAAAGGCTACCATAGAGCCTTTTATCCATTATGGCGATATTCAGCAATGTGATTTAGCTCTATCGGTGTTATGTGATGTGAGCCTATTTAATTGCCTATAAACTTACTAAGAAAATTGCTTACTTTTTAGCGATGTTATGTGTAAGTACAGGGTTTGGGAGCTAAGGATGAGCATTAGGATGGCAAACAAGTTATGGAGGGGTAACGTGGATTGGCACTTGTCATAGGCAAAATAAGTATATCTTTTGAACCGTCGTATGGTTGCTTAACTTGTTGTAAATCGCCCAAAGTATCTTTTGGTTCAAAGTTTAATGTCTCATTGGATTGTCTTGGTAAGCTAGTTGTAATTCTTAGTTTTGGTCAAACTTGTTTCATGTGTATGAGGGCAAAAGCGGTCTTAGGACTTATGCAATTTTTGGTGTATTTAAGTGGTCGTTTAGTCGATAATACTTAAAACACTACAAACAAATACATATACAATCACATTTGATACATATACATATGTAATGGTTTTCATGCATATGTTACGATATAATAGTACCAAAACCAAACAATATATGAAAGAAAAAGTATATAGAAAAACTAAATGAAGTAAAAATAACACAAACATTAGCAGTTAAAAAAAAATAAATAACAAACATTAGTTTTCTTATCTTTATGTGAGAATGAAAAGAAACAAAGAAAAATAAATATTTAGGTTGGGCTAAGTTTAGGGGTAAAAGTTGTATATCTAAACAATTATAAAGGTGTAATAAATAAAGTATAAAATAATAATATAAAGGATTGAAATTATCTCCTTCATCTTCATCTATGCAAAAAGCTTTAGTTTTTTCTAAATCAACCACAATAAATCATGCAAAACAAATCTCCTTATCATAGCCTCATCATATTAAATCTCTAAAAATTTAGCATATATAGGTATTAAAATTTAGAATTTTAGGACCTTGAAAATTTAGGGCCTGGTGTTGACGGTCTCCTGAAATGGAAATATAGAAGGTTGGCTAGTTGGCGGGGGCTAAACACCGACCAACCCCCATACTGGCTCCGCCACTGATCACATACTAAGCTAATCACATATAATTTAAAACAATAATAACTACATATAAAAAACATGTCATTTCAATAAGAAAAAAAGAAGTAAAAATCACATTAATAAAACCCTAAAAATTAAAAATTTAGTTTAAAAAATTTATAAACAAATCTACAAACAGAATCACACGTGATATGTACTAACAAAGTGAAAACAAATAATAAAAACAAAAAAATATATAAAACTTATGATAAGTGGTTAAGGGTTTAGCAAGAACACCATTAGAAGGTTTTTTGCCCGGAGAAATGATGATTTTCCCATTTTTTAAACATAGCATAATCGACTAAATCAGATATTGATCGTAGTTTGATCAAAACTAGATCAGAGCGTTGATTGTAAATAAATGCGTTGGATGTTGACTTGTTCTGTGTAGGTTTGTGAGTATGTGTGTGATTCAACGAGAGAGTACACCGTTTGTGTGTGTTGAACGGGAATTATAATTGGGCGTGAAATGTCTAAAAGACTAAAATACCTCTCTGAGTTTAAATATGTGTTTAAATGTTAATATTGAAGCTAGCTTATTGATGGATTAAATCAAAAGTGTAGACGTGGTCCTTGAATCCTTGAATCTCAACGTGTGAAATGAGAAAAAGCTCTAAACTTATTTTTTGAAGTTTTCCTTTTCTTTACACAAGCTCTAAGGGTTGGCAACACATTGCCACACTGCATTTCATACCACACTCTCAACCAATTTTCTTATGCCAATTCATTCCCATACTTTTTTCATACCACACTTCCTTATTTCATTGACAATACCATACCACATTCATCCCATACTTCGCTATAATTAAATAAATATATAAACCCACAAACAAACAAAATACAATAAACAAACACCACAAACAAACAAAAAACAATTTGTCTCTCTCTCCATACCACACTTCCATTTAGCACGACAATCTTTACTGCGTTTTCCATACCACGCCTCATACCGTGGGGTTGGTAGTGATATGAGGCATACCGTTTTTCCATCTAGTGGTATTGCCAACACCCTAAAAGTTTGAAATTGAAACCAAACCAACAAGTTCACAACACAAATTGATACCTTTCCCTTAAACTCGGTGCTTTATATAGGACCTTTTTTTTTTTTCCTTTCTCAAATGATCATTCAACTCAACTAGCAAAAACAACAAAAATTGAAGAAAAAAACAGACAGACAGACAGACATATAAAAGCCCAAAGGAGACACGAATTCCCAAGACACAAAAAAAGGTGAACTTTTTTGTTTTGTTTTCTTTCTTTCAGATTCGATCTGACAAAATGTAACACAACCAAAAAGTTTTCCAGAATCCTTATTAGATCATAAATATGTTGTAAAATTGTAATTTAAATTAATTAGGCTTTTTTAAAATTTATTTTTATAATGTAAATAAGCATTCTAGATCCCAATTGGGGTTTTTTCTTTCTTTGATCTATATTGTGTTGTTGCATGTTTTTTGGTCTTATATGCTGATTTTCCATGTGGGTTTTGTTAATCTTGTAATCTTGATTATTATTTTATTATAAATTTTTTATCTTGCATTTAATGGATCATAGACCAATTATTGGGTGGGTGGAATTTCAATTCTTGAAAAAAAAAAGAGTAAAGTTTGTATCTTGTATATATAAATATAATAAAGTTTGTATCTTGCACATTTAAATGTGTTTGAAATTTTGCTATTAATTTTCAATCTGATGCATTTACCATGTTATCATATGTTTATAGTTTCATGGGTATGGGAAATATTACTCTAATTGATTAAGATTTGTGCATGTTAGGTGTTTATGTAAATTTCTGTTTCTATTAGTCTTTTTACTCTAGTATTAACATGGTGATAGATTTGAATGGTTTTTGGAAGGAAGATTTTTATTTTTTTTTATTTTATTATTTTTGTGTGTGTGCATATTATGTTAATTTATCCATTTAAACATGATGAGTTTTGTTAGTTAACTTGTTTCTATTGTTCTGTTGTAAGTTGTTGGTGATTCCTTTATCTTTTCAGGATTTGTGTCTCCGATTACCACGTTAAAAGAGGGATTTGGAGTCCCTTGGAACCAATATGGAATTTGAGAGTAATAGTTCAATTCGGGATGGGGTATACTACTACCCACATCTATTTGGTGCCGTTATGTTAACCCTTGCATTACTCGGTTTATCAACTAGTTATTTTGGTGGTATAATGGGGTTTCCCACATTCCCATATATGTTATCGTATTTGAGAAATCTTCAAAAGAAAAAAGGAAAGAAAAGAAAGATTAGGGTATATATGGATGGGTGTTTTGATCTGATGCATTATGGGCACGCAAATGCTTTGAGACAAGCTAAAGCTTTGGGTGATGAATTGGTAGTTGGACTTGTAAGTGATGAAGAGATTGTCATGAACAAGGGCCCACCTGTTCTATCTATGGAAGAGAGGTATAGTTCTTCTCTTTGATATTTATTTATACTTTATTGTGCCTATATTGCTATGCCGAAGTTACAAACTCATTAAACTATTAGGTTTTTTTAAGTGTATCCATGTTAGGATGAAATAGCTATATTTTGTGGACGAGAAGTCTGTGTGAGTTTAAAGGGGTGTGCAAGTTAGCGGATATCCTATCAAAGGAAAACTTCTTTTTTTCTTCAGGGGATGCACTACATATAACTAGAGGCGGCAAGATGAACGGGCTGGGTAACAGGTCAAAATGGGCCAGGTCTGGTCAGGTTGACCCAGAAGCACTCTGTTCTCATTTCTAGCTCTTTTTTTTTTCTTTTCTTTTTCCCTTTTTATGAATAGTTATTGTGTTATTTATGACATAAACATGATCTTATGGCAATAATAATCTAAAACTTAAAATAAAAACAATTAGGATGGTGTTTGCATAAAAGATAAAGATTTTCGGCATCTTTGAAACTGTAAGACCGATTCTTCCATTTAGTTCTGCCATGATATTAGTTTGAATTTGTTTGATGGGGTGTTTATCATGGTCAGTTTGAGTTTTCATGAATCTGTCGACTAGAATTTCTGGTTCGGAAAGGTCAGATGTTGAGGGGAATATGAAATTAATTTTGACACCCTTATCTCCAAAAAGAACCTTGATAATTATAGAATTCACATACTCGTTCTTAGGTCTTGGGATGAAAATATATATGTTTTTATAATCAATTGTTAAATGTTTTAAAACCTTTATAGGCTGACTCTTGTTAGTGGATTGAAGTGGGTGGATGAAGTCATCGCTGATGCCCCTTATGCTATTACTGAAGAATTCATGAACCGTTTATTTAATGAGCATAAGATTGATTATATTATACATGGTGATGATCCGTGTCTACTCCCTGATGGAAGTGATGCATATGCTTTGGCAAAAAAAGTTGGTCGTTACAAGCAGATTAAACGCACAGAGGGTGTCTCTAGCACAGACATTGTAGGTACTGCAATTTTGACTTATATCCTATTTAGCAAAGTTTATTTTGTAGATAAAGGAACAATCTGTATGCTTTCTTTATATGGAATAATGGAAATATCTTATCCTGGTTAATATCTGTAGTTTTACCGGTAATAGTTTGCCTTCAGTCTAACATTACTTGTAATTTGTAATGTAGGAAGAATACTGGCTTCTATGGAGGATAAGAAAACATCCCAGGAATCAAATGGAAAAAACAAAAGCGTGGAAAATGTAACAAAACTTAAGCACGCTTCTAATTTTCTGCCTACATCAAGAAGAATTGTGCAATTTTCAAATGCCAAGGTACCATATTCCCACCCATAACTAAAACATTATGCTTGATTACTGATTATTCTTTTGCTTACCGGAAGCTTGTTATTTAAATCCCTATTTTTTATGTGGAATTCATATGAATATAAGAATGTTATTTTAGATTATCTATACTCCTTTATAAAGATTTCATGACTTTTTATTTTTGGAAGTGTTGAAAAGGTATAATATTTTCACCTAGTACCCCTTAAAATATTTTCACCTACACTAACCCCTTTTACATCAATAACCTTTACATCAATAGCCTACACCACTCGCCGCCGCCGCCACCACCACCAGTCATCACCACCACCCGTCGCCGCCACCACCACCACACCGCCGCCGCGACCACCATCGTCGCTGCATCGCACCGGCATCCGTCTAGTTCTCTATTATAAGTGTGAGCTTTATCTATGGATCCCATGATATATGAATGCTTGTGTGCGTACTTTCAAATATGAAGGAGCTATGTAGTTGCTATGCATTTCATTGTAACCTTTTAGGAAGTGTCTTTTCATCTGTGTAGGGGAAATAAAAGAATTATAGACTTGGTGTATTTTGGGTATTGTTGCACACGATACTCAAGTTGTTTCTATTCGACCTTGTTTAGAGCCAGGTGATTACCAAAGATAATTTAGATAATTGTAGATCGATAAACACTGGTGGCAAGGACTTGATGTGCCCTAGAACAAGCCATACTATCAATGAAGGTTAGGCATCTACTAGGGGACCATGCTATGTGACAATGATACATTTAATATTTTAAAATTTTGAGGATATGGACTGGTTTCTTGATTCATACATGAAATGTGTAAGAAAATACACACGATAACATAAGTCATCTCATGTTTTTTTCTTTTAGCAAGGTCATCCAACTGTCCATATTAAGATCAGTACTTCTACTTTTTGAATTATAGGATCACACTACTATGCTTTGGAACTTACCATTAAAACCTCTCATTACTCAACTTCTAAAGTTATTTAACGTTTCATCCACCACACTCAAAACCATTACTAGTGCCCTGATTAATCTTCTTGTAATACTTACCAAAAATGTCGACATGCTTGCTTGGTATCCCCATCTATTGAATTAGTCACCGACCTATCCTGAACCCTTCAGATGTCAATTTTGGTTTCCCCCTAGGTCAAACTTAATTAATAGGTAGAAGATTAGTGAAAAGAACACCATGGCATGTCATATTGTCATTTCTTATGTTCAGATTCATCTATAACTCTAATTTAAGGCCGAGGATTGAAAACTGTAAATAGCCTAGAAGTGATAGGTAGAATGTTTTTTACATTTTGACATGCTTTTATGCTTGTTTTTATGAATGGACGTATATAAACCACATTAAATACATATTGTAGGTCACATCTGTGAACATGTGCTTATACACAAAAGCACAAACGCTATATCGATAAATATGCAAATTTTTTGTACCTTAAATTTTTCTAAGAATCTTCCAATGAACACAGACACATGTATACAGAAGCTTGATTCCAATCATGGAAGGTTACCAAATAATTCTCTTAAATCTCAAATACCTTGTAATTTTTCTAAATATATGCATTTCTATTCTGTAACCGTTCCCATTGAACGACTTATATAACTAACTTCATTGTTCTCTAACGTCATTATATTTTTACTTTAAGTCTCTAGTTCTATTTTGAATTTGGTTATAATGTAACGTATTTTTTTTCACTCTTTAGGGTCCTGGACCAAATGCTCGCGTGGTGTATATTGATGGAGCATTTGATCTTTTCCATGCTGGGCATGTCGAAGTATGCTTCTATGTTAGATCTCTTGTTGTCGTTTGCCTTTTAGCTAAATAGTATTGATAATAACCGAATAAAGTCCAAAATTGACATCAGTTTTGAAAACAATTATGGCGGTAGTTAAATACACCAGAAGCTGTAGGCTTTAAAATTTTGAAGTCTTTTTGTTGTTTTGTTGAGGAAAGTTTTCTCAATGGCCAGTTATCTAATCAAGTTGTATACTTATTCGGTCATTTTATAAGTTTCTTGGTGAGCATTAAATCTTGAATCATTGAATTTTGGTGACCTCAAGTTATATTTGTCGTATAATGGCTATCTTTCATTGGGAGCGTAATTACTAATTAGCCATGGATTGTGTGAACTTAGATTTTGAAGAGTGCTCGACAACTTGGAGATTTTCTGCTTGTGGGTATTTATACTGATCAAATTGTGAGGTAAATATGACTTATTCTATCTTAATGTTTCAATTCCTTGCTGATGTTAAAGAAATTACTAGAAATAACAAGCTTTTATTTGGTGCAGTGAACAACGCGGGGCTCATTTCCCACTTATGCATCTGCATGAACGCAGTCTTAGTGTTTTGGCCTGTCAGTATGTTGATGAAGTCATCATTGGTGCTCCTTGGGAGATCACAAAGGACATGGTATGCGTTTTTGTTTATTTTATAATTTCTATAAGGCTTATAAAGTAATGATGAAACAACTTTTTGTGTTACAACTAAAAACCCGAACGAAAAGTAAAGTTTTAATTAAGATTACCTTTGGCTGTTTATTTGCTCTTTCATCCCATGACTATGGCAACATTGTTTGAGTGGGCACATAGCTTAAGGATATTGTTTAGACTTAAAGGTGGTAAAATAGAGGGCTAGACTTGGGTTAAACAAGTAGTTTTTGGTACAGGTTGAGATGGGTCAGGCTGAGTGGTCGACTATAACACTTTTTTCCGAAGCTAAATTTTTTATAATAGTTATTGTCAAACATAATCCACCAAGGTTTTATTATGTCAATACGATGTTTTTGAAGTAATTGGTTTAAAAGACGTTTTATGCATTGAACACACTTTGAGCGAATTTCGACCCGTTCCCTTTTGAGATATTTTTTAAAATCTTTTGTCCGTTAATAAAACAGAAAAGAAAAAAAGAAACAAAGCCATTAAAGTAATATCTCATGCAATGAAGATGATGAATCTGGTTGTAGAATTGGTAACATTATCATCTTTGTCCAATACTAAAACCTTTCTTGCCCCATTAGTGATGATATTCTAGTATTGTTTAATGGATTTGTTTTTTAAAGATAATTGAATCGGGTTACCCGGTAACAAAAAACATGATTAGTAACAAAAAAATGATTAAATAAAATACAGCAATAAATGAAATCAATGAAAGCATGTACAAAAACATAAAAAATGAATTGCTCTAATATAAAATTATCGCAAACCTCCTCGTCAAATAATTTTTAGACAACATTCAAGACAAATGATAACAAATTTTCAATATAATATTTCATTTCATAGGAGTTACATCTTTAATCATGGTGATGTAATTGGTCGTAATCAAGATTTACAAGCAATAAAAATGGTTATGGATTGGCAATGAAGTGAAAATAGTAAATATAAACAGACAAATGGTATAGTTTAGTATCAATGTGGAATAAATAATATATGGAAGGAAAAAAAATAATCAAATTGATTCGATTTAATTGATTACTTATGTAATTGTGTAGAATAATATTTAGTTACTTGATATATTTAATAATCAATTAAGTAATAATAAGTAGTTAAATAGTTAATACGTAACTTAAATTTTATTTTTTTGTGAAGTTTTAAACTCCACTTGATAAACACACGACAAGATTTCTTTTTGAATTAGCAAGAATCTTTTTTTGTATTTAAATATTTGACTATTATAAAAATTTGATAATGACTAAACATAAAAGGTGTGACATGGCTATACATATGCACACAAATAAAACAACATATGGAATGAGATTGACAAGTAAGCAAAAATCCAATTTGTCAAACAATTCTACATGCCAACTAAGAGAAATATTATCCTCTCTTAGTAATATAGAGAGATTACAGGAATCTCATGGAACGAAATCTGTACCTTCAATTTATTTGAAACGATGACAATGTACAATGTGTGATTTTTACATGAAATCTTCGTAAAAGAACCATTTCAATTGCAAATATATGTGTTGAAGATAGTATATATTTCTAAGTTCCCGGTTACAAATTTGTCGACATGACCAGATTACAACCTTCAATATCTCATTGGTTGTGCACGGAACAGTTTCTGAGAGCAAGTCCACTAATGTAAGTTTTACTCCATATCTCCGGTACACATATTATACAGAGTACCAAGTCAATATTCCTTATCTGCACATGCTTTCCATTACTACAGGGAGAGCCAGATCCTTATTCGGTTCCCAAAAGCATGGGTATTTTCAGAATGCTCGAGAGTCCAAAGAATATCACCACCATGTCCGTGGCTCAACGAATAAAAGCCAATCATGAAATTTACGAGGTATATTTATTTTAAAAAATTTTTAGTTACAAGCTGAACCATGAGCATGTGATAGAGATGACGGGTTGTTATGTGACATGTATTTTTTTTTCTTTGTAAAGGTGGCAATTTAAACTTATCTTTTTTTTTGAAAGGTGAATTTTGCCTGATCTAACTTATCTAACTTGTGAAAACTGATCGATTTTTGGGTTATGTTTTATTTCCAATGTGTCAAATAACTTTCTTTTAGTTAAAACGAGAAAAGCTCATTGCATGGGTTGAAAGCGCCAAACATCTATTTTAATGCCTAAATCATTTGGTAGGAGGATTTAGCTTTTTACTACAATGACAGTGTGTTTGGAACCATGATTAACGTATGAATTATGTATTAAGAAGGGGTCAATAAGTATTTAAAAATGGTTACGAAACCCGGTCATCTTGCCACCTCTATTTTTTCAAGAGTGTTTCAGTAATGTAAATGCACTAACAAAGATGTTGGGACCGGGGGCGGGTACTGATTTGCCATAACTTTTGCAGAAACGAAATGCAAAGAAAGAAGCTAGTGAAAAGAAATTCTATGAAGAAAGAAAATATATATCAGGAGACTAATTAAACATGCTTATGTAGCATCGGTTTCAGTTAAGGCTTTGATTCATCATGGTTTTATATTGAAGATGGATATTGACGTTTAGTATCCTATACTTTGACATAGAAGAAGTACCTCTAGTCAGAACGCCTCGGTCTGGCTTTTATAGCCAGCCCTCATGTTACCTTTTTGTTCTTCGTTATTAATTTTGTTGTAAAACCTCAACAAATTGAGACGATTCAATCATCTTGATGATTGTGATAATATTGATACATGACTAATGAAGTTTCATCTTTGTAAATCAGTTTTGATGTGTTGTGAATCTTGAGTTGTAAAGTTAGCATTTGTAACTGCAAAGTAAGTTTCTTCATCATTTTAGCTATACATGCTTTATTCAAATGAAAGCTGTTCCTGTTTTCTTTTCTTTTTTTCTTTCCTTTTTTTTTTTATTGAATTTGAATGCCCTTATGCAGTATGATACTGTATAAAAAAAGCAAGGCTTAGATCAAGTGGTTAACGCCATTGCTTTTGGAAACAGAGGTGAAGGGTTCAATCCTTACTTCTTGCCAGACCGGAGGTCCTCTTGTACCTTAGGTAAACCGGAAGTAGTCTCTCTATCTTAGGCAGAGGTAACGTTCTCTACATCTCAACCTCTTCCGTGGAAGATGGTATTGGGAGTTAAAAAAAATACTGTCTAAAAAATACATCTTCACTGCATGGCTAAACAGTTTTCATGTTTGATCTCAAACAGGTTAAATGTTCAAAACAATTAAAATGATTTGAATCGAATGAATTGAAAGTCATGATATGTTACGTGAATTTATTTGTATAGCCGTACGTTTTATTAAAAGATCTTGCTCGTATTTGCCATAACATTGTTTTGCGATCATAGTAGACGAACTTGTTATTTATAACAAATCCTTACGAATACACCGTATACTTATATTTACATGTATATATTAGACATAAATAAACGGTGCAAGTAGCGGATAGCATAAGACATAAATAATGGTTTTGTGTTATGGCAGGCAAAACACGAAAAATGCACCAAAGGTGTCAAAGATTAGTACAATCTAACCCGAACTGCAGTTGATCATGGCTGTATTTGCCAGAACTTGTTTTAACCCTTTACCAAGTGACCCATTGCGTATTTTAACCCTGCTTGTTTATACCCATTAACCAACTTGCTCGACAAAACCATCTTGCCACCGCCATGTTATCGCTTAGTCTCAACCAACACTTGGTACTATATTTTACTAGATTTTATTTTTTAACATGGATCAACTAATGTTAACAACAACGCTAGAGTTTTCTTCATGCGAAGGATAAAATAAAATGAGATCCGAAGTTTCAAATTTGCATGTATAGCACATAAAAAACTCGCTTTTTTGCATTATATTTTTGAAG
The DNA here is from genome assembly GCA_028566075.1 of Solidago caesia. NCBI lineage: Eukaryota > Viridiplantae > Streptophyta > Magnoliopsida > Asterales > Asteraceae > Solidago > Solidago caesia. The sequence goes on from JAOXNX010000028.1 coordinate 5,316,820, forward strand.
CAGAGGTACAAGATCTTCCAATCTTAAAATCCATCTACAATAGTACTACCATATGAACTCTATACATGGCACTGCAATCCAAAACCCACTACCTTAACCATTAATATATCCCAACATCTTGACATGCTCTAACCAAAAAAATAAATTTCCATCCCTTTATGAAGTACCTGACCAAGCAATTGGCATTGACAAGTTATGTGGACGCTGTGGAATCATGCAATGTTGTTGTTGCAACTGGTTTACGTCCTCGCTACCACTCACAGAACCAGTCTCGTTTATGGGTATTTGTTGGGAGTTATTATCCTCGATATCCATGGTTGTGGCTTCCATGTCATCTGCATCCATCATCTCAGGTACTTGTGTTTGAGGGATCTCCACTTCTAGAGTTGTCCGGTTCTGTGAAGATGTTGGCACCCATGGTACAACAGCCAGACTTCCATCATATTGCTCAGAGTTAACGTGCAGCTTTTCTGTTTTGCCACTTAATAATTTAAGTAGGTGTTGCTTCGACCATAGATTTGGATCTGTACACAATAAAACCAAATGTAAGAGTCAGTTGACTTCTACCATATATCAATATTCACTCTATAAATATGGCAAAATGGGCAGGCTGGGTAACATATCGAGACAGGTTAGTTATAGTGCGTGTCAGAACAGGTCAGCTTGGGTTGACATGCAAAAACTTGTCTGTCAACTTAACTATTTGATCATAAATGAATAATGATTTGTGTTAAATATGAGTACAAAAAGTATATTGTCACAGTAATAAATATAAATTTGTAAGTAAAGAAATCAAGTAGTTTGGGTGCATTATAGATGCACATTGGGCAATTTTTGACCCGTTGGATTTGTCCGACCCATTTGACATGTTTTATATAGCATAACCAACATCAACGATCAACCAACTTACAAGAAAATGGATCGAAATTGGCACCTCTAAATCACTCCCAAAACCTATTACTTAACCAGGTGCAAATAGAAACCAAATGATAGTCAATCTTTAGCAATGAAAGCACATGTTACCACTGTTATCTTAAAACATGTTATCTTCTTCATATAATAATATGGAAATATATAGGATCTGAAAAACAGCCTCACGGCCTGGAAGGAAAATTAATGAACTGGAGACCGCATTTTCACTTTCGGATGTTGCCAAAAGGTATGCAATGGAAAAGACGAATTTGACAAATGACAAAAACTATTGATGTTATGCCCATCATCAAGAAAGTGAGATAAATCCAAAATGAGAAGAAACCAGATTGATAAAACGGAATGTCTAGATGTTCTGAACCGAATATATCTTAACTCGCCTACACAAAGGGTTTTATGGGCATCTAATTCCTACTCTAAGCATGTAAATGTTCTCTGACGAGTAATGGAGATACAATAACTATATATATGGCAATCAAATACTTCCCCTCACAACATTTTTTGACTCAATATAAGTATTACATTCCTAGAATTTTGATCAAACAAATACATGGAGTTAATGGACTTACTTTTAATCCCTGAAAGGAAGTCTGAATTAACTGAAATAGAGAAGGGTGAACGAGTTTGCAATGCAGGCATGTTATTCGTGGGATCATACAGAACAATAGCCCTCTCTTCATTCACCGGCAAACTACCACTCAACTCTTCAATTGCTATGGGACTACCTCTCACTGCTTGCTCCACAAAAGTATCTCGAGACGGCTCTGGTTGTTCAAATACCATCGGATTCACCATCTCTTCTTCCTCGATTATTGGAGGCAACTCGGCATCCTAACCACAAGATAGCCAATAATTATTTTTCTTAAACAATTACACTCTAACCATCTACTATATGCACCAACTGCCTCTTTAGAGAGACTTGAACCCGCAACCTATTGCTTGACACGGCATACCCAATACCACTAGGCCAAATTGGTGCAAATAAATACTACACATTAATCCAAAATCAAATCCACAATTTTAGTCAAATATACACACATCTTTACAATTTTAGTCAAAATCAAGTCCACAATTTCATATTATCATCAATCAAACAAAAACACACACTTTACATATATGTATGTCAGTATGTCTATACATATATACATACATACTGTATACTTATAAATTTATGTACGTATATATGTATAACAGATGATGTTTTGTTCTATTCGGGTTATCCGGGAAAGACAAGTAGTTTTTTTTACTCAGATGTACACGGCCTAACCAAATTTCCCGTGCCCGTTTCCAAACCCTTCCCTTGTCAACCCAAGATTGTACCTATCGGGATGCATATACATACATACATATATACAACATACATACATACATATATATATATATATATATACAATACATACATACATACATACCTATATGTATATGATATTGGGGGGGGGGGGGGGTGAGTAGAGTAGAGTAGGGGTACGAACCAGACGGCGGATTTTGGTGGCAGGAGAAGAAAGGGAGAAATCATCATTAACTTGTTGTTTTCTCTTTAATTTTCCCGCAAAATAGCATTCTTCCATTCTTCCCGCGATCAAACAATTATTGATTATTGTGAAATGAAATGATCTGGACACAAGTGAAAAATAGATTTATTTATTTATTATATTAATAAGTATATGTAGATATTGGATTGAAACACAGAGGAATAGTAATTGTATTGGTGGGTTGTGCCAGGGGTGTGTAGATATTTCCAGAAGCTACTACCACTATCTACTTTGCTTAATTATTTGCAAAAACTTTTTTAACTTAGGTATCCGCCCGTTTTACGAGCCGCTGTGTTGCGGATAGTTCGGAGTCGTCGTGAGTGGACTTCTATGGTCACAAGGAATATATTTTTACTTTTAAGATTCGAACCCATATCTTATTTTCATTCCTTAGGGGTTAAGTTTTTACTGTTTAAGTCACTATTTTGTAGTTTGCTCATTCACTTTGTTAAACATATATATGTAATTTTGTATCTTTAGGTTAAACTTAATGAGAAAATATTACAAAGCTTTTTTTAGATTATTTTTGGCTGTTTGACAAGAGGCTTTTGAGGGCATTTTAGAAATTTAAAGCCTTAAAAATATAGTTTTGTTTGAATATGATATTAACCCTACAAAGGAAAAAAAATCCTTAACTCTAAAAAGCTTTTAAAAGCCCTTAAAATTCTTTATAAAAAAAAACCCAGCTACTAGGATATGTTTGGAACCAATGAATTACCTATTATTTGATACATAAAAAAGTGTCTGTCACTTTTTATAGATAGACGGACAAGTTCCATAATTAATATTCTCTTTTCGTTAAATGTGTATGATTTAAACCCCTCGTCATTATATCCATATTAATTTCTTTTCTTTGAAGATATAGTTATAGTTATTTTTCTTACATTTATGAGGTTAACAAGAAAACCGTATATATCGATATTATTGTAAAGTAAGAATTTGAGCTTGATTGTGTATTAATGGTGATTTAAGGTTGAGTGTGTGTTTTGGTGTGGGTGTGTAATGGAGGTTGGGGGTGAGAGAGAATATTTCAATTAGTCATATGCTTAATGGAAAGACTTAGTTAGAAATGAAGTGTTTAAGGGGTTTATATATATGGTTATCCTATTTTTATCTACACCTCGTAAACTATCAAGGAATTATAAAATGTGTCGTAATTACAATTTAACACCACTAAAATCTAGTTCTAACATTTCTTCCTTGGTGTTGAATTGTAATTGGTGCATCGTCTTCAATATTTGAATCATAATGGGCACATTTTGTTGAGAAACTAATCTTTGATGTTGAACAGACTTTGAAGCTTTATCTTTGTATTCAATGTCTTCGATCAACCTTGGCTTTGAATCTTATATTTTCTCAACAACTTATCTTGAAGACGACTCACTAATCTTGACCTTCTTTTTGCAACTTTAAAACTTGTAAGCATCTTTGAAATCTTTTTAACTTTTGAGCTCCAACTCCAACCCCGAACCATAGTCCCAACACCAACCATGCCATGGATAGTCTTGTACACAATATTTATGTCAAGAGACTTGCATCTATTGCAATGTTGTTTGGGCCACAATATTGACAAATGAATCACCAATTAAACTTGATAAATATGGAGTTTTAGATTCGTTTCAATATGAATCATATGATACACAAAAATCGTCTCCGTGATAAGATGACAAATTAAGAAACCTCCCATTAATTATAGTACATATCGATGTATATGGACCAGTCTCCATGACATGTCCCTACTTGTTTTCATTTTTAATGTAGAAGTGACATAATACGTATACCGAAACTTTTATTAGAATATTTATAATTTATAATTTATAATTAGTGGTTGCATATAACGTACCACACGTTGAAAATTAAAATCTATGGTTGCGTTTAGTTATAAAAAATGTTTTTTAATATTTCATTTATAATTTTTTAAAAAATGGAAGGAGTTTTTCATCTCTACAAAACAAATGAAAATTATAAAAACACGTTCAAAATTAGAATATGCTATTTTCATTTTCTATATCAGAAAACTAGAATACATGTTGAAAAGGGGAGGGGGTATGGAAAATGGAAAATGGAAAACATCAGGGCGCGTTTAGTTCAAGAAAACACCCCCTGTTTTCCATTTTTGTTTTCTTGGAAAACATGGAAAACAGAAAAC
>JAOXNX010000028.1:5321876-5334841 GCA_028566075.1 Solidago caesia
ACGTAGGTGTCACTGTGTCAGGAATTGCTAATCGGCTTTATTAAAATTTATATCTTATTGTTAAGAAATTTAGGAGTCGGTATTTAATAATGTAATAATATTAACATAATATATATATATAGCTAGCTACATAACCAAGTAGCCAAGCTTTGCCATATATATATATATATATATATAAGTCATGGTTCAAATAAAACAAATGTTACAGTAAAACAAATAAAACAATCATTTTATTTTAACTGAGTTGTGTATCATGAAATCCTTCGTGCATCAATGTATATACTTATGCTCTATGAATCTACGTGCATCAGTTTTATCATGATTCAATGGTCAAGATCTTAATCTATTTGTTTTACTTTAATACTTGTTTTACAATAACCAACCTATATATATAGCAAGATTTAATTTTATCATTACATGTTGATTAATTAGCTTTAATTAGAGGTCATCCAACTGAGCTGAAACTTTTAATTTGATTCTGGCCATCCAATATATATTACAAGAACCATGAGAACATTTAAATTATAATTTGATAACTTGAAATGTTCATATGTGAATGGTATATGTGAACAAATTCGTTCACATGTGAACAGATGAAGTTATACTTAATATTAATGGTTCTCACTATTATATATATGTTCAAGTTTATGTGTCGATATTTGGATGATAGATTATGTATATATTGTATGAGAGTTATAGTTTCTAACATTTTTGTGTTGGATCATATATATCTGGTTAGATGGTAAGTTGAAAGGAAAGCTAGGAAATCCAGCCATCTTGGAAGATTGGAATACTACTACAACTAGTCCTTTCAAAGTAAAAGACTTGACATATGAAATTAGTTTTGATTGGAATAAAGAGATAGGACTTCCAGGTGCATTTCTGGTCAAAAATCATCACCACACTGAAGTTTTCCTCAAGACCCTCACACTTGAAGATGTTCCTGGTCATGCAGGACAAGTCCATTTTAACTGTAATTCATGGGTTTACCCTTCTAAATATTACGCAACGGACCGAATATTCTTTGCAAACAAGGTACGTACGTACGTACGTATGGGCAGCCTTCGATCTCTTTGCTCTCTAATTGTAGTTCTATTTTGAACTTAAACTAACCAATTCAGTCGTAATATATTTGTATGTAGGCGTATCTGCCTGGTGAGACTCCTGAGTTACTACGTACGTACAGAGAAGAAGAATTGGTAATCTTGAGAGGTAATGGCTCCGGGGAGCTCCAGGAATGGGACAGGGTTTATGATTATGCATTCTACAACGATTTGGGAAATCCTGATCACGACTTGGACGATGCACGCCCAGTCCTTGGTGGATCTCTGGAGTACCCGTATCCTCGTAGGGGGAGAACAGGAAGGCCATCATCCGAATCAGGTTAAATAAGATATCATCATATTATATATTTGATGATTGGTTCGATTGAATATTTACACAAATTATTAATGGGACATAATTATTTAACAGATCCAAGAACTGAAAGCAGAATTCCTCTGCTTAAGAGCTTAAGCATATATGTCCCAAGAGATGAGCGATTTGCACACTTGAAGCTGTCTGACTTTTTAGGTTACGGATTAAAATCCGTTGGTCAATTCCTTGCGTCCGAAGTTCAGGCATTAATCGACAGTACTCCTGATGAATTTGACTCTTTCCAAGATGTTTTGACGATTTACGAAGGAGGGATAAAGTTGCCAGAAAGCCCGTTCCTTGAAAAAATTTGGAAAAACATACCTTTTGAATTGTTAAAAGTAATATCTCAAACAGATGGGGAGGGACTTGCCAAATTCCCCATGCCACAAGTTATTCAAGGTACAAAATCTGTAGCTGATCGAGATATCATATTCCTTCATTTTCTCAGAATAAAAACGTTTGATTTATTCGTGAGACATAACTAATGTATCGATCTAATTAGGGGATAAAACCGCATGGAGGACTGATCAAGAATTTGCAAGAGAAATGTTAGCTGGTGTTAACCCTGTTAGCATTAGTCTACTAAAGGTATTCATTTGTATATGGCTAACGATTCACCATTTAAATTCGACGATCAGCAAATACCATACATATATCGTTACTTTAAAGTTAAGTTCGGGTTTGATAAGCTAAGTTGCAGGAGTTTCCTCCAACAAGCAAGCTAGACTTTGAAGTCTATGGTAACCAAAACAGTTCATTAAAACCTTTCCACATTGAAGCAAATCTTGATGGTTTAAAGGCAGAGGAGGTTAGATTAAAACATAATGTCTTATTATGGTTAGCTTGTAATTGTAAATAGAAGTTAAAATTTTTTTTTTTTTTTTTTTTTTCAGGCGGTCAAAGCCGACAGGCTATTTATATTGGACCACCATGATTCGTTGATGCCATACGTGAGGCGAATAAACGCAACATCCACCAAAATATATGCCACACGAACTTTGCTTTTCTTGCAAAACGATGGAACATTAAAACCTTTGGCAATTGAATTAAGCTTACCTCATCCAGAAGGAGATGAGCTTGGTGCCATCAATAAAGTATACACTCCTTCTGAACATGGAGTTGAAGGATCCATTTGGCAGTTAGCCAAAGCATATGTTGCAGTGAACGACTCTGGAGTTCATCAGCTCATTAGTCACTGGTAAAACTCTAAAATCTCCTGATCAACCGCCGATTTATTTGAAATACGTTCTGGAAAATATGAATATTTTAGTTTTAACATCTTATTTTCACTCTAACAGGTTAAATACACATTGTGCAATTGAGCCTTTTGTCATTGCAACAAATCGACAACTAAGTGTGCTTCATCCAATCCATAAACTTCTCCAACCACATTTTCGGGAGACAATGAACATCAATGCCTTTGCAAGGCAAATTCTCATCAATGGCGGAGGTCTTCTTGAGCAAACAGTCTTCCCAGGGAGATATGCAATGGAAATGTCATCTGCGATTTACAAAGATTGGGTGTTCCCTGAACAAGCACTCCCTGTTGATCTTGTAAAGAGGTATATATGATCAATTTAACATAAAAACCAATTCTTTTAACATTTTCCGGAGACAATTTCCATCGTTAAGAAGATTCTGCAATTCAAACATGATAACTCTCGTTAATTAGTTACTAATTCTGAGTTGTAACCTTTCGTAATTTACTATTTCGTTAATACATTTAGTTTCCGTAAGTTACAAAGTTCAAAAGACCTTTCATATTTGACATAATACCCATATAGTAACACGAATAATATATAGGGGAATGGCGGTTGAAGATTCAAATGCACCCCATGGGCTTCGTTTGCTGATTGAGGATTATCCGTATGCTGTTGATGGTCTTGAGATATGGTTAGCTATCAAGACATGGGTTGAGGACTATTGTAGCTTCTACTACAAGAGTGATAATACAGTTCAAAATGACACCGAGCTACAGTCATGGTGGAAAGAGCTTCGTGAAGTGGGTCATGGAGACAAGAAAAACGCGACCTGGTGGCCAAAAATGCATACTCGTCTGGAGTTAATGGAGACGTGCACTACAATTATATGGGTGGCTTCTGCTCTTCACGCAGCAGTCAATTTCGGGCAATACGCTTATGCTGGATATCTCCCCAATCGCCCAACTCTGAGTCGTCAATTTATGCCTGAACCACACACTCCAGAGTATGATGAACTTATAGCCAACCCAGATAAGGTCTTCTTGAAAACAATTACTGCTCAGTTGCAAGCACTTATTGGTGTATCCTTAATCGAGATATTGTCAAGGCACCCATCAGACGAGGTTTATTTGGGTCAAAGAGATCCAGACTGGACGATGGATTCGGAACCTTTAAAGGCATTTGAAAATTTTGGAAACACGCTCAGAGAAATCGAAGGGAGAATTGTAGAGCGGAACAAGGATGATAGCTTGAAAAATAGGGTGGGAAGTGTTGAAGTACCATATACACTTCTCTATCCATCCAGCAAACAAGGACTTACTGGAATGGGAATCCCAAATAGTGTCTCAATGTGAACCCCTTCAACCATATATATGTTTTGCTATGGAAGTCCGGGTTTCGTGTTTGTTGCCCCTTCAAAAAAAAAAATCAATAATTCTCGAGTTTATCTTTTAAGTCTTCTTTTGTAATACAATGGATAAGTGGCAACGCCCACTCTCATTTCTATTTGAATATAGGTAACTAGATTAAACCTGTGAGATGTACGGTTCAGAAAAAAATTTGTTGTAATACAAATGAATTAGATACATGAAAAGATAATTATCAAAACAATATTTCAATCGCAATGAAATAACAATGTAAACAAACTCCAAACTCATATTTTATTACAACCGTATCATGCATTAATAAAAATGACCTAGTTGAATACCTATTATTAAAACAACATACATAAATCAATGACATAAAATATAGATAGCAAATTGAAAAACAAGCCATCCAAGTTGTGGTGTATCGAAAGCATTGGGCTACTTGTAAACAAAAATTATAACTTATCAACATGCTTATATAACTTGAACCAAAGAATAATGCCATATGCACAAAATTTTACACTTCATCTCCCTTAGTCATATATTCGAGGGATGAAACCTTTGTAAAGAATGAAACTGGAAAAAAAAAAAGCTACGTTTTTACACATAAACTACCAAAGCTACGTTTTTACGCACAGATAAAGAACTACCAAGTCAATCTTGTGATGTGGTGGAGTATTCAAAAAGCATACGCTTGGATGGAGCCGACTGCAAAAGGAGGCGTAATCTGCTTGTTAGCTGGTAGATCAATGTCCATTGCATTGCCATCTCTGAATCCTTCATCTGTCTCACCACAGAGGCCTGCAAAACACCAGAGACAGGAAATTACATGCATCTGTAGTCTTTGGCACCCAGTCCGGGTTATAAAACACATGGGAACTAAACATTAGCATTCCTTTATAGCAAACCCTTTTCCCAGGTGCTGGAATGACCAGAGGTGGCAAAAGCTTTTAGTATAACCGGTTAACCCACAACATTTTCGTATAATAACTTTTATATCTATGTAAATAATTAGTATTTCAGATTAGATTACAAGAGTTACACAGTTTCCATAATAATTTAATTTAAAATATGATCTAGGATTAAAATACACTTTTGCAATTCTTCACCATTACGGCGTGCTTAACCTGTTCACTAACTGCTTTATTGATTTAACCTGTTACAGGTAAAGCATAACCCCAGTAGTCACATTCATAAGTAAATGGGTGGGAATAGCCACATATAGTATGAAAATCCTCAATTTTATATGCAACATTAGTAATATTTGATGTTATTAAGATGTACTACTAACAAACCTGAAGGCGTTTCCCCAACTGGACTTCTACCTCTGTACCAAAAGAAATATTGCTGGCTATCGATTTAAGGGGATCAACCGTTGGATCAACAGAAAGCAAGCTAGGAATCTGTGGTGCATAAACAAGCCTCCATCTTGCATGTCCAAATTCACCCTTCCCTTCTATTCTTGGCATTAGTGTCTCAAGTGTCGCTGTTGCAAGCTTTTTAAATGCCAGTTGACCATCCCCTTCTAAGATAGATTCTGCCAATTGACTCTCGAACACTCTAGCAGCCTTCCCATAAAAAAAAATTTCAAAAACATTAATAAGGTTTAGTAAACAAATTTAAACATGAATTAAGAGACTTGCAATGTTCCATTTTGGGTAGTCCGGGCACGCATCAAGAATACACACATACACCCCATGATCTATTCTGTGCCATGATCCATAAACTGACGGGACAAAAATGAGCCCATCTTTTTGTTATGTACCATATTATACTTCCATTTACCGCAAATGTAAGAAAAATAAGTTGTGCGTGACTCACTTTTATCTATATTTCATATTAGTTCATTTCCAACTGTTCCATATAACTTTTTAATCCAACTGTAACTACATGATAAAAGCTTATCCTGGTTTCTTTTTCTTTCTACTTTTCTAATTTCAATGTATATGATCTATAACTATGACAATGCTTGAGTAGTAGACGCTGTCATGCAACATTTTTTGCTCTGCTGTGCTGTTATAACAAATTTGAACTGCAAAAAATATATGCCAGAAACTAAACTTCCATTGACAACTTAAAAATCAGTACCTCAGAGGGCGAGACAACGTCCTGTTCGACAGAACGTGTGGATGTAACAACCAAGTTGTCCTGCCATTTAGTTGCTCGACTTTGAATCCTGAACTGCCACTCTGACCCAACCAAAGCCAAGTCCAACATTGGATCTAATCCATAATCAGCCTCAAACTTGGCTGTATTCGGATGCTCTCGCTTCAGCCTCACCTGAACCAACACATATAGTATTAACATAAAAATAGGTTATTTAGCAACATAATTAAATTGAAGCCATAGATAAAGGCACAACTGTAACCTGTGTTGCAAATAGGTTCACATCACCATTCTCAAACATTAAAACACCTTTGGGTTTTAATAACTTGGGGTGAGCGATACCATTCAATTCAAGCTCACCACTAACAGCAAAGTTGAGAATTAAAGGATAAACTACTATCAACTCAGGACCAAGAACCAGCTTCAAGTCCGTCAGCCAAATATCTAACTTCGGTTTGGTATTTACTTGTCCCGTTCCTATTTTTACTGCTTCAGCCTCTTTACCTGAAAACAATTAAAGGTTTTGAGTTGCGTCTTTCATTTTTCATAATAATAAGAAAGCTACAGGATACAGACCTGAAGGTTGCTGAGATGAAGTATTTATAGTTGCTGGTTTTAAATTTAAGAACCGTGAAACATATTTCGATGCAACTACTTGATTGTATCCCCCGCTTGGCATGCTTGAACTATCTGATGCTTCTTGGTTGATAGCAGCAGCTCCTCCACCTTTTTCATGAGGTAGATAAGCTTCTCCATGACTCAACTTGATGTTCCCAGATATGTTAGGTTGCAGAATAGAGCCTGTTATCTGCAGCTGAGTGTCCACCTGACCACTGTGATTTGAACAAAGCGGGTCAGTTAAATGAGTGTGAAGGGGTATCAAACTTGTTAAACAAAAGTTTCCAATCCCAAAACTAAAGAAGCTGACAACAGAAATGGTTCTTGGGGTTCAGATTTTATGGTGTTATAATATCTGGTTATTCGCAACACTTTCTAACCAACTTTGCTCTAATTTCACTTTTGGATAATCAGCGACGTTTACCCCAAGAAAATCCCCACAAAATTTGATGTACCAACAAAAGTATAAATCATCTAAGGTGCCAACACATCATCTGCTACATCATTAATTTGACCCAGCAACCTGTATGGATCACCTTAAATTAAAAGTTTTTACAAGATTTAAGGGTTTCAATTGAAGCTTATGAAATTTGATTGAAGCTTTTGAATTCTGGTAAAAGAAAAGGATGTTGCATGCAATAGAAATATGACTAGGAGTTAGTTTCCTTTATAACCAATTCCCACCAATGCAAACGCATTCAATTTATTACACAATATAAAATGAATCACTTTAGAGATCATAATACTTAACCATAGTTAGGTTGATCTAGTTTATTACTTTTGGTTCACTAAGTGTCCTTTTAACTATTATCTTTATTCCTTTTAATAGCTTTGTATCTAATATAAATAGAGGTCCTAACCTCAGCTGAATACAATAAAAATTCTTACAAAATTGCACAAGGCATAACAATATTAGTTGTGCATTGTGATGCACCTATTCCAATCAAAAGCTGGATGAGTTTCGTATCTTGGCACTCAATCCACTGGCTTAAGTACTTAGATGAGTAGGAAACGGTGTATACCTTAACATATTCTTTGCTCGAACTTCTAAGTCTTCACATTTTAAGTCAATTTTATCAGCAAGTGATGCTTCAGTTGTCCTCAGGGGTAGGTTACCTTTCACTGACAGCTTCCCTTTTCTGCTAACCCTACTTTCCAAAGATCTGATGCATAACCTATTAGAATCCATGACAATTATGCCCCCAAAATTTGTAAGTGGTTTCCTAAGAATAGGTGAAGATATTGTTGCCCTGTGAAAAGATGCAGATCCGTCGAGCATTGGTTGTTCAACAGTACCTCTCACCTATTTATCCACACAAACACAAAAATCAAGTCCACAGGAAATAAAATCAACAGAATAATCCTACTAGAAAGGGTTTAGTTGCCACAATCTTCAGTTCCCAAACAACTATAGTCATTAACAATGTCACAACAATATGTTTCTCATCACTTACTTTTTTCATGCTAGAATGTTATTACTTTTTTCAGCTAACCTTTTTGTTAGAATAATTAATTTGGAGAATGGAGATGAACATGTTGTTAAGTTACCTATAGTTATAGATATTAAATTGAACAATGTCCAATGGTAAATTTGAAATTTCGGTAACAAGAGGAGTTGTCAAGATGAAAATAATTGGAAAGAAAAGGATAAAACTAAAAATTAAAAGTGGCATGGTAGCCGGGTCAGGCAAACCAGGTAACACGACTTCTTTGGGTGTAGAAACGGGTCAGATAGGATTGGCCCAAAACTCTTTTGGTCCAGCATAATTGACTTCTTATAGGGAATCAAATATGATTAGAAAAGCTATATTATTTCAATCATAATCTAATATTTTCAATAAAATGATTTAGGAGGCTTTATGCAATAAAATTACACTTTGGGCGACTTTCCACCCATTTCCGTTTAAGCCAACTATCTTTTTCCTTTTAATTTTCCCAATTGACCCGTTAGATGAAAAACATTTCTTAAATTGACCAATTCGTAAGTATGTGTCAAAATTGCGACCCTAAAACTAACCCATATAGAATTAAAAGACATCACCAACCTTAAGCATAACTTCAGCACTCCCGTTGAGCCAGTTGGCATAAGGAGACAATGCAGTTAGCAACATCATGCCACCATCTTTAACATCAGCATCAACCCTAACTTCACCAGCATCCAACACATTCCAGTGCAAACCTTTAAGACTTTCTGCCAACTGAGTATCCCAACCTTCTTCATTCCAAGATGCTTTCTTGTCATTGCTTTCATCTATAGAGCCATTTTTCCCTTTAGCCCAACCGGGAGCCCAGCTTGCTTCACTTTTATCTTTTTCAAGATTTTCTTCATCTTGAACTAAATTCACAGGGACACTTCCTTGAATATGTACATGACCATTTTGAATGATGGGTTCACACTTTGCATTAAACAAAAAACGGCTGGTTGATGTCAAAGAGGCAACAATTTCAGCCCGTCCAAGGTCAATGCCTCCAATGGCACCATCAAGGAGTCTTACTTGCACATCACATTCAGGTTTGGCAAGACTTCCTCTTAGATCTCCTTCCATGTGAAGTATGCCTTTTATCGGAGCTAAAAGTTGTCTCAATGAATGAACAGCTTCATTGGCGGATGATTCTAGAACCTGCACGAGTGTAGGAACTAGACTAACCGGAAAATTAAGAACCGCAAAATGCAAATTAGTTTTTGGACCCAACAAAGTTCCATCAGCATGGATTGTGGCATTATCCCTTTGAATGAATATTTTCTCGAGACGCAAACCATCATCGTTGCTGTATGCACCAGCAGCTAGGACACGCTGAGTTTTATAAGTTCCCCATTCCCATTCCTCCCCTTGGAAATCAAATTCTGCCTGAAAAGTTAAAAAGAAGAGATTATATAAAGACTAGACTTGGTGTTGGGGGGCAAGAGCTTTATGGTCATCTTCAAAAAATCATTACTTAAGTGTTGTCAATAACGTACAAATCCACAACTAAGAAGTTTGATATAGCAAACAATATAACAAGCATTAAATTATTCTTCATAAATCAATGATAAAAGTTAGAAATGTAGCATTTAATTTGAGACAAATCGAAGATAATAGTGGCTATTTTTTTGGAAGGGTGATAGTACATTGATAGATAGTAAGGATTGGTTTATAGAAAAGAAGATTTCAAAGAATTTTTTTCTTGAAACATGACCAAGCTAAGGTTTATACAAGAATATAATTGCACCCTGGGGTTTCGTGGTTTAGTAATATACCATTGTGTCACCATTGCCTCCACCACTTGCATCCAAAGATCCACGCCAACGACCTTTAAGCTCGGCTAAACCAGGAAGGCTTAATTCTTCCAGAATAACTTCATCTGATGGAGTAGAATGTCCACGTATTTCCTGCAAGTGTATGAAAATATTTACTAGAAAACAGTTTTGAGACACGAACAATAAAGATAATAACTCAGCAAAACCATATTTCATGAATCAAACATCTCAATGTTTAAGTAGGTTCATATAATCAATATCTTGGAATCGGTACGTATATTATACACGTAGTATCATCCTACTAACTATAGTTATGAGGTCCCATGTTATAGTAAATTACTCATTCTAATTGCAAACAATTACCTCAAGAAGCCTCTGCAGATTTTCGGTATCAATCCCCACCGATTGTATGCTTTGCATAAATAGATCCTGCAAAATGGTTAACAATGCACGAACAATGTCTTCAGCAAAGAATGTAATACAACTGATCCTAGCAAAACTACTTTAAATATGCATAGACCAATTAGAGTAACAACCTTTCCCTATACGAAAGAAATAAATATGGGACACCAGAACACATTAAAAAGTATGTCACATACATCAAACATGTTATTATAGAATATCAAATAAATTCTGGAAAGAAAAAAAAAACACCATCGCCACTGGGGCTAGTAAGATGGTCGGGTTGGGTAACAGATTGGAAACAGGTCGAGTAGGGTTGACACAAAAACATTGTTTTAAACTTTTTAAAACATTACCAATGCAATAAACATGATTACAAAAAAACTATTATCACAATTATAATCTAAATCTTTACAAAAAAATATATAAATTAAGAGGTTGTGTGGATCAAAAGTACACTTTGAATTTTCAACTCATGTGGGCCATAAGACATGTACCCTTTTTAGCTTAAATTTTTATAAGACCCATATTAAACTTGCATTGACAGTATTTCCAAAGACAAAATACGCAAGCATAGTATCTCCGTAACTGAAACAAATAACAAAACTATATCCATTGTCAGGTAACACTATCTATACTTAATATGAAGCAGATTTGGTCAATGTCTTAAAATTCCCAACCCAATAACCAAATACTCCCCATTTTTGAAAAAAAATCCACACCTTCCAATTTTCTCCCACGCATTTTGAAAGTTCATCCAAAACATTTTCTAACATTGTTATTGCGGTGTGGGTACCACATATAGTAGATACAAATTACTCCCTCTGTCCCAATGTCATTGTCCAACTTAGTATTTTACATTGTCCCAGATAATAGTCCACCTCTAAAAAGAACAGGTCACTGGGAGAGAGAGCTGCCTCTCAAGTCTCAAAAGCAGGCCGAAATTTGTATTGCATCAGTATTTCCTTTATCTTCAAAAGAAGTATTATCAGGGCCACATAAACCCATTTGAGATTGAAAATCACCAAAATCAACCCATTCATAAGTTAATGTGTTATGCATATTAAGCCTCATTAAAATATATAGAAAATAACCTTTGATCTAAACTGAAGAGCTGGATCAGTACTTCGAGAAACAAGCCTGGCAAGTGGAAGCATCTCAGCAATTTCAGCACGAGGAACCTCGAGCCTCATTCTCCATCGACCCATAGAAGATATGACACTCCCAAGATGACCAGCCATCGCTCTTCTTAGTAAGTTGCCTCTTTCTCTTTTTCCATCTCGTGAACCAGGCAATACATATTCGCCTTGAAGCTCATACTGGCTATTGGTTTGTTCCAAAACAGCTTTTTCAACAGTGATCTACACAATTCAATATAGTCCAAAGGTCAACCGCATAAAATGGCAACCTACTTTCACCTTCTTACCATTTATAGAAACGTACTGCTCTTACTTTACTATTACCAACCATAGTGATCTAGTTTCAATGTTCTCTAACCAGCCATGGCAACCAAAGGCCAGTTAAGTTGAGTTGAACAGACAGGACAGGTTACTGGTCAAAGGTGGTGGTGATTTGTCCAACTTCTGTTAAATTGGAGACATGAATATTTAATGAAGTTTCAATATTTCAATTTATTTTTTAACCAATCATTTAAACTTCGATTTTAGTTATAGCATTTCCAAAAACACACACAAGATACAAGCACACCAAGGACACACTACAACACCATGAACCACACAAAAGAAGCAGCCAATATAATAAAGATTGATACTTCCATTTGTATACTTTTTTGAGAAACAGAAGGGTATGATACAGTAAGAAGTTGAAAAAATGTTTATTTATGAAAAAAAAAATTATCAGGTCAAAGTACTAACAACATCACCGCTCCACCTAGCAGCCACGTCTAGAGCTTCTCCTAACACACCACTGAATTTTGGACGGAGCAGAGATAAGATCCCATGACCTCTTCTTTTCTGAAAATTTAGTTGCAGTTCTGCCTGCAACAAACATAACTATAAGGATAAGAAAACATAGAAAGCATTTTAACTGCCAATGTTTACATGTGCTGATTTCCAACTATTTTACACTGTTACCATGTATATAAATGTGTAACTGTACAAGTGCATGTGCATGTGCATGGTATGAAAAATCAGGAATAAATTCAACAAAAAGTAGCTTACCCTTTGTAGTGTTCCTCTGAGTGAAGCCAGCTCCAGTTCATCAAGTGGTAAATGCCGAACCTACAGAACACATGGTAGACCAGTTAGGCTGTTATACATATGAATCAAAATTAAAGTTAGAATACAGCAAAACCTTTTATCTCTAGCTATGCAAGTTGACCAAAAAAGTATTTAATACATCCATGTTTCCAACGCATTTTAGATTTCATGGAAGGTGACATGTCTGTAATTTAGTCATACTTTTAAAGGGTTTAAGTTGTCACTCACATATAAGTCCCAAAATTACCATCACTGGTGATTCAAATCTTGGTTTTAAAAGGCGCTAGGCGCACAAAAGCGATAGGGTCCATTTCCGAAGCGCAAAGCGCAAAGCGCAAAAGCGGTGGGATTTTCGTACGCGAGGCGCGCACTTATGAAGAAAAATATAAATTATTTATAT
>JAOXNX010000028.1:5343353-5355006 GCA_028566075.1 Solidago caesia
ATTTTTATATATAAAAAAACCCGATCCGGGTTCTCCCCGATTCCGATCCGAGTTTTCAAAAACTCCTGACTCCCCCCTCGCCGATCTGATCCCGAGTCACGAGTTCCCCAACCATGATTAAAACCAATATTCAAAAGTATGAATATCTCTATAGATAATCCTTGCTAAATCTTGTATCACCAAAAACTAAAAGCTCCAAGCTTGCTTCTTTTTCTTTGTTCCGTTATGACACAAGTAAGAACCAAAAAGTTTGTTTCGATCAAATAAAAATCTCACAACCAAACCAATGTTATTATTATTATATTACCTATTTAGTTGTTAGAATAATATAGGGCGCGTTTAGTTGTAGAAAATACCCTTGTTTTTTGAGATAATTTTTCAAGAAAACATGGAAAACAGAAAATATGATCAAATTAGAGTTTTCTAGAAAAAATTTTCTAGAAAAATGAATAAACAGAAAAATTTCTCTGAGTTCTTTTTTTTTTCAAGAGAAGAAAAATGAATAAAGAGAAAGAAAATGAATGGAAATGAAATAATAAAAAAGTTATATTTTTCAGCTTTTTTATATTTTATTTATAGATAATGGATTTAGAGGAATGGAAATGCGTTGAAGGGAAGTTTTAATTTTTATTAATTCCAAACTTTTATAAACAAAATTGGGATGATTGTGAAGAAAACTATTTCCTCTCTATTTTTACTATTTAAAAGGCCAAAGAGCATGAAACTAACTATATAATCATACATTTTAAAATTAAAATAGAGTAATAATATATTTATTTTAATAATAATCATCTTAACAACAAGATCGTTACACATGACACAGAGATGATGAAAGAAATTTTGACGAATTACATGTGTAGTTTGTGGCTTTAGATGGATTAGTAGAGGATATGTTAGAAAGAAATATAGTTTTCCTTTAAAGTAGTAGTCTTTTTATAAAAATAAAAGGGTAATGGAGGGTCCCTGGAACCAAATTGGATCCCAATCATCCCACCCTGTAAAGGTTATGAAACTTATGATGCCGGTAAAATACATTCACTTAATACCCACATGATTTGGGCATCCCTAAGAATTGAACTCGCATCTCTCAACTTCATATGTCAGCCCAAACTGCATTGGTAACGGGTACCACTTTTATTAGCATTAACATAGTTTAATTTAATCCTGGTACAAAGTTCCTCTTTTCTCCTTATTCGTGACATGAAAAGATGACTATATATACAAAGATATGTTACACCTATCCTTCTATAAACAAAATAAAATGCATAGAACACACTCAGTAAAAATTTTTATAAAAGAATCCGTACTATATAGCTAGGCTTTCGGCATTGTTCCTGAGAAGCTTTGGCTGGCATAAAATTCTCTTGAATTTGGAGGAGTAGTAAGAGAAGGTGATTCGCCTTCAAGATGAGAAGGGAAATCAGCCGATATAGTTTCCCACGAACTTTTTTCATTTTTCCAACGATTTCGTCGATCTAAGAAGGTTGGCTTTGATGGAGACTTGACCATTTCGACCTTCCAAGTCAACATTGCTACAACTTCTGACATAGGTGGCCTTGTGTTTGCATCCGCCTGAAGGCATAGTAAAGCCACATGAATTGTTTGCATAACGTCTTTCTCCACAAAACCTGTGTTTTGCATTCTTGGATCTACAAGATCAATCATCTTTGACCTCTCGTATAGCTTCCATGCCTGTTACCATGAATGATAATCATCAAGAAAAAACCATTGTAAAGATAATAACATTAAAAGCCACGTAAGTTATTCTGTTATACTAGTGGAAGCTTGGGAAAGTCCTACACGGTCCTTTCCTTACATTTTGCATATTTCGTAGAAGGATGATTGTCGACCAATGCAAAATAAATTGGAACTTGTAAATAAAAGTGGCATTTTTGACCCATTAACTTATGAACGGGCCAATACGTGTTATATTTAATGTTTTACATGTCAAATGGGCAATTAATAGAAACTGCTATAAAATAAAACTGTTAAACAGGTCGAAAATCACCCAGAGTGTACCTTTTCAATGCATGCTGATAAAGATGAAATTACATAGCTTTACTAATCATGTTTGACGCACTAAATTGCAGCAGATAAAAACTATTATCAGTCATCCTCACCCGACCCGTACAAACAATATCCATTTTGACCCCTTATCCAACCCGCCCATTTCACCTCTAGTTGAAGTTGATACCACTGAGGTGCCAGTGCCATAATCTAACTACCTGCTTCTAAATTTTTCTTTTTTATTATAGTTAAAGTTAAGAAAAGGGGATTCAAACTATGAAGCAGAAGATAAATAATACTGGCAATAAGATTTAGATGAGCAAATGACCTACATATTCTGGGAGGTATTGCATTTCTGATGGCATATTAAGATTAGTATTCTTTCTGCAGCTAATGATTTCAAGAACAAGAACTCCAAAACTATAAATATCGGCCTTTTCAGATAATTCTCCTCTGATTGCGTATTCAGGGGCCGTATAACCACTACAAAACGACAAAATAAAAAATAAGATTACATCTGATGACGGTATCAGAAGAAATTTGAGTACCAACCAACATGAGCAAGAGCAGTTTAGAGTTGACAAAATGAGTGGGTTAAGTAATGGGTCAATACAGGTTCAGGCCAACATGGGTAGTTTACTACTTTTTGTGCAAATCAGAATAGGTGTCATGTTGATCTGAAACACTATACTACATAAATTGCCAAGTACTTGCATATGATTACAAAAATCACATTATTTCAGTAATTAATCTAATTTTTAATTAAAAGTACAATTTGGATGACTTTCGACGACCTGTTTCCTGTATCTACCTGTTTATAAGTATACATGTCAAAACCGTCACTCCTATTCGAGAGATAAGAAACATGGATTGAGCCAAAATGGCTTTATCAAGGTGTTTTGGGAAAGCCGATACTCGGAGAATTATAATATCATGAACATTCTTAGGTGCTATTTATGTTGTAGTATAGAACAATGTATTGCATCACTTAACATGGGCAGTATATGATGATTATTGGCACATATCTTTGGATGTGACAATTTGGGTTATGTCCTATCTCTAAATCTTTAACTGGTCTTATGAAAAATAACTAGCGAATAAGGAAATGGGACAAACTGTTGCAAGTGGTGTTTTTAATCCATACAACACCCTAAATCGTCTCTTTTAAAAATTAGATTTTGTAGTTACTAGTTTTGGTAATCAAAGATCAAGCATCAATTGTTTATATGTTATTTTAGTGGACAAAAAGGTGTTTCGGGTCAATGGAAGCCTGACCCAGCTAGTACTAAAAAGTTACCTGTTACCCATCCACCTAAACCATCTACTCTGTCATCTTAACATATCTTAAATGGGAGAAAAAACTTACAGTGTTCCGGCAAAGGCTGTGCTAAGATAAGCTTGGTCCTCGGGGAAGAACCTGGCCAACCCAAAATCTCCAATTCTTGGCTGAAATTTGTCATCAAGAAGAATATTACTAGCTTTGATATCCCTGTGTACAATCCGGATGTGTGAATCCTCGTGTAGGTACTGCAAGCCCCGAGCAATGCCCAAGATTATTTGGAAGCGAGTATTCCAATTCAAATACTGATCACTTTTTCCTGTTCAGACTTGGCTAATTATAGTAATACACTATCTTTTTAATCATAGCTAATGCATTACTATTTATTTACAAAAAAAAAAAAAAGAAAACCAAAAAATCCTGTTTTGAACCATCATGCCAATCTTAGTATGTAGTAATGAGTTTTAGGCATTCCTTTAAAACATAAAGACGATTAGTTGCTATCCCATGAAACCTATACTGTTTGACTGAGCATATAAGTTTCGAGAAGTCTTTGATTATTTACTAAATACGGAGTACTAGCTAAAATATCTTTCAACACAAGAAAGAAAAACGTCTAGTGAGATAAATATCCCGGTTGTAGCTTTAAAAGTTTCCTCGACTGAAAATAAGAGATTTTATAGGCAGAAGGAGTAACACTTATATTATGATAAAATCTTCACATCTTTTGTGTATACAAAGTTAGTGACGAATAAAGTGCAACCTTTTGACCAAGTATCTAGCAAGGGAGTTTTAGTCACTTACCGTAAATCATTAGGTCCAAACTCCTGTTCACCATGTATTCATACACAAGTAGCCTCTGAGGCCCTTCAGAACAGCAACCAAGAAGTCGAACAAGGTTCTTATGTTGTATGCTTGTGATCATCTTCACTTCCGCGAGAAATTCTGCCTCTCCTTGTTGCGATTTGTCAAGAGCTAATTTCTTTACAGCAACCAGCTGCCTATCTTCCAGTTTACCCTATTAAAACCAACTAAAGTCATGTACTCATGTATCTTTGTTAGAGATCGCAAAACAGACCCATTTACTTAGGAAAGGGTCGATACAGATTATGCCTTTACCTCTAACAGTTCAAATGAATAAACAGACTTAGCTCATAAGAAACGCGTCGAAGTAGCCCAGAGTGTAATTTATGCACATAAACCTCCTAAATCATTTTATTCAAAAATCTAAATTATTATTAAAAACATAATGTGACTTTCGTATTCAAAATTGACAAACCAAAATTTTTTATTCAGAACGTATTCTGGAGTCAGCTGATCCAACTCACAAAAAAAAACTGAATGGTTTTGACCCAAACCCATTTTGAACTGTCACCCAACTTACCGAATTCGCCACCTCTAATATATGTAAGTAGATTTGATCAGTTCACAAGACCAATGTGCTATGGCAATAACTCGGCATTCACATCCCATGAACTTAATAAGTTATAGTGAGTCGGCGATACTATATTTTGTATTTTTTTCATAAACTATAGTATCATTTTCATAGAATATTCACATTTCCATGCATACAAAACTTCAATGATACAAGATTTTCATCGGGTGTAGAAAAAATGATCTTGTAGGATATGTACCAGGTAGACTGGCCCAAACCCTCCTTTACCAAGAAGATAAGAGTCGTGAAAATTGTTCGTTGCCTTCTTTAGCGCTTGGAAGCTAAAATAGCTTATCGTCCGAAGATTCCCACTCAAATAATCTTTTGCATCTGAAATACAAAGACTATGATCAGTTTTCAGTCGTCAACAATAAGAGTAACATCTAACCATCACATATGATATACCGTAAACTGAGGTGGAAAATTGGGCCTGATGGACAGATTATGTAACAGACAAAATTGAAACTGG
The DNA here is from genome assembly GCA_028566075.1 of Solidago caesia. Classification (NCBI taxonomy): domain Eukaryota; kingdom Viridiplantae; phylum Streptophyta; class Magnoliopsida; order Asterales; family Asteraceae; genus Solidago; species Solidago caesia. The sequence goes on from JAOXNX010000028.1 coordinate 5,348,544, forward strand.
TCGGGTGGAGATTAGAAAACCCAATCCTATTCATTAGGTAAATGGTCGAAACTGGAACCTATACTAAATATGGTCAACTTAATTGAAACAAGTACCTTAATCCGCTCATCACTGACTCCATTTCAATATATGTGTGTGGAACGGTACTAGTTATACCTTACCGGAGCAAAGAGATTCACAACTTTGAGATTGGCGTGCCACTTCTGTTCCGCTATATCCACAAAAACATCTGTAGACAACCAGCCACCATCTTCAGATGTTACATCAGATCTCCACATCTTACAGCTACCACTCAATTGTACATGCACACGGCTGTAATTATCTTGGAATTTAACATGTCCACTTGCATTCTCCATTTCTCTGTCAATATGAGAAACCACATAAGCTTAAGAGGCTATGTGTGTTTCATCTTAAAAACAAGAACTCCTAGAGTACATGTAATCAAAGACAGTAGTGTGTATAGTGACGGTCTTCAATGATTGTATAGCTTCTAATTGATGATTATACTTCACAAAGGTACACTTCAGGAGAAACATCACTGGTTTAGAAACAGCAGGAGGTGCGAGAATAGTTCAACTGTTCAAATGAATAAATAAATAGAATATAATCCTTTTATATTACATTTTGTGCCACATTGACAATACAATCTAGCAATTACACATTTACACTAAGTTACTGGCATCCAATCGTAAAATGCTTTTTGACGTACAACTGTTTTAAGTAGCATTAGATATGATGGAATCCCAAAGTATGGAATGGTCCATTGCATTGATATTCTAAAAAAATAGAAGTAAAAACTGTTTCTTTTGTCAAATGGAATTGAATGAACCATTGGTAAAGGAATGTGATTCCTTCCATTTGGTTGATTTTCCCTGCATGGCCAAAAACTTACACTCTACCCCAGTTTTATTTATGTAATCTTCAATAACTTAAATCTTTTCAGAAAAAAATAGAATCTTTAACTGTGTTATAAATAATTAAAAATAACCTTCAAAATTAGAAGTGGAAAGAAAGAAAGTTGGAATTATTACTAGGAAGAAACACAGTCGTTGCTTGGTCGATCGGATTGACATAACTAAACTAACAAACATATATTCCAATGGCATTGACAATCTAATTCAACTCGCTTCTTAGTGTCCCCTCATTTTAATTGGCTTCTGGGAATTGAAAGAGACCAATCTTAACTCTTAAGCCATGACTACTATTATTAATATCAAATTATCAATACAATTAGCATCAAACAGAAATGAGATTCACCTGGGCTCATTATCACCATATGCAAGTAACAGCAATGTTCCACCTTTAAATTGGACAGAATCGAGAGTAACAGGAACCGTTTTCTCAACTCCTGCCGCTTTTTTCCCATTAACCCCGTCAACAAATTCACCAGCAATACCTTCAACTTTCGGGACAACCTGTGACTTGATCCTCTGGATGGGACCAGCAATTAAGGATGACCAGAGATCTCCCATACTCCTCTCGTTTGTGTAAGTTGAACCTTGAGAAAGTGGGCTCAACTGCTGCTTGGTATCCATAGTTTTATCTACATTATTAAACAACTCATGCTTATTCATTACATATGTTTACAGATGATTGCAACCCGCTTGGGTAAACAGGTCAATTTGGGTCATACTTTGCTTCAACAAGTTAAGCAGGTGAAAATAAAAAACTAATGGCTGACATGGAAACGTCCTGAATGGGTCAAGCATGTCAAAAAAGTCGAAATTAAATGTATTCAAAAATCAAAATGCATAAAATCTCATAATCATATTATTTCATAACTTAAATCCTCACTGTTGTAATATAGTTTTCTTAATCGTATTCGAAGCATCAATTATTTGTAAAATTCAACAAGCTAAAAAAAACACAAAAAAAAAGTGTTTGTAGGTCGGCCCAATGCAGAACAACCAGTTTTTAGCCATCTTTTAAAGCCCATTTTCACCTTAAACCATTTTTGACCAATTACCCGACCATTTTGCCATTTCAAAAGTTTTTATGTTTCCCCACACATTGCAACATCACAAAAGTATGATATTTTAGTTGCATTTGTATGATTCTATTTCACTTGATTTTTGAAGTACACCAGATATATAGAAATATCATTACTACACTTAACCAGCTACCTTCCAGGGGGAATTTGCTCCCTAAATCTTCATTCCTCTCTAATTCTGAAATTTTTGAGGCAACCAGGAAAGGAGAAGCATTCTCTATCTTATGATCATCAGAATCAACCCTGGTGTCCAGTTCCTCAATCTGATTATCTTTCTTGTCAACTAGACTATGATCCATGAAGTATGCATGCACTGCCGATGCACTGTGCTCCAGAATTCTTCTTTTGGCTGCTATACCAGAAGCAAACATATCTCGCCCGTTAACCTTCCTTCTCTTACGCTTTAAAGGTCCAGGCATAATTCGTGACCAAAATTTCACCCCAGCAATAGGTATATTTACACCAAACGATTTTTCTAAATCTGCGTGCTTCATATCATACTCTACACCAGCATCCATGCAATGGTGATCCTGCCAATGGAGTTTCTCGTCCATAGAAAAAACTAACTCAGATGTAGACAATCCTGCTGAATTCACACTGTTTTTCTTCACAACATCAATGCCTTCTATTTCATTAGAACCTTTATAGGAAACAATATATCCCATTTTAGCAGCCTCTTGAGCTGCATCGTCTCTATCTCTATCCATTCGGGCTGCTGTTTGCTCTCTAGCTATCCTCCTGGTTTTTGTACGATAATCAATACCTTCTTCGGTGGACAAATGCTTCTGCAAGACTCCATCAGAAAACGGTATCCCTAACCAAGTATAATTTCTCTTTTGTGCAACCAGCAAAGTAGGATTAGACAAAACAGCATCGATTACAATCTTTCCCCTCTTCAAACTCGAAAAGGGGTGAAAACGTAATTTAAGAGTGGGGACCTCGCCACAAGAGAATTCTTCCCTATGCGGCCCTATTGAACAGGACTCCAATGTAATGCTTAACGGAGAAATCCTTCTAACTTTACCAAAATGAAGATCACGTTGGATATAGTCGCTTAATGCTGCACAAACTGATGGTAAAAGCTTCGATTCTACCAATGTTTTGGCTTTTAGCTGCCCGTACCATAACAACAAGCACACCCCGGATATCACAGCAAAAAAAACCGAACACCTAAATACAAGTAAACCTTCCTCCCAGACAGTCGACAATGACTTAACGAGAGTACTCTTGTTTCTAGTAAAAGGTTCTTTCACAGATTTCACCACAAAACCACTTCTTAATCCTATATTCTTCCATAAGATCTCAACGTTTTCTCCACAAGATTGTGAAAACCGAATCCCATGAGATATCCAGTCGTGTTTCTTGGCACGTGGAACAAGTTTGTAACACGTTTTTCTGGGTGGTTTACCGAGTTTAGTGTTTGTAGGCTTAAAAGAGCTTTGGAAAGGTACCCCAACAAATGGATTATGAAGTCTAGTGCTCATTATCTTCACTTAGAAAAATTCATGATATAACTAGCGGGTCAATTATTGGGGGACCAAGAACTTACTTACTCTTAGCCCCCCTAACAAAGACTTGCAATAGTAACTAGCGCAAACCATCAAATCCTGAGCAAAAAAATAAAACAGAATCATCTTCAGATTAACAGAACATAACGACTACTAACAGTACATTTTTGCAGTAGTTCGTAAGCTACAAACAAGCCGTGCTTTTAAACAAGCAACTTGAGCTCGTTTGAGTTAAGCTTAAAAACCAAGCTCGAAAAGTATAGTGAGACAAGCTCTAGCTTATAAACGCTCGGATTGAACCCTTGTTGAGCTTTTCGAGCCTTACATATATAATAGATATACAAACATCATTCGGAAATTCAACTAGTGTTAATGTTTCATGTTACTAGCTCTATAAGGTTTTTGACGGTTAATCAAGTTTTGTTATTAAATTCAACTTTTTACTCGTATACTTGAAATAAAAGCTGGATAACCTTAAAACCTCATCGGCCTATCGCATTTACGCATCAAGAAGGCAGTTTAAGCTAATTGAGCTGAGCTCGAGGTCACGTTTAGCCCTACGACTAGTTCAATTATGGGTTATGTAAACCGTATATCGAGAAACTAAAGTTATACAAATTAAGGTACCAACTGATAACTTCAAATTCAATCAATCAGTACATAAGTCAGGACCTAATAAAAATATATATTACTCCTTGAGTTAAAACAAATACTACAATTGTTTAAGTTAGAAATATCTCAAATGAATAAATATGAACTAATAAAACTAATATAATATAATATATATATATATATGTATGTATGTAGGAAATGAAAGAGGCAATATTAAATTAAATTGAAAAAAAAAAAAAAGAGAGTGAGACCTGGTTGAATGAAATTAGACATTATTAGCTGTTGAAAATGAAATTAATATGAAAGGATAAATTTTCCGGTGGTGGTTGTGGGCGGCGTACGGCAGCGGAAAAGTGGCGTGAGGGAATCAATTTGAACAACGAAATGATGGATGAAAATGATTTTGGATTCAAGAGATACGAGAAAGAGGATACTTTTATTAATTTTAAAGTTATTAACGTGTTATTATGGGAAAATGATGCGAGCGAGTAAATAAAAACAAGAAAAATTAAAAGTTGTGTTGCTGCAGCACATAAATAAATTCTAAATTTTAAATTTTAAATAAATACAATTTTATGACACCCTACGCAACAAAAATTTGTCATAACGTATACTATATAAAAGTTGTATTATGCTATTGTTTTTAGTTAATTAAAAAATTAGAATTTAAAGAGTTCCACGACTAAGCCTAAATATAGAACAACCTCGTATTCACTTTTGTCATACATTATCATATTCATTTTTATCATATATGATGGGATAATATGTTCATTGTTCAATAAACTTATAGTTCCTTAAAATATAGCCCATACTAAAAATTATTATAACAAAAATAAATTCTAAACCACCAATTTTGGATATTAAACTGTGGCTTTATAGGTATTCCAAACCACCTTTATTGAAAAGTCAAACGGTGGGTGGGTTTTATTCAAAAGCAAATCTATGTCTCTCACATTATCTTCCAACCCATTTTCCTTTTCTTTATTTCTCAATCTTATAAACAATCTCTTTGTCTCACTTCCAAAACAGATAAATTGATGCTTTTTAAATGTTCAAGAGGTAACAAAAAGATGGTTTACTGTGTTTGTTTTCTCTGCCGGAAGTTTTTTCAGCGGTGGTGGTAATCGGCAAAAATGGCAGTGATGATAGTCGAAAGCGTGAAACAAATAATCTCCTTCATCTCTATTCTTTATCTCTCGTCAATTCAAGAAGTGGATGTCCATTTCAATTCTGGCATATCTCGCTTATTTCTCATCATTTAGAAGACGTGGATGTCAGTTTCTCCATCATGTTTAAGTTGTTAATTTGTGATCAGAGGAAACCTGGTTAGTTGTACATCGAAGAAAGAGGCAACAGATTGGAAGGTTTACATAGATGTAGATACAGATTATAGATGTAGATGTATAGACTTTCTTTCTGTTTAAAGCTTATAATTGAAGTTTTGATTTCCAATTAAGATTGGGAAGAAACTTTTTTTGTTTAAACACTTGTGTTGTATGTATGTGGATGTATATATAAGGAAAAAAATGTATGTGGATTTATATATATAAGAAACCAAAAAATAAAAATCTAGAGGTGGGGTTCGAACCTACGCCTATTATCCCACAGTTAACAACACAACCATTCCATCCAAACCAATTTTTGTTTATATTTTGCTCCATCTAATATTTATTAACATCCATCAGAGTTACTATTCACTCCAATGGAAATTAATATGCATCACATGTATATAATTGGGTATGATAAAAATATTTTGTATAAGCATGCCTCTCGAAATTTATACTATTTTATAATAATTTCATGTATATTATTATATAAATTTATGGACCCCATGTCGAAAAGTTACACTTTTAGGATATGCGAAATATACAATATACCTCTCTCACCTATTTACATCATTTATCCTTTAATTCTTAAAATACATACATTACCACCTTTACATCAATTACGTACACAACCCGCCGCAGCATTGCGCGGGTACCACACTAGTATATTTTTAATTATGGAAAATGTTGAAAGTTATACTTTTTTTAACTTTAAAATGTCCATATTACCCCTATTACATATTTACACTATATTTTAGTTATTTGAAATTTGCGTTTTATCCTCATAACTTATTATATATAAACTTTAAAATTTTTTTGAATATATCATAGTAAATGATTTATTTTTATCTACATTTCGATATAAATTTCGTCGCAATTAGAAATCGAAAAAATTTGTAATATTTTCGGAGACCGAAAATATCACAAATTTTTCGGTATCCAATTGTGACTAAATTTATATCGAAATGTAGATAAAAATAAATCATTTACAACGGTATATTTAAATTTTCCTAAAAGTTTATATATAA
>JAOXNX010000028.1:5372407-5382923 GCA_028566075.1 Solidago caesia
AGTTGGGAGGGTTGGTTGGGAGGGTTGAAAGGGTAAAATGAGTTGGAGAGATGTGATTGGTGGAATTTGGGAGGGTTGAATTTAGAAGCTACATGACTCCTTGTGCCCTAATCCGTGATATGAATCGCTGTGGTCACACGGATGGCGCCAAATGATTGTGCACCAAACCGCATAGTTGATGATGACTCCGGCAAGGGGCTTCGTCCGAGGAGGGATGGTTGAGGTTTAAAGGTTTGTTAGCAATTCCCCGAAGGTAAGGAACTTCTTTTACGCCAATTAGGTTTTAGGGTTTTTCTCGGTCATGTGTCATGCCGATTATGAGGTAGAAAGATCTCCTTTTATAGGTGATCCTTTTCTTGGAGAAGAAGATAATTTAATAATTATCTCTTTCCATGATATGGTGAATCAAAATAATGTTTATCTTGATTTAGTTTCCTTGTTTATATCCTTTATATTAAGGAATGTATATCCGATTCATATAAGACCAGATTTAGTGCCAATATTTTAGGGAAGGATTATGATCCTTTCCTATTAATTAGTTTTCATAATGGAGCTTCGTACACACCCTTCGTATGTACGAAGGGGTATATCATCAGAACTAAAACTAGACCATATGAGAACTGTATGTGACACCTGTCATCCGATCCGTTTTATATTTTCGTAGTTCTTAAAATTAATTTAATTTATAAATAGTGGACTGACCGACAATAAATCGTATGATTTGGTTTAATTAATTTAATTGATTTATTGTTATTGGACGACCGACTATGAAGGATGGATTAACAAAAAAAAAACAGATCACAGGAACGATTTATGTAATTTAAATAAAAAAAACCTAACTTATGGTCCCCTCTTCTTTGCCATTTTCTTCTGAAAATTTTAAACACCGCCAATTTTACAACTTCTTTATTTCAAGACAGACAAAAAAAAAAAGTGCACAAAAAAGCACTTGAAAATCACGCTGCCATCACTTTGCTCTACAAACTTTCATAATATTTGACCAAAATTTTTTTTATATATTAATTTCAAATACCATCTGATCTTTCCATACTCACCCTTTCTTCATTCAAAAACAAAGTTTCGATCTTTTTTATTCTTTTTGTGCATAAATCCTAAACCCCATTTGATATTTTGTTTAAAATCAAAAACCCATGTGAAATATACAAAAATCTTGAAATATAATCTTGATTTTGTTTTTGAAATCAGATGGTTGGGAATGGTGGTTTAAAGTGTACCACTACTACTACTACTACTAATAATGATAATAATAATAATAAGAATAATAAGAAATCTTATTCAAGATTACTTGTAGATATAACATGTAAATTGGGTGGTTCTTCATTTAGAAGTGTTCAATCTATAGATCCTAAAATGTCACCTGCTACTTCTTCTACATCTTCATTTACTGTTAATAATGTTAATTTATCATCAAGTTCCCCCTTTTCTGGTCTTGTTATTTGTGTTACTGGGCTATCAAAAGGTAACTTAATCTTTGTTCATTTATATGTTGCCATTCTATTATAATCTTTTGCAGTTTGATAGTATACTGTAATCATGAATTGGTTATTTTTTGTGTTGTTATAACCCGTGGTAGGGGTAAGACTATCTACGTCCCACCTCCCCATGCCCGGCCGGATTGGGTATTGACATTGACAATTTTTTGTGTTGTTATAGTTGATAGCTTGAATACTTGTGAATTTAGTATGCGTATTTGATATTAGGTTCTACTACATTTGCTTAATTTTCCTGAAGCTTTGACTTTTTTGACTTTTCTGGTCAAATGTATCTTTTTTCAAATCAATTCTTGGTTATTCTGCTGTTTGTATTTTGAGTGTAGTTGCTTTGATATTGATAAATCATTCTATATAAGTTGACTTAATCTTTTTCATTCACTAAACAAGTAGCAATGTTGAATCATATAATCGAATTGTTTGACCATAATAGTCAAAAGGTGTCAATGGTTTTGACTTTAGAACAAATGCAGTATCGTTTATTATTATTGTTGTTGTTGTGGTATAACTTGTCTCATGATATTGATTTACAGAAGCAAGAAAACAAGTGATGGACGCAACAGAAAGATTAGGTGGTCAATACAGTCCACATTTGCATCCTCGGTGTACCCATTTAGTGGTCCAGATATCCTTTTCTTTCATTTATCATCTTAGTAATGTTTCTATCGTGTAATTACTGGTTGATTTGTGTAGTTGCATTAAAGAATATACTATCATAATTTTTGCTAATGTATAGTGCATACAAACTTTGTGACCTAAAAGATTCATCCACCTTATTTCGTCAAGCTTTTCTGCCATAACTACTTTCCTAGTTGAAAAAGGGAACCTTTTGCTTTACGAATTCAAATTGCTTTTACATTATTGATACAAACTTAACTTAAATATCGTTAATATAGTTTCCTACATTTTATAATGTAACATAGTTTATACATCTCCTTGGAAGTTTGAAGACTTTATTTTGACTTCATAAGTCGATATGTATATCTTTGTTTTTGGAATTGAAGGACTGCTTGTTACTGTGGTATTTTTTTTTTGACAAAAAAAAAAAGTCGATATGTATATCTTTGTTTTTGGAATTAAAGGACAGCTTGGTATTGTGGATAACTTAACACTTACATACAGCTCAGGCGGACGAAAATTTGAGCATGCTTTGAAGCATGGAGTCACAAATGGTCTCTTTATTGTTACACTTGGATGGTTTGTTGATAGTGTTAGGAGAAATGGTAAAAGTTTGTAGTTTTCAAAGTTTAGCACAGGGGTTATCGAAGGTAATAAAGTTTGATATGATAGCTATTTTGGTAACCAATATATTTTTTTTTTCACCACAAAATCTAAGGTAATCCGTTCATGGTACCATGTCAAATTGATGATGTGTCTGTAAGTCTGACATGTCGGCTTTTTTCCTACATGGTGTCCAAAAATCTGGTTATCTGCTGACAAGGTCGAAGTTCACCTTCGATCGAATTTTTTAAAGTAGGTTATCTAGTTATGAGTGAAAATAAAGATGGTTACTTAAAACATACATCAAATCATCCTTTCTTACCTTTTATGCAACAACCCGTTAAAGATATTCTAACTGTTTTTAGGTTGCCTCTTTTAAATTAAAAAATGTTTTTTTGTTATTTTTGGTCAGTGAGATTAAGTGAAGCCCTTTATGTTGTAAAAAATATTGGAGAAAATCGTATGCCCAAGGATGATTTGAACATGCTTACCAGTGGGAATTCCTGTCTTCCTGTTGCTGTGCTGGAAAATGCCAAACAACCAAATATGATTGAGAAATCAAGGTTATTCTCAACAGATGAAGAGCTTAAAAGAAGAGGCTCAGTTTTTTCTGGTCAATCGTTTTATGTTGATCCGGAAGTTTCTGCTGAGCTGCTAAATAAGGTACAACCTTATAGTTGACTTTCTGTTTACATATAAGCTGTGTTTCAGACATATTTCTCAAATTCATTATCATTTTTATGACATTAAAATGGAAATCTGTGTCTGATTGACGAGGAGGTTAATGGGGTGTTCGGATTTGTATTCTGAAAACTGATTATTTATATATTGAAAATAGTGAGGGCTTCAGCTGTTTGTCTACACATGAATCCCTAAAAGTCTTGCAATTAATTCCAAAGCGCAAATGCAAACAGTCCCTAATCCATATATTTATTTGATTCTTTGGCTTCTTTTGTTAACTTTTTTTACATTATGCTATCTTTATATGAATGAGGACCTTAACAACTTTTAATTCATATGCAATACCTAAAAGCCATAATGAAAGAAAGCCAAAAGGGGTTTAACTTATATCGATGAAATTTGGTTCCAGTAGGTTGTTGAGGCAGCTTTCGGACAAGGTGGTTCACTTGTGGATCAATGGTGGCCCGATCACAATGCCAGTCATGTGGTATGCGAAGAGTCTTCGGTTCAGAAGTATCTTGGTCACTCCAATTATCTTGTTACAGTAAGTTATAGCTCAAAGATCTTATATGTTTTTGTTTAATCTTATAAGTTAAGAGGTGTCAAGATGGGTGGGCTGGTTAACGGGTCAAAACAGGTTTCGGCTGATAAGTTCCATTTATTAGTTAGGGTTGAAACGGACCTGGTCAGGTTCGGGTTGACCAACTGACATTTTTTGGATTTTTTTTAATTAAAAGAAATAGTTAATGTGATAATTATGATCACAAATACTCTATCGTCGTGATAATTAACTAAGCCTTTAAGTAAAAGATTTAGTAGGCTTGCACTCAATAGACTCTGGGCAACTTTCGACCCTTTTCTCTTTTAGCCAAGATTTAATTTGACCCAGCTGACCATTGGTGGGGAAACACAACTTAATTGAACCATTCATAAGTAACTGGGTCGAAATCGAAACCTCTACTAATTGACTGAATCCCTAAACCACCCCTCACAAAACACATACACACTCTCCCATATGCAAGCGAAAGATGAGTAAGAGAAAATCAGATCACATGCTTTTTTTCTGATTAATCATTGATGGAACTCAGCCGCTATGGGTTCTGAAGACCGTGAAGGAGACAAGGCCACAAAGACTTGTACATTTGTCTGCTGACTTGGCACGTCAGATTGGAATGATGCTTGATAATGCTCAAGGTGTCGGTGATCAGAAGGTGTATACAAATTCTTTCATATGCTTCGATTCCTTCTCAATAAGAAAAATCTTATGCTTACATGACGCTAATTTTTAGGATAATGATGGGGCTGATGGTTCTCATGCTGCACAAAGTCTTCGAATGAATTCAAATTATGAAGAGAATCAGAATATTGCAAACCTTGCCAAAAACGGTGTTAGAAATCGCCGTGGTCGACGTATGCAGGTAACATTATCCAGTTTTTCCTGGTACGAAATGCTTCAGTTATTTATTTCATGAATTAATAACCATTTAGAATCGATTCTGTTATTATGACAGACATGTCAAGCGCCAATAAAACCACTAACACCAGCGACCCTTCTCGATTCAATTTGTTGGTCAATCTCCGAGCCATCATCAAGTGCTTCTATTTACATTGACTCTGTCACTGACACGAATGAAGAAGGGAAAGGACCGGACGCTTCTTTTGTGAACACCTCACGACCACTTTCAGAAGTGTAAATAATCATCTTTTTCTGATTATGTGTTTACTTGGTTTTACGACATTTTTTAGTTTATTATTTGGTATGTTTTGGGCAGTGAGAAGAATGAGTTGGTTCTCAAGAACCATTTCCTCACTATACTGTATCCAGTTGACAGATTCTCAGAGATGGGCCCTTGTTCAAGGACTTATTTCAGTGATACAGGGTTCACTTGTTTGCAACTGTTAGATCATATCCATGCATATTACCAGGTAATAGATAGCTCTCTTCAAAGGCTTAGAGGTGGCAAAATGGGTTGACCGGACATGTTAGTCGGGTTACACATCAAATAGGCAAATGTATGGTTCATGTCTGATTGGATTGGCTTGCCTCCTGTGAATTTTTTCTTGTAGCTAATGTTTTGCTTTACCCGTCAGATATAAACATAATCTGCATTTACCCATTCATAAGTAAATTATGTGTATTAAAAGTTCAAAACTATGTTATTGCAAAATTAATTTAGTTCTGTTTGCTGAAAGTGATTTGGGAGGTTGCACGGATTAAGAGAAACAATTTATGCAACTCTTGACCCATTTAACCTCTTTCCGTTTCAACTGAATCTTTTGCTATGGTCAGCAAAATTTGTTAGAGATAAACACCGAATTGGCTCATTCATAAATGGCTTGAAATCATCACCTATAAATTCAAGCATTAATTGTTAACCAATGCCGTTTGTTGTTCTTACAGGAGAACATGTCAAGAATGGAGATCGAGTTGGCCATTCATACCGATTCAAGGCATGCTGATAGGCTGCGATCAGTGTATGCAAGCAAAGAAGCTGCAGATCGTGGTTATGTGGAACTCAAGAGGATTGAGTTCTTAGGGAGCCGTAAAAGCTTAGAAATGCTAAAACGTGTACCTGGGGATAACAATAGTAATGTTTATGAGTTGTTGACCCGAGCATAGTGCCATCAATGTTATTTTTAGTCGTGTATATGAACATTGAAGATTCAAAGTAACCTAGGCCGAGTGTTTGATGACGATAATGTTTCTGTGTCCCTTTATCCAATAGTTTAGAAGAGGCGTCTGATTTGGTTGAGAACCACAGTTCAAAATGAGCTCGTTTGTTTGATTATCCGAGATTGGTTATACAGACTTGTATGGTTTCGGCTTATGGGGTTCTTATGAAATATTCTAATTTTGATTTGTTTGGTTAGTTTGTTTTAGCCTGCTCAAATTTAAGTGTAAACATATACCAATATTTCTTTTTGGATTTTGTTTTATTAATTATGTTAATTTATTTTTTTTCATATCTAATCACATTGTGCACACGTCTCTTCTTCATGATATGAAAAGGAAATTGGAAAATGATTGATTGGTTTGCTTTTGACCAAAACATGTACAGACAATTGAATTGTTTGACTTTGAATTAAATAGTTCAGAACTTTTAATTAAATATGTAAAATTTTATCATAACCAATCACATTGAAACATATATGATTGACTAAGATTAAATAACCAATAATGTTAAGGAACTGTGGTGGATATGTTTTCAGTCATTTCCAGTGATTACTGGTAACTTCTTCCTTTTTTATTTTTATTTTTTTGAACGGCAACTATCCTACTTCTATTCTTAAATTATCCTGAATGCATAGGATTGCACCTAGAACTTCGGAATATACCCCATCCACCCCACCCCCACAAATGTCAAATGTGAGGAGTGAGTCTCGAACCCGGCTTGCTGATCCTGAGGTATTACTGGTAACTTCTTTACTTCTAACTTTGAGTCAAAGCAAGTGAATGGATGTATCATATCAAATCAAATCATATCATATCATATATACATGTACACACCAGGAAGGCAGGAATGACCAACTTTTTTAGATCGTTTTATAGCACGATTGCTTCATATAATTCGTCTTCACGATCACCATGGTTTCCCTTAATTCGAACTGCCATTGTCGAAAACGACTTGCTGTTGGGTAAAGCCACACACGCTGTTGCCATGAAGCACGGAAATACAACAGTTGACCGCTTTCTAACAAATAATCTAATCAACATATATTCCAAGTGCGGCTCTTTAAGCTCCTCTCGCCATCTTTTCAATGTAACCCTGCAGAAAGACCATGTTACATGGAATTCCATTTTGGCCGCTTATGCATTCAACTGCGATTTGCAGGCAGGTATTGTGGTAGAGGGTTTGCGTCTTTTTAGACTTCTTCTTAGATCATGTGATGTTAATAAGCTGACCAAGTTGACGTTTGCTCCAGTTTTGAAGTTATCTTTGATGTCGGGTTATGTTTGTATTTCGGAATGTGTACATGGGTATACTCTGAAATTTGGGTTGGAATCAGAAGTGCTTGTTTCTGGAGCTCTTGTTAATGTTTATATAAAGTATGGTAAGATAAGAGAGGCGAGATTGATGTTTGATAACTTGGCAGAATATAATCGTGACGAGGTCTTATGGAATGTGATGCTGAGAGCCTATGTGAAAACAGGACTTCAAGAGGAAGCATTCCATTTTCTATCAGATTTTCATCGGTGTGAGGTGGTAAATCTGGATATTGACAGTGTGCGTTGCATTTTTAATGCCTTTGCTAATGATGTTTGTACAAACAAGAAGCATATGGAGCAAGTACAAGCATATGCTATTAAGCTATCTTTGATAGACAACGAATTTGCTGAAGTAGTATCGCCAAATAAAACCATGTCCCAGTTTTACAAATCTCTTGCTACCGTAATTGCACTTGGTGAACTAAATTTGGGGGAAAAGATTCATGGTATAGCTTTGAAATCAGGTTTTGATATCGACAGTAATGTTTCCAATCGTTTGATTAACATGTATACAAAGATGGGTTGCTTCACATCAGCAACGAGAGTATTCTTTGAAATGAAAAAAACCGATGTTGTTTCATGGAATTCAATAATAAGAAGTTATGTGCAAAGCGGGTCAGGGGAAGAATCTGTGGACTTGTATATGGATATGTTACGCAATGGCCTAAAACCTGATCATTTCACATTTGCAGGCGTGTTAAGCGTGTGTTCTGCACCTCCTGCAGGTTTATATCTAACTGAGCAAATCCATGTTCATGCAATTAAAAGTGGGTTTGATATCGAGACCATTGTTTCAACCGCAATTGTTAACTCTTACTCTAGAAATGGTGGAATAAAACAAGCAGAGTCACTTTTTCTCGATATAGATGAATTTGATTTGGGACTGTGGAACACAATGATTTTTGCGTTTATAAATAGTGGCAATAGTTATCGAGCATGGGAACTCTTTATTATGATGCAAAGAACTGGATACAGACCAGATGAGATTACACTATCAACCATGGCTAGAGACTGCAGGTTACTAAAACGTCTGAATCTTGGGAGGCAAGTTCACGGCTATGTTCTGAAATTTGGGGTTGATCAAGATTTGTATCTTAGCAGCAGCCTTCTTTATATGTATATAAAATGTGGACACATGGTGGATGCCGATAGAGTTTTTCAAGAAATCCCGTCTCCAGATGATGTTGCATGGACTTCTATGATATCTGGATGGGTAGAAAATGGAGACGATGACCGTGCCCTTATAATATACCATAAAATGAGGCAATCTGGTGTGTTTCCTGATGTTTATACCTTTGCGACCTTAATCTACATGCTAATGCAATCAAGTCCAATTGTGCTCTAGATGCTTATGTCATCACTTCACTTATAGACTTTTATGCCAAATGTGGTAGCATACAAGACTCTTTTCGGGTATTCAACAGAACCCAAGTCAAAAATATCGTAATTTGGAACGCTATGTTGGTGGGCTTGGCTCAATATGGTCATGGCAAAGATGCACTTGATCTTTTCAAGGATTTGAAATCAAATGGTAATATTTTGCCTGATCAGGTCACGTTTATTGGAGTGCTCTTGGCTTGCAGTCATTCTGGTTTAATTTCAGAAGCCTATTCCTATTTTGAGTCAATGGTTAAAGATTATGGCATAGAAGCTGAAATCGAACACTACTGGTGTCTCGTAGATTGTCTCTGCCGAGCTGGATATGTTCAAGAGGCAGAGAAACTGATCAACTTTATGCCATTAGAAGCTTGTGGTTCAATGTACAAATCCGTGATCAGTGCTTGTAGGTTTCAAGGAGACATCGAAACTGGAAAACGGTTGGCAACAAAGATTTTAAAACTGGAACCGTTTAATTCATCAACTTATGTACTTTTATCTAATATTTATGCTGCTTGTAACCGATGGAGTGAGGTGGCCAATGCTAGGAAAAACATGAAGAGCAAGAATATCAAAAAGGATCCAGGATTTAGTTGGATAGATGTAAAAAATAATGCCCTTTCGTTTGTCGTGGATGATAGATCGCATCCACAACGTGAAATGATATATGATGAGGTCGAACATTTGATAAACGTGATAAAAGATGATGAGTACATTGATGATATCGATACAGACTCGATCTGTGTTGCTTGAGGTATAGGAAGAGAAGAAGAACAAGTGCTGCAAGTGTTTACACAAAAGGATACAGGTGCATTATGTATGTGTATATATGAAGCGTAGACCCGATATGTAAAGAAACAGCTGGTACGAAAATAGGGCTGCATTTACATGTATACAAGTCCAGTACCAAACAGATAATAGAAGTCACTGTAACTTGTACTTCACATATGTAAAATAGATGTATGTTCATGTCTAAAACCTCAATACTATCTTTACATTTACTTGGTTCGTCGCTAAAGCTAGCATTGTCGATTACATGTAAAGAGACGGTCTACAACTAGTCCTTTCAGAGGGCTTAAGCCTTCTTCGGCAGGGGCTAGACCAGGAAGTGTAACCCCCCCACCCCCCCACCCCCCCAAGCTTGGTTCTGCCCCCCTACTAAAATTCTCAAGCTTTGGCACTGGTTGTACTCAAAGATCCATATCGTGGAACAATGATTACCAGTTATGTACAAAGTGGTTCGGAGGACTAATATGTGGTTTTCTATATAGCGCCGTTACATGATCGCATAAGGCCCGGTCATTTTACGTCTATGATACCAAGCCCTTCTTGTTTCTTGAATCGAAATTTCGAAGAAGCAGAGCTCTTTCTGCAATGTATCAATAAATTTGATTTAAACATAATGATGTGATGTCTATAATCAGTGGCCATAATCATAGAACATATATAAGTGTTCCATCTTTACACTAATTACTAACATTAATCTTCAACCAATAAGTGTATATTTTAATCAATTAATATAACTCCTCAAGTAAGTACACGCTAATAATGTATTACTGAAAAACTATACATATCCATCAAATAATTATGTCCATCAAATAATTACTTACTAATTATTTAGAAGTAATTAGGTAATTAATCAACAAATAATTAGATAAATCATCTTAATCCAAACATTCAAGTCTATGAAATTTACCTGCAGATCAAGAGGTGCTAGCAAGGGAACATAATCTCCCAA
>JAOXNX010000028.1:5441058-5452116 GCA_028566075.1 Solidago caesia
ATATATAAGTGAGCAGCAACCAAATAATATGGTCTTCATCATATGGTCTTCATCATCATACAAGTGAGCAGCCACCATCATCATCACCATCATCATAACCATATCTATATTACCATATATATATATATATATATATATATATACATATAACGAGCAGCAGCAGCAACAGACCATATATATATAATATATATATATGTATATATGTAACGAGCAGCAACAGCAGCAGACCGGAAAAGGAGCCACCACCGTGAACAGCCACCACCTCCGTCCACTCCTTCCTTCTTCTTCGGCCAACAGCACACCACCACCCTGCTCTTCTTCCGACCACCTCCAACACCGCCGAACCACACTCCACCACCTCCATCTTTTTTTAATGCATAAAGCCGTTAGGGGTGGGCCCCTTTGCCATTCATCACCTTCTCTCTCCTCGGCGACCAAGACCGCGCCCTCCCTTCACCGCCGAACACCGACCACCTTGCGGCGGTGTTATCGCCTCACCGCCCACTTCACCGCCCTACTACTCTCTCCCCTAAGGGTATTATATGTATATCGAGTGGAAACGTAAAAACGAACAAAAGGAAGGATAAACACAAGAAAAGAAAACATCTTTATCTACTAGGAACAAGTCCAGAACCAACGGCTTAGATATGTTGACGAGACAGGATATAGCAGTGATACGCAACCCATGTGATTTTTCTTGTGCATTTATGCTGACGTGTACCGATACTTACAGGTCTTTCAAAACAAACAAATGATTAGAGCTGGCATTCTTTTGTCGTATTATTCTATTGCATGTACATATGTATGCATCCATATATCTATCTATCTATATATATATCCCTTCTATCTATATATATATCCCTCTTACACACATAGAAACCCTGAATCTTTCAAAATTGTTATTATTAATTGCTCATAATTGCTGTTCAAAAAAATAATAATAATAATAAAAAAAATTGGACATAATTAAGCCGGAATAGGCTTTGAAATGTGTATGAAATTATCATCTTTCAAATTGTTATTGATTGGTGGTGAAGTTGTTGAAGAAGAAGGATAATTTTTTGTAATCATAAATTTGGTAAATACCATAGTGATTTGGAACGTTTTTTTTTAATTTTTTTTGGTCATATACAAGGATTAATTGGTGAGTTGAATTAACTTTATTTTTCCAATATTTTATCATTAATACCATTAAATTATCTTTCTGTTTGCATGAATTCATATATATATATATGTGTGTGTGTGTTTGTACGTGCTAGTATATATATATATATATATATATATATGTTTGTAGAATAAACTGAAATTTATTGATTTTTTGTTTGTGATAATGGTGAAGGAAACGTTGATTATAATGTCTTCTAGTATCGGATCCCAATTAACGTCCGTTAAAATCGACGGTGGATGTTGCGGGGCAGACGGCGTAGAGTTTGTAAAATGCGAGTGTTGTGGTTTAACAGAAGAGTGTACATTGACATATATTGCGACCGTGAGAGAGACGAACAACGGGCGTTGGATATGTGGGCTATGTACCGAAGCAGTGAAAGAAGAGAAGGAACGAGCGTGTTCGGATTCCGAAGAGGAAGCATTGGATCGGCACATGAGGTTTTGCAAGAATTTCGCGAACTCGCCGCCAACGAATCAAACCGAGGATTTGATCTCGGCAGTGAAACATCTTTTGATTAGAAGTTTGGAATCTCCGAGGTCGCCAAGATCATCGAATGATGATAGTGAGCAGGAAGATTCGGATTCTCGTGGGTTGTCTACTTCACGTTTGTCATTTTAGGCAGGCTAGATTATTAGCGGAGCCAGCAGGGAGTTGGCCGGGTTTTTTTATTTTTAGAACGACAGTATATTAAAAATAAGAGTTGGCCGGTGTTTGGTCCCCGTCAACCATCTATTGCAATTTTTGTCTATGACCATCATTAAAAAAAATGGTTTAACAATCGGGTTCCCTTTAACCTAAATATATCCCTGGCTTCGTTTTTGTTAGATGATAATCTAAATCTATCTATATTATGAAAATGTATAAGTTTAAGTATTCATAGTTAATTAAAAGTTAGACTGAAAGCTTAATTTAAGCTTTGATATTTTTTAAATTATCAATGATTTATACAATGAATAATTTTAAAAAATTTTTTTTTTAATAAAAGGCTTTACATTCGGTAAATACATTATTTCTTATTTAAAATCATTAGTGAGTAACAAATTTTGTTAATTGTTGTATTTAGTTATTTATTTATTTATTATGTTTGAAACATTTAATGTCACTTTCTTTTTTTTTTTTGAAGATATATCATTGTTGGAAGACAATATGTGAAATTGATTGATTATAAGTAGTTTGTTTTTGAGATAGTTTTTTAGTTGTTCTTACTCAAAACGTGATAAAAATGTTTGTTAGTTTAAAATAGATGCAACAGTTTTGTAGGTTGTCTGGGTTACATTTGTTTCCATCTTTATTCAAGTATTTATTCCTTAATTTGTTTTTGTTCACCGTACCAGTTTAACTATTGTCCCTTTTTATTTCTTTTATGTCGTGGGTTGTAATTTTATTCAATGAACATTTATTCGATCCGATCTATCATTGAGATATTGATGAAGTTAAATAAATGAATGTTGGATATAAAATGTTTAATAAAGTGGATATGAATGTGGATTTATCATAGACGAAATTTTTTATATTTGTTATTTTGTATAATTACAAACATAAGTGTTTGTATATATGTGTTTATGTGTTTTACATATATAAGTGTTTGTATATAGCTGTTTGTGTGTTTTACTTCTTTTAATTTATGGTTAGATATTACAACTTATTTAGTTATTTAACCAATTGATCATAGATCAACTGGTATCGTCATCATGTGACTACATGTGCCTACAGATGAAAGCTGCAAATCATAAGTTCAAACCTTGTCAAAGACAAGTAGAAAAACTATATCTTATGATCCATGTGTGAGAATGGTGAGTCACCGGGCATTAGTTCTATGCGTGTGCGTTCTGAGTACCAAGACGATACATGGGACCAGAGGGTTCCCACCCATTTACCTTTTATTACAACTTATTTTTTCTCTTTAACTATATAACTATAAATGATTCTAAATGATATTGTGCGACACTCATTTAAATGTTATGCATATTTAAGTAGTCGGAACTTTTTAACATAACCTTATAATAAACTTCACGACTGTAACATTTGGACACAATGGATCCTGCTTCATTTTTGCTTCCTTTTCTCGTCAATGAATATTTACTTTTTTCATAAGTATTTACTATCCAACTATAATGGATTGAAACTTTTTACATGAATATGGATATAAATATAAATGATAGAAATTTTTTTAAAATAAAATAAAATAGATGTGGATATGGCAACATCCAAGCCATTTTCATCTATACATGAATGTTGCATTATTTGTCGGAGATCAATTTTTGTGGCTCTCAATGTTTCACGTTGTATATACAAAGTTCAAAATTAGCCATCAATTTATCATGGCTGTCTACAAAGACAAAGTAAGATCTTTTAAACTGGGTGTTTTATTCGGACACGTTACATGAGTTCTAGGTTATTTAGACCATACCATTTTTATTCGGGTTTTAACTTATCGCACATCTGCTCATAAACCTATTCATATAATCCTAAGTGTGATCAAAGTATCTCACACAAGAAATGTATTCGGAATTATATATGAACCTGCAATCAGATTAATCCACCAAATTATGTAATTTATTTGTTCTAGTGATACCAATGTTAGTAAAATTGTTATCGCACTTTTGTATAGGCTCAATATTAAGTTAGCCTGGTATATCTAGCCGTAGTCACCTGTAAGATCAGCTCCAATACCCACATTCGAAGCATGACAATATGCTTTAAATACTTCTATAGAATATGGAAAAGCTACTATGGATGTAAGAGATACTAGATTCTTAAGTGGATCAAAAACAGGCTGGAATAAATGTTGAACAAGTGGGTGTGGTGGTATTATGGGTTTAGCTACCACATCATCATCCAAACGCACTAAAAAGAGCCTTTTAACAGCTTCATCAAGATTTTCATCAACTCTCAATAATGCATTAAGTGAACCTAGGGGTTTAGTTGACTGGGTAGTATGTGATATAGGAATAAGAACGACATTTCGACCACTATGAATGAATGAATACGTGTTTCGGTATCCGTCATGGATCGCATGGTGATCGAACTGCCAAGGACGTCCCAGGAGCACGTGACACGCGTCCATTGGGAGGACGTCACACCAAACTTTATCACTATAGGATCTGCCAATACTTAAAGAAAGAAGAACACGTTGAGAAACATGAATACCTTTCCTTTGATTGAGCCAGTGAATCTTGTATGGTGACGGATGGGGTTCCATTTTCAAACCCAATTTATCGATTAAGGTTTGAGAAGCCGCATTTGTACAACTACCGCCATCAATTATAACATTACAAACCTTTTGACCAATGGTACATCTTGTATGGAATATTGATTCGCGCTGCAAGTTTTCATCCCGAGTTGGTGTAGAGTGAAGGGCTCGACGGATGACCAAACAATCACCCTCATCCGGACCAACCAACTCTTCAACAATAGTATTATCCGTAACCGTTTCAGGTGGACTGCCGCCATCATTTTCAGAACCGCTTGCAATCTCGAAGTCGGCCAGAGTAACGATCCGTTTGTTTGGACACTCGGAGGCGATGTGCCCCAACCCTTGACAACGGAAACATCGACGTGGGGCTTTAGGGTTTTCAGAAGTGGTGTTCGTGACTGGAGATGGACAGTTAGGGTTAAATGACGAGGAAGCTTTATTAGTATTACTGGAGTTGGGTTGGTAATGTGTGTTGGGTTTGTTAGTGGGCCTGGTAGTTTCAAATTTACCCTTTTGTTGGACATCTACCTTGTGGGCTAAATTGGTTAATTCTGCTAAAGAATGGTACGAGTGCAGTTCGACAACATTTGCTATTCTAGATTCCAAACCACCTAAATAACGTACCAGGGTCTGAGGGTCATCTTCAGGTATGTCACATTTCATCAATAAGTATTCAAACTCGCGAGAATAATCCTCGGCTGTTCCCGCACCTTGACGTAGTGAGTGTAATTGAGAAAAACTAGCTTGAATGTAGTAAGATGGGAGAAATTTTTGTTTCAATTTGGCCTTCATTTTTGACCATGTCCTTATCTTCTCTTTTCCTGCTCGTTCACGCTTTAAACAAACATTCGACCACCAAGTGGAAGCGTACTTGCGAAGCTTGAGTGCGACGATCTTAACCTTATTATCGTCGGTGGTTTGCTTGTAGTCAAAAACCCGCTCTACGGTGCGAAGCCACTCCACAAATTCGTCGGGATTTAACTTGCCGTCATATTCGGGTATATCGACTTTAATTTCATTCGAATGCCAGCCACCATTCCTTTCTTTGTTAACCAAGTCACTAGAACTAGAGCCTTCCCCATTCTCACGATGGTTTTGGGAAAGAGCCAACTCTTGAATTTGTTCTTGCATTACTTTCATCTGTTGCACCATCTCTCTTTTGTCAGCCTCCATAGTTTCTAAAATTTTTTTCAACTCCGTACTACTTCGGGTATCCATAGCTCTGATACCAAATGATAGGCAAACGCCCACTGATTTCACAATGTTCGAATAAAAATGGTACTAATGGACAATATATATGCAACGAATTGAAGAGTTACAGCCTCACCCCTCAAGCAATCCGTTGGGCAGAATACCAATCTGAATTCGTGCTACAGATACACCACAACGAAATACAAATTGGTTCCAAAGATCACCTCCTAAACTTGCCACAATTTAGAATAGCATTGGATATTGTTTTACTCCCTAAAGTTAGAGAAGTAATACGAATATTAAAGCATCAAAGTCTGCCACTTTTTAAAAACCAGAGAAGTACAAATAGAGTTGGAAGCAAATAACTACCCACTAATGCTACAAATAAGGCATGAAATAAACTGTTTTGTTGACACACTCAACACCTAAAGTAAATTAAATAAAAACTGAAATAAATAACACATGTGGCATGATGTTCTCTTGACTTGATAAAAGCCCTCATTTCACAGTTTGTATCATCGACACCCAGAGATTTTCTCTTAGGCCTTGGGCTTGAGAATCCAAACGGGCTTGATCATTCTGGGCTGCAACAATAGAACTTGGACTCGTGTCTGCTGTAGAAGTAGGACTGGTAATGCCAACATTCTCTCCTTCTTCAGAAAAGTTTGCCCTCAAACTTGGAATCGGGTCTGCAGGATCATAATATGGTTGAAGATCGGAGACATTGAAAGTTGCTGAAACACCATAGTCACCTGGAAGATCGACCTTATAAGCATTGTCGTTGACTTTGGCTAGCACACGGAAAGGTCCATCCGAACGTGGACTGAGCTTGGAACGACGTTTAGTGGGAAACCTCTCCTTACGCAAATGTATCCAAACGAGATCCCCGGGCTGAAAAAGAACATGTTTACGATTCTTGTCTCTTCTATATTTCAGCAGGTCATTCTGATGAGCAATTTTCTCTCGCACTTGTTGGTGAATACGCTTCACATCAGTAGCAAAATGACATCCATCTTGACTGAACTTATGAGTAGTGTCTAATACAGCAAGGTCAAGTGGTGTGTGAGGGTGCATACCATAAACAATCATGAAGGGGCTTAAACCTGTTGTCTTGCTTGGTGAACGGTTGTAAGCAAACTCTGCCTGAGGTAGCAATTCCACCCATTGTCTCAAGTTAGTTTTGATCAGAGCACGTAATAAAGAACCAAGAGTGCGATTAGTGACTTCCGTCTGACCGTCCGTTTGAGGATGGTGGGAAGTACTAAATTTGAGAGTAGTGCCCAATTTTTGCCAAAGTGTCAGCCAAAAATGGCTAAGGAACTTGACATCACGGTCGCTAACGATTGTCTTAGGCACCCCATGAAGGCGGACAATCTCACGAAAATAAAGATTGGCTACTTGGACTGCATCATAGGTGGTGTGGCAAGCGACAAAATGAGCCATTTTAGAAAAACGATCGACAACAACCATAACTGAATCCTTTTGTCGCTGAGTTCGCGGGAGACCCGTAATAAAATCGAGGCTAACGTCCTCCCATGGTGCAAAGGGAACTGGCAAGGGTAGATACAACCCATGGGGATGAGACTGACCTTTAGAATGATGACAGGGCAGGCATCGCTTAATGAAATGATCAACATCTCTAGAGAGTTTTGGCCAGAAGAAATGCACCTGTAGTAAAGCAGCTGTTTTATGAACACCTTGGTGACCAGCTAGTCCTCCATGTATTTCTTTGATCAATGAAGTACGGAGACTAAGTCGTGGTATGCACAGCTGGTTGTGACGAAAAAGAAAACCATTATAAATGTGATATATGCCCGTAGCATGAGTCTGACAAGATGCATATATATCACCAAAATCAGGATCAGCAGCATACTCATCTCGTATTGTGTCGAAACCAGTAACACGAGGGGCCAGTGAGTTCAACAGTGAGTATTTTCGTGATAATGCATCAGCTCCTTTGTTAAGTTTTCCCGATTTGTGTTTGATGGTAAAATTGAAGACTTGTAGGAATTCAACCCATTTGGCATGCCCCGCAGTTTATGCTGACCTTGAATATACTTGAGTGCCTCATGATCCGAATGAAGAATAAACTCTTTGGAGATGAGGTAGTGTTGCCAATGATCCAATGCTCGAATGATGGCATAAAATTCTTTATCATAAGTAGAATACCGTCGTTTGGCATCATTTAACTTCTCGCTAAAATATGCAACTGGACGCCCTTGTTGAGATAAGACAGCACCGATACCAACACCAGAGGCGTCACATTCTACTTCAAATACCTCAGAGAAATTAGGAAGAGCAAGCACTGGTGTGGAAGACAGTAAATGCTTAAGATCTTCAAATGCACGCTGAGCTTGGGGAGTCCAATAGAACTGTTTATGTTTGGTGATTTCTGTCATTGGGGCAACTATAGTGCTGAAATGCTTCACAAATCGACGATAAAAAGATGCCAAACCATGAAAACTACGGACCTGTTGGATGGAAGTTGGAACTGGCCAGTCACGTATAGCTTGCACTTTCTTATCATCAACCTGAATGCCTTTAGCAGAAACCAAATAGCCCAGAAAAGTGACTTCTTTCACAAAGAATTCACATTTGTCTAAATTGCCATATAATTTCTCTTGGTCCAGAACAGTAAATAGCTGTAGTAAATGAGCTTGGTGCTCGGCAATTGATGGGCTATATACTAAAATATCATCAAAATATACAACGATAAAATGACCAAGGAAAGGCTTAAGCACCTGATTCATAAGCCGCATAAAGGTGCTAGGTGCATTTGAGAGGCCAAAAGGCATCACTAACCACTCATATAAACCTTCCTTTGTTTTGAAAGCCGTTTTCCACTCGTCGCCTTCACAGATTCGGATCTGGTGGTATCCACTTCGCAAATCAACTTTGGAAAAAATGTTAGCACCGTGTAGTTCATCGAGTAAATCATTCAAACGAGGGATGGGAAATCGGTATTTAATCGTAATCTTGTTAATGGACCTGCTGTCCATACACATTCGCCAATCACCATTCTTTTTAGGGACGAGAATTGTTGGCACTGCACATGGACTAAGAGATTCCCGAATGAGTCCTTTTTGTAACAATGCATCCACCTGTTTGCGTATCTCAGTCATCTCAGTTGGGTTAGCACGGTATGCAGGCTTGTTGGGTAGCACGGCACCAGGAATGAAATCTATTTTATGTTGTATACTGCGTAAAGGAGGAAGGCCAAAAGGGATTTCAGCACTGATGATAAGCTTGTAGTAGTGGTTGTGCCAGTGGATGGGGTGTAGGAATAGGTTCGACATTGTCACTCTCATCACATCCCAACAGAATGAACTCTTGAACTGGAGCAAATTCATGCTGCTCGGCCTTCAATAATGTACTCAATGGTAGGGTTGGAGTGGGTGATTGACTATTTGGGGCGATGGGGGTGAGGGTTATTTTGCGATTGTTATGTGTGAAGGAATAGGTGTTGAGATACCCATCATGAATTGCACGCCGATCAAATTGCCAAGGTCGCCCGAGTAGTACATGGCAGGCGTCCATGGGCAACACATCACACCAAATTTCATCTGTGTAGTGCTTGCCAATACTTAAGGATAATAGAACTCGATGGGATACTCGGATACCTTTACCCTGGTATAACCATTGAATATTGTAAGGTGAGGGGTGGGGTTGAGTGGTAAGGTTCAATTTGGTAATCAAGGTCTGTGACGCAACATTGGTACAACTCCCGCCATCAATGATAACCGTGCATACTCGTTGGGCGATAGTGCATCGCGTATGGAAAATAGATTCCCGCTGTATCGTCTCTTCTTGTGTTGGCAAATTTTGTAATGCTCTACGAACCACCAAACACTCTCCATCATCGGGGCCAACAAGTTCTTCCTCGTCACCATCGACCACTGGGACCTCTGACGACCCTTCACCAAAATCGTACCCACTTGCGGATTCAAAATCAGCTAATGTGATGATGCGTTTATTTGGGCATTCCGATGCAATATGGCCAAGTCCTTGACACCGGAAACAACGGCGAGGGGCTTTGGGTGTTTGTGCTTCTATTGTTGACGCAACTGGAAGGCTGGTTTTAGTATTAGTGGAAGAGATGGGTTTACTTGGTATTATGGGTTTGGTTATGGGATTGGGCCGAAAATTGGGCTTTGAAAATTCTGTTTTTGACTTGGCCCTTTGTTGTATGTCTACTTTGTGGGCTAAAATGGTTAATTCAGCCAATGTATGGTATGTCTGCAATTCAACAATATTAGCAATTCGTGGTTCAAGACCACCCACATACCTGACCAGTGTTTGAGGGTCATCTTCAGGAACATCACACTTCATGATTAAATACTCAAACTCACGGGAATAATCTTCAACAGTTCCCGATCCCATTTTTAGGGAATGTAGTTGTGCGAAACTAGATTGCATATGATAGGAAGGTAAAAGCTTTTGCTTTAATTTCATTTTAGGCCAGGTACGAATCTTCTCCTTTCCCGCACGATCACGTTTCAAGCACACATTCGACCACCAAGTAGATGCGTACTTACGCAACTTAAGAGCAACAATCTTAACTTTATTCTCATCGTTGGTTTGCTTGTAATCGAATACCAGTTCAACGGTCCTCAACCATTCTACAAACTCGTCCGGATCCAAACGACCATCATACTCGGGTATATCAACCTTGATATCATTCGGGTGCCATTCGGGTGCCAACTACCTGCTTGATCTCGGTTGTTATTGACTCCCGATTCACCAGTGGCTCGAAAACTATCATCGCCTTCCTTATGTGGATTCTGAGTAATAAGTATCTCCTGAATTTGTTGTTGCATGGCTTGAATCTGCTGTGCCATTTCCCTCTTATCAACTTCTAATGTTTCCAATATCTTTTTCAACTCTGCACTACTTCGGGTATCCGAACCCATGCTCTGATACCAAATGGTAGGCAAACGCCCACTGATTTCACAATACCTGAATACAATGGTACTAATGGACAATATATATGCAACGAATTGAAGAGTTACAGTCTCACCCCTCAAACAATCCGTTGGGCGGAATACCAATCTGAATTCGTGCTACAGATACACCACAACGAAATGCAAATTGGCTCCAAAGATCACCTCCTAAACTTGCCACAATTTAGAATAGCATTGGATATTTTTTACTCCCTAAAAGTTAGAGAAGTAATACGAATATTAAAGCATCAAATCTGCCACTTCTTTCAAAACAGAGAAGTACAAATAGAGTTGGAAGCAAATAATTACCCACTAATGCTACAAATAAGGCATGAAATAAACTGTTTTTGACTTGATAAAAAAAAACTGAAATAAATAACACATGTGGCATGATGTTCTCTTGACTTAATAAAAGCCTTCATTTCTCAGTTTGTATCATCGACACCCAGAGATTTTCTCTTAGGCCTTGGGCTTGAGAATCCAATTGGGCTTGATCATTCTGGGCTGCAACAATAGAACTTGGACTCGTGTCTGCTGTAGAAGTAGGACTGGTAATGCCAACA
>JAOXNX010000028.1:5501792-5514721 GCA_028566075.1 Solidago caesia
GTTATCTTACTTAGCTTTTTAAGCTAACACTTGGTTTTGTGGTTTAAATGTTGTGCCCTCAGGTTAGGTGCTGTTGACGATTCAGTAGCACGTGAGATGATATGGGTAGCTTGTGTTGGAGCTAGTGGATATTGGCTTTAGTTACCTCTAGTAGCTTTCATTTAAGTAGACTTGGTTGTTGTGTTGTGGATTTCCTTTAATTATTGTTATGATACTTTGTCGGTAACACCTTTTGGAGAATTTATGATTCCGTTAGGAATCAAATGGTACTTTGAAATATACGCTTCCGCATTTCTTTAACGGAGTTATTATTAAAGTTGAAATTTTTTGGAAATTCACTTTTTATAAAACAGGGTGTTACAGTTTTCATATAAACAATACTTACTGGTTGTAGATTTATGTTACTAAAAATGTCGCCAACTGAGTTACAATTAGCGACACTGATCGAAAAGAGTGACGCTAAGTTTGTCGCTAAATGGCCGTTTTCTTGTGGTGTTTAAACACCATAAAAAGCTATCATTTTCAATACAACTTTATTCAAACATTTAAAGGTAAAAATGTCATTTTTTTAAGGAAAAAAAAATATATATCTCAGTTGTCCTTAAACTTTGCGATAATCAAATGTGACGCTACAAGAAAACTGGGTTTCGACGACGCCGTTTGTCGTCGCCAAAAGATACAAATGTCGTCGCTAAATCCTTTGGCGATGACAACGAACGTCGCCAAATCTTCACATCCTAAATATTTTGGCGACGATACTTTGTGGTCCCACATTCAAGTTGAAAAAAGAAAGAAAAGAAAGTCAAAAATTATTCGGGGGTAAATTTCATCGTTGCCAAAAATTTGGCACAAATGTCGTCGCTAAAGCCTCATTTTCTTTGTAGTTTATATATATATATCATGAACACATCGGAGTAACAATTAAGAACAAATTAAGCCGTAAACAAAAGTCAAACTCACAATACCCACTTTTTTATGTACAGCTAGAAAGCGTTGACAAATAATGTATGTACAAGACAAGACAATGCATGTGCAACCCCCTAATTCATTTTTATTCATTTCTGTTCATTTTTATAATAGAGAACAGAAACCAGTACAAATAATGAAATAAATACCATAACTTTTCTATTTGCTTTGTACCTTAACTAATTTTCCCACCATTATTCTTTTGATTTCAGTTTGTTGATCGTGATTTGTGATCGATAATCGAGCCGTGGTTTACATTATTTATTTTTCCGTGAATTCGATCACAAACTTGTTACTACATATTTGGTGTCAGTTATAATTTCTTGGTTATCATCATGTCTAATTTGCTCGACTACATGCATGATTTGAGTGACGAAATCACACAGAAAGATGTAGAATCGGCCACTAACAATTTCGCGGATGAAAATCTCATCGCGCAAGGTAGTAACGGAAAAGTCTACAAAGGAAAACTCTTGCAATCCGGAGAGTTGATTGTTGCACGGGAATATCCACATGCCAACCTGGTTGTCAACGAGAGTATGATGTGTAAAATTCTCAAGCATAAACATATCATATCGAATATGAAGATGGCTCCCGGATTCCTCGTTAACAAGTATGAGTCCAATGAAAGTCTGGACAAACATCTAAGTGATCCAACTCGCCTCACTTGGATGGACAGATTGAAGATATGTCTTGGGGTTGCACAAGCATTGCATTACATGCATTCTGGTTTAGAAAACGATTACATCGTTATTCATGGTAACATCAAGAGCTCCAAAATTTTACTTGACGTAAACTGGGAACCCAAGTTACGTAGTTATGGGCTTGCCATGAGAGTTAGAAAGGGTAGTCCTTGTTTTCCAAGTAATTATTAGGGTACATTGGAGTATAGAGATCCAGCATATGAAAGCACCCAAAGTTTAACTCCTAAGTCCGATGTTTTCTCCTTCGGAATTGTTTTGTTTGAGGTCTTGTTTGGGTGGATAGCATGTATTACTATTTCAGACCAAGGTGATTGGATTCCTTTTGCTCGATTTGCACGATCATGTTATGAAGAGAGACGACTGGATGGTACGATTCATCCGGATCTACGAAAACAAATGTCCTTGGAATCGTTAAACATCTTTTCAGAAACAGCATTTTATTGCTTGAAAGAACAAAGATCACAACGTCCAGATATGGATTTGATTGTCAAAAGACTTGAAGTGGCGTTGGAGCATCAAAAGAAACATCAGGCAGCTGTTGTAAGCCCATCATTCTTTTGGTTTTTCATTTCTAAGCTACCTCATGTTTTTTAATTTATTGTCAAAATCAATAATCTAATCGTCCAGATATAACTGTACTATTTGAAAAAATGATAGTATACGGATCACTGTCCATTTAAATTAGTTCTCATATTTTATTTATTGATATTATTATAGGAAGGTACAACTACTGCAGTTGAAGATAAAGTATCTAATCGCTTGAAGGTAATTATTTGATTATTATGTTAATTATATTAGCGATTGTCGTTCCGATATCAAATTTGCTCTTTGAACTTCGATGAACTCACCTTTACTCTTTGACGCACCTATACGAATTCAGTAAGGCGCATCATAGTATAATTAATAGATGCATCAACCTTCATACACTTGATAGGATATGGACATTCACAGTCAGGGGAACTTAGGTTCACACTTTACTTTTAACTATGCCCTCAGGCATCAACCCCCTAAAAGAAGAAGATAAACTGATAGGACCCAGTTACCAGGCCCAAGTGTCAAACAAACCCAGCTCGTCAACAACAGGCCCAAAAGGCATACCTAGAACCCAAAAGGCATACCTAGATCCTGGAGTAGCCGTGAGCAAAAATCGGGTTCGGGCGACCCGAAGCAGACCCAGACCCGAGCCGGATTTGACCAACCAAACGAAAACCGGGTTTGACCAAAACCCGGTTTTTGGACCGAAATACCCAACCCACCCAACCCGATTGGGGTCGGGTCATAAACCGGGTTTGGAGAACCAGGTTCAAATCCGGGTCCAAAACCGGTTTTTCAAAAAAAATGTTTTTTTTCGCCGTAATTCGATTTTTGGGCACATATGCTAATGATTCAACACTTGGCCCAAATATACCTCCCAATTGGTAATATGTAGTGAATTGACAAAAAATATTCGACGTAATTGCTAACAAAGAACTTAAAAATGGCTAAAAATGTCAAAAATTTAACTAAAAAAAATTCAATTTTTGTTTATTGGCTTTTTTTAATAACCTGTGTTTATGGTTTTTACTGGCATCTCTTATTGAGGTTTTGTTGCAAATAAACTCTCATGTTGGAATTAAGTTCATTATTTTTGGCGCAAATTAACTTGAGTGACGCTAGCTAAAAAATTTAAAACTTCCGATTTTAACTAACTTTTTCTGGGTTTGCAAAACTGACCAACAAAATCGCAACATTGCGATTTTGAGAATCATTGAAATTTCGAGTTTGCGTTGCAATTTCCGAAGTTGTGTTGTGATTTTTGAAATGAAACTGCTAACTCTTTCACAATAAAAACCACTTCAATAATATTTCAAAAATCGCAACCAGATTTCGGAAATAACAACATGATTCTCGAGATCACAATGATTATAGAAACCGTAATGTTGCGATTTTGGAATCACAACTTTGCAACTTTCAGAATCATGTTGCGATTTTCGAAAGAGCGTTGTGATTTCACAATGGCGTTGCGATTTCACAACGGCGTTGCGATTTCGTTGGTCATATTTGTAAACCCAAATTTTTTTTGTTGTTAAAATCGTATATGTTAAATGTTATTGGGTCACTCAATTTATTATATATATATCCTTATAAAAATTGTCCAACTTGTTGAATTACTGCTTAAAATTTTGATATGCGAAATACCCTTTTTATGCCTCAAAAGTCAACTAAGTTAATTGTAAACTTATTTTAGAATTGATTTATATTTATTAGTATCAATATAAAGCGAAACATTTTTTGTCATAAATAATCATTCAAAATTAAATTAAAAATTGTATTAATTTCACTTTTACCAACTCATAGTAGTATCAGACATTTTGAGAACTCAATTACTAAAAGTTGTTTCCACTGCTGGGCAGGTATAATGCTAGTGTATGTATATGTATAAGGAAAAACTTGAGGTAAGTAAGGTTTGATTTTCTTTTAACTTGTAATACTACAGGGGAAAAACTTGGATCACTTGAAAATTCAATTGAGTGAGATAAAGTTGGCCACCAATAATTTTTTTGAAGAGTGTCGCATTGGGTATGGAGGTTACGGTGAGGTCTACAAAGCAAACCTCAACAATTTTGATGGCAAAAGTTCATTAGCGATTGATGGTAAAATTGAAGGCGAGTTGCCTAAGAAACATAGTACAGTAGCTATTAAACGACTCTTTAGTAGAGGAGATGGGCAAGGAGAAGAAGGGTTCATTGCAGAAATAGAATTGCTAAGCAGTTGTAAGCATGAAAATGTAGTTTCTCTTCTTGGGTTCTGTCACGAAGATCATGAGATGATTCTTATATATGAGTATGCTTCTAACGGGAGCCTTGAAAATTATTTGGGAGACATTAAGAACATGAAAAATTTTAATTGGGCTCAACGTATACAAATATGCCTCGATATTGCAAATGGCTTAAAGTACCTTCACACAAGTACAGACGACAAAAAAAGCATAATACACCGTGATATGAAGAGTGCTAATATTTTATTGGACGATAAATGGAGGGCAAAGATTGCAGACTTTGGGCTTTCCGTGTTGCACCAAACAAATCAACAAGGCGGCACCCTCATTACCTCTCGATATGCTGGGACAGAAGGATACTTGGATCCTGAATATCAAGATACGGGTAAGCTGAAAACAGAAATAGATGTTTACTCCTTTGGAGTAATTTTGTTTGAACTCGTATGTGGGAGGTTGACATATGACCAATCGTTCAATCAGAAGGGGCTTGCATCAATAGCACGACAATACTTCAAAGCCGGAACCTTGAAAGAGTTGGTAGATCCAAAAATAAATGAAATTAATGAAAATATATTTATGTTAAATGGAGCTCTGAATCAAGATTCCTTGGATGTATTTTCAAACATCGCGTATCAATGTTTGTCAGAAACTCAATCTGAACGCCCAACAATGGAAGTGGTTATCAAAGAACTTCAGAAAGCATTAAACTTTCAAGTAAGTACCTATTTTTAATGTATAACTTTCTTTATTTCCCTTCATATATATACATAATCTTTGGATTTTGGTATTGAGTATGCAAGATCAGTATGAAAAGTTTTTTAAAAACGCAACGGTATTAATGTTCCAGTAGTTGGTAAAACATAAATCACAAATGGAAATTTTTCGAAATTACTAGATAAGAATGTTATATCTTTGTTGTTCGAATTACTAAGTTGATTGGGTGTCTAATGACTCGCAGAAAAATAGCAAGGACAATCTCTGCATTTCACTTGAAGACATAAAACTGGCAACACAAAACTTTAGTGATGACAAGTGCATTGCAGAAGGAAAACACTGGAAGCAGTATGAAGGAGAAATTCGACATGCCAACGCTGATGAGTGTACCACCATTATTGCAAAGAGGTGGGATAGCAATTCTCCTAAAAGAAATCGTCAATATTTGGGAGAGCTTAAAGCTCTTTTTGAGTATAAACACAATAATATCATTGGTCTGGTAGGCTATTCTAATGAAAACGATGAAAAAATCATTGTTTATGAGCATGCGTTTAACGGAAAAGTACTCAGTAAGCATTTGGACGATGCTAGCCTTACTTGGTTGAAACGCCTAAAGATATGCATCGATATTGCAAGCGGACTGAGTTTTCTTCACAAAGGCGACGCACATAAAGAGGTGGTGTTTCATAAGAACATCAGAAGTAGTAGCATTATACTAGATGGTGATTGGAAGGCTAAAATATCAAATCTGGAGTTGTGCAAAAATACATGGGGTAGTGATGAGACTGAAGATAGCGATACAGACGAGGACGAGTCCTTGGGATACATTGACCCTGACCTAATCGAAATTACAGTGGGTTTTGAATCAGATTATGAAGATATGTTTTCATTAGGGGTAGTTTTAATGGAGATTTTGTGTGGAAGATTGGCGTCGCCGAACAATTTAGGCCCTGAAGCTAGATTGCATTATGAAACAGAAGGAAATCTTTATGAGCTCGTGTTTGAGGGTATAAAGGATCAAATTCATCCAGAATCGTTGAGTACATACTCTAGAGTTGCTTATGAATGCTTACGTCAACTTGGTCGGACACATGCAAGTTCTGTGGTAACACAACTCAAGAAGGCACTCGAATTACAAGTAAGTGATGTTTTCTAATTACTTATTTGTACCCAAATTCTAATTTCTATATATGTATGGAATATAACTTTTTTGAATGGCAGAAAAGTAAGAATAATAAGCTATTTGAAGCCATTTTGTTGGCTTTGTTTTCTATTTTATTTGTTAAAGTAAAACTTTCTTACATGATAAAATGAAATTGAATTTAATGGATCGCGATTTCATTGTTTAATTTACATACAGGAGGATTACGATATATGGGAGCCCAAACTGCCTCGGGACTATGTGGAAATATTCCAGATGTCAAGAACGCCCAAAATACACACTAAAATGAAAAGAACGATTTATCGCAAGCTCACCAAAGGAATCCTACTTCAACAAGACAAAAAGGTATTTAGGGCGCGTTTGGTTTGTAGTTGGGCTTCACGGGTTTGATGAAGTAAAAGTATGAGAATGAGAATGAAATTCAAACCCAGCACCTTAGATGGGTTTGAAAAAAACATGCATTACTGGGTTTCATACCTAATTTTAATTCCAATCTTAACAAACTAAACAATATTTAAATTTCATTATTAGCTTATTCTCATATCTCTTGTTACTTTAACTATCTAAATAAAAGAATGTGTTTGATTTGTTTATCTGATGCATATAACAGTTGTTTACACTCGGTAGTAACGGAGAAAGAACTGAAACAGTATCAGCAACACAGTTCTCATACAAAAATCGAGGGGCACATAAGTGGCGATCTATTCCCGAATCAAGGTTCTCTTCTTTCTTCTGTATCTGTTTATCTCACCTGTTTGTTCATGTGTATTTGTGATAATATATAATTTTATCCTGCATATATATCAAAACCAATGTTTATTTGTACAACGTAGACAAATTGACAAAGTAGAGAGTTATCTATGTCATTAACCCAATTTCTTGAATAATATTAAAACTCTGATGCTGTAAATCTTATAAGGAAATGATTTCGTGTGATAATTAAGTTATTCAGTTTAAAGATCAGGATTCTCATAATGACCGCCCTTAGAGTTGTCAGTAAATTAAATCCATATAAAATGATAATTTATATATAAAACATACTCTTTTATTTCCTAACAATAAAGTACAACTTGTTATGCATCCAATTACTTACCGACAACGCTAAGGGCTGTTACTAGCAAAACGGTAAATATAGATAGTAACTATGGAATTACATTTTACCAATGTATATAAGTAGGTTGTCAATTCATCATAACATGCTACCAAGAGGCTATTGGCACAATGTTATCATGTCAAGAAAGAACAGATTTTGAGTTTAAGCACATTTCTGGACAAAATTGTACGGATGGTATATATTTTCAGGATGATCGTGTTTCACGTATGATAGGTTTTACAAAGAAAAACCTACAAAACTTCCAAGAAATACAAGAAAGAAAGAGAGAGACTTTGCCAAATATTTTCTTCTATATTACTTCAATGCAAAATACGGTATTTAAACATGCTGAAGACAAGATTCATCATCCATGTCCTCCTTATTTTATGCAACTACTCCCTAATATGCAGCCATGACCTAAACAGGTGATCATGGGACTAATGCAAGACCAATTCAAAAGCGCAGTAAACAAACATGTGAAAATTAAAATAACTAATCCATGAAACGGGCTGGTTTCTTCATAATGCGAATGGGCCTTCCTTCTTGGGCTGTTGTGTTGTTGCTTGGGCCTGGCTCGTATCAACGTATGTTTGCTAACAATTCTTTTAAAACTAGTATAGCCGGTGTTACGAACACCGGTCTTTGACAAATCATCAAAAGCCGGCAATACCACCACCGGCCTTTACATATGTGGCTTATTTTTTTCCAGGTGGCTCTGTGAGAGTGAGAGGTGTGTTAAGCCACGTATGTAAAGGCCGGTGGTGGCATTGCTGGCTTTTGATGATTTGTCAAAGACCGGTGTTCGTAACACCCGTTATACTAGTTTTACAAGATTCTTTAGCAAACATATGTGAAACACCATCACCCTTAAAATATATACCGTGCATTTGTACAATTTTTTCCATTTCTAGCTAGTGAAAGTGTCAGTATATATATGGTACGTTAAAGATCAACATATTATGATATAAGTGCAGATTCCAGAAAGTAGCAGAGATGTTGGTTATTTCGAATTTAAATATCAAAATCAAGTATAAAACTCAACTTCTATCCCCGAGCATCAACTATGGAGTTTATTTGGTCTTCAAGTTTTGCAGTCCACGAAAATTTTTGAGTAAATCAATCTACGTGAACCTTACTTACAAAATTGGGACTGAAACCTTCCATGCATATTTTGCAAAACGGAGAGACGACAACTGGATGATGATTGAATTACATCAGTTTTTGAATCACAAGAAGGATACCAAGTTTGAAGTTCTTATAGAGAGCTTTTCGAAATACTATTGTGGAAGCGATTCTATCTATGTTGAAGGCACTGAGTTTCGGGTCATTGACAATGTAAGTTTGATAATACATGGGTAACATCTTCATGTTCTGCATAATTATAAGTGTATAACATGGGCTTGTAATGTTTAAACAGTTGACACATGAAGAAACTAAGAAGACAGAAGAAGTCGAACAAGTTCAAAACTTGAACCACGATGAGGTGCAACTATTGCCAACCGTCTCTGATGAAATGCTTAAAAGATCTGAAAATGGTGCCATGGCTGAAAAGGTCGCTTTCTTAATTATTCCAAAGAGATTTCTTTACAAAAGTTAAAAATTTTCTTGTGGTTTTGGTAATAATTTTTTTCTGAACCCTGCATAACAGTTGTTGCTAAATGATCAAGAGAAAGACAAGAAACATTTTATGCTTGCAGCAAAGGAAATTTTGTATGATTATCCTAATGTGAAGTATTTCCGTTTGAACTCCACAGCCGAATCCAGGTTTGCTTTAGCGTTTCTTCTCATTCTAACCCTATTAAAAATCTCCTAGTAAATTCCACCTGTAATTAACTACACCGTAATCAAATTTCACTATGTGGACAAACTATGCTATGCAAATTATGCATCCATATATGAGTGAAAGAGTTTTACTTATCATATTCGTTGTGTCACCATTTCTTCATAGTTTAACTTTACTTGTAAACATTGTGTAATCATGTAACATATCATACATGCAGATATCACGAGGTGATTGAGCTTCAACCACAGCAAGTTTTTCGTATCAATTGCAAGATTGGAAGTCAAATGTTGTCACCGGATACAGAATATATGTGTTACTTTGTGTTCAAGCTTTCTGAAAAATGTCGTGGGTTACATTGTCCGGTTAAAGTAAGAGATCTACGCCACCGAAAAAACAAAGAGCCTGAAATTCTTTATTTTAGATCCCCAAACCCATGGAATTTACATGATACCAACCGTGTTCCAAAACAAAGGAATGACGGATGGTTGGAGGTTAAAGTGTGGAAATTCAACTCAAGTCGTGACCTTAAAAATGATTGTATTCACGTGAATTTGAAACTGATAAGTTATGAAGGAACTATGTCCGGCCTTATTGTATGTGGCCTTGAGTTTGGACCAATGTAAGGATACTTGTATGTGGTTTTTTCCATTTCTTCAAAATTCTACTTTGTTTGTAACCACTTTGTTGCAAATATTCAGCTTTTCACTTTCAGTATTGGCAAAATTCTGTTTTCATATGTGGAAGTTAAATAGTTATAACATATGAGTTGCCTTGTGAAGGTTTTTTTTTTTTCTTCTAGCAGATTGGGGATATGAGTACTTAAACCTTTTCATTGTTCAGGGCTGTTATTAGGTTTTTAGAAATCCTAGGCAAAATTATATGATAACCTATGCAGCACGGGGACGGGGACGATACGGGAACGGAAACAGCAAAACTCAAAAATCCAAGATACGGGTACGGCAAAGATACGGAAATAAAAAAATATAAAAAAATAAAGTATATTAAAGAAATTCCAAAGTAGATATATATTGATGTAAAGTGTAAACTCCAAAAATACTACATCTTCCAAAGGTAATTAATTATCAATAATCAAATCATATTCAAATTCCGGTTCATCTAGTAAGAGATCGACAATCTCCAAAAACCCTACATCTTCCATTGAATCAAAAGCATCCCCACCCACATCCCACATCCCACATCTTTACATCCCCAACCTCCAGAAACGTTTAGGAAATGTGGGGGAAACATCCCCCCAAAACTGGAAACGTGTAGGAAATGTTTCGAAGGCGTATATGGAGGGGCGGAACCACATATATATTAGGGGTAGCCCGGGCTACGGGTCGGCTAAATCTATGT
Source organism: Solidago caesia (assembly GCA_028566075.1). NCBI lineage: Eukaryota > Viridiplantae > Streptophyta > Magnoliopsida > Asterales > Asteraceae > Solidago > Solidago caesia. Next base: position 5,512,329 of record JAOXNX010000028.1, read on the forward strand.
AGTTCAAATTTTTTGAAAAATGATGTATTTTTTATTAGTGCTACGGGTCAAATAAATATGGGATACCGGTCAATGTAATAAACTTTAAACTTTCGAATGATTTTCCTATCAATAAAACTTATAAAGATGTACTTGTACAACTAAATGATAAATAAAAACTATCAAAAGTGCCAAAAATTATTAAAACCTGCTAAAAATAGCCAAAAATTCTTTAAAAAAAGCTAAAAATCGTTAAAAAAAAAAATGGTCGTTATCGTTGTTATCGTTACTTTATGCCGATATAAGGCTAGTAAAAAAAATTGTGTTACGAGTCACTTTCGATTCTGGTTCCGCCACTGTACGTGGGATAACTTAGAGGTTGGGTTAAATTTATTTATATATATATATATATAAGTTTGTTATTTATAACGGTTAAATGATTATGGATAAGACGCAGTAGAGTGTTTTATATGATAGTTGAAGTTATTTTTAAAAGATAGTGATTACGTTTATATACAATATTACTATTACTACATGTTATTCATGGTTCTAAATATTACGAATAGTAAAATCCATTTATATTTTATAAATTAGAAAAATATGTTTAGAAGTTAGAGAAACAAAATTGAAAAACAATTGAAAAGAGTATTTTGGTTATTTCAATCGACAGAAAAAGATTGTATCTTGTAGGTGTCATTGAGGAGACATGACTACATGAGATGTGATTAAAAAAGGTCATAAGAAATTTCCGTCTTAATTTAAATGTTCACTTCGATTTTTAAAGTCAATTCTTTTTTCAATTTTGACTTTAACCCAATTATAATATTTAATGAAAGTTATAACATTGAAAATATATTTAAAATCAAACTCATTCATATATCTTGCATCAAGTATTATATAATATAGACAAAAATATTTAAAGTCAAAATTAAAAAGAAAAGACTCACAAATCCAAATTTACATTTAATTTGGAACAGAAGAGTATTTTTTTTTAATATCATAATCATATTTAAATTTTTTGTCTCATACAAATCGGAACATAACATGAGTTCGTTTCCGATAACTTATCTATACTACTATATAATAATTTCATACTCCCATGGTGGTACATCAAGTTAATTAATCCTTTTAAACATCAGTTTGATAACGCCACTTTCCCAATCGAGAATCTCATGGACTTTTCACAAAAACATAATTTTAAACTTTTAAACCAAGATTTCTTAGAATTAACTTGATGCATATGCTGGACACACAATTATTTATCATTTGATCAAAACACACACACAAGAAAAACTCAATTTTAATACATTTTATTGTGCTTTGACCTTGGCCCAAAAATAACAAAGATCCCAGCCCAATAAGGTAAGAAACCCCAGCCCACTATCTAATTTCGTATGTGTATTTATGCTTCACGTTTCAACGTTATCTATAAACCTTATAAAAATTTTACAACTTTTAATTAATATTTTAAAATTTTTATATTAGAAATGTCTAAAATATCCTTGCTTTTCAGCTTTAATTTCATTAAAAAGTTGATCATCCAACTATATTTCAATTTCAATTTTTATCAAAGTAAATTACTTATTTTTATCATGAGTTATAAATTTTGTCAGAGTAATTTTTTTCTTTACCCAAATTTTTCTTTAATATTTATATACAATTTTTTAAATTTATACTTGTTATTCCACTGATTTTTAGCATGACCCACTTAAAAATTAGGAATAATTTTTGCCCCCTATAAAGATGTTGTAGTTTCGCCGCTGAGTATATATATACATATATATATATATATATATATATATAGAGAGAGAGAGAGAGAAGGAAAGGGTAATTTAAGAACACCTAATTTTAAACGAACAATGGACAAATCTTAGTCACTCATTTCCCCTCCCTCTCTCTCCACTTGTTCTCTCCATCTCCACCAACATCTGTCGCTGCCACCACTATCCGCCGCTGCCACCACCACCATCAACATCTGCCGGTCAGTCCAGGACGGAGTCATGGCGGCTAAGAGCGGAGCCCCTTGGGTATATCACTTCATCACCGATCATCCTTATGACATATTACCCCTTATGACCTATCACCCCCACCAACTACCCTGTATTAATACCCTTAAAGACATAATACTCTTCGAATCGCAATTTCCGGCGATGGTGGTGGTGGCGCAGACAGGTAAAACGTTGGTGGTGGTGGTGGTGGCGGCGGCGGGGGGAAGAAGAATATGGAAAAAATGTGTGGCTGAGATTTGTTCTCATGTTCCTTTAAAAATAGGAGTTCTTTGAATAACCCACCTATATATATATATAGGTTCTGGTTAAAATAAAACAACTATTAAATTAAAACAAATAAAACAATCATTTTCTTTTAACTGAAAATCGTTGTGCATCATAAAAATCTTCGTGCATCAATCTGTA
>JAOXNX010000028.1:5565799-5581014 GCA_028566075.1 Solidago caesia
CCTGTTTAACCCCCGCCCATACAAGGCCTAAACAGTTTTACATGACATTATTGTTAATATAAATAAGTCAGACGTTATCAAAAGTTTAGTTACTTTCATGCTTTCCAGCCCCGATAAATAAAAGAATAAGGAGTTGAAAGGGGGCAGTGAACTCACCGTGTTTGTTGACTAAACAACAAGATATTAGCAAGTGCGATAGCACAGGAAGTTAGCACAACAGTAAGCTTGCTGATAGGTGCTTATCGAAGCAGATCTATGATCAAAGATGTAGTCGAAACGCGAGTAAGTTTTAGTTGTTTGTTAGTAACCTAGGAATGCCATTTAGATAGATTCTTTTTCTGACGTCACATCAATTGCTAATTCACCTTTTTAAGATGTTGGATATATTCACAAAAAGTTGGCATTTACCGAGTAAATAGATCGGTAAATGAATGGGTCAAAGGCGGTATTTACCGACTATTTAGTTCGGTAAATGAGTTAATTGTTGGTTTTCGATTCCAAGTTCCAAAAGTGGCATTTACTGACTATTTAGTTCGGTAAATGGCATAATATATGTTTTCACGTCCAAGACTCGTTTACAGATATAAACATGTTTTAATCAGAAATGAAGTTTTCCACAAAAGTGGCATTTACCGACTAAACAGGTCGGTAAATGGGTGGTTTTACGCTTCAGAAACTAAGTTCCAAATACAAGATAATTCACATCTTTTATACCAAAAGGTGGCATTTACCGACCAATTATGTCGGTAAATGAGGCAGTCATCGTCTTTAATTCTAAGTATAATTTACAGAGATAGATAGCATATATCAGTGCCAAGTACTTAGAAACTCGACGAGTTGTAGCAAAAACTCGACAAATTCAATTAGAAACTCGAAGATTTTGAAGTGAAACTCGACGAGTTAAAAGTGGGAACTCGACGAATTATATAAGTTTTATAAAAACAATAGCATTTACCGATCAATCAGATCGGTAAATGGCCACTTTCGCTGAACAAGTTTTTACGATTTAATCAGTTTCTGAGGCTCGAAAAGTGGATTTTTACGCATCAAAAAGGTTCCAATATATATACTCATTCATAGCCAACATCCCAGTTTTAACACACAAACATAAACAACACATTTAATCATGGTTTCTTTAGTTCTAAGAGTCGAGACCAAGAACACCTCAAAACCAAAATAACTAATGAAAACTTCTAAATTTCGACATGGAATCAAACAAGAGCAGAAAATGTATGTTATTCCCTGAAATTTCAGTGTTTTTCTGTTGGAATTTCGGATCAAAATGCCCCTCCTTTGGCCGGTTTTGATGATGATGAGAGAAAATTATGTGTGTGTTTTTGGTAGAAAAAGGTGGAGTGTGGAAGTGAACAAAAGAAGATGGTGAAATGATATGTATATTACCAACCCCATATAAGTTGGTCAAGACTTTTATTTTATATAAAGTATATAAATACTAGAAGTATTTATTTTTGTTACAATATTCACATTTGTGGGACAAATTTTATAAAGATTATACTAATAGTTTGGCATTCCGTTAGTTACTAAATGTTAAACGTTTATCACTTCCAAATGTTAAGTTCCGAATTTATAAAATAAATTCGAGAGTCGGTTACGCGTTTCGATACGATAGTACGTTTAAATAAAATAATTTAAATTAAACATATAGTTAAACAGTGATATACGAATATACGTATATTAAAAAGTCAAAATGTTACATTTACCCCTTAAACCTTCAACTGAAATAGGGTTGACAATATTCGACCTGTAATAACCCACAATCCATAAACCCATATGACATGTTTGACCTGAAACTAACTCGTCAACCCATATATTGGTTTTAAATTAAACATATCACATGAGCTTATGGGTTTGTGGGTTATTACGGGTCGAATATTGCCGGTCCTAGTTCAGTTGAAGGTTTAAGGGGTAAAAACATTAAATCGGCTAAAGTTAAGTACTTTTACCATTTTGAATAAAAGTTAAGTGATTAAAATAATTATGATTTCAAAGTTAGGTGATCAAATAATTCAATATAAAAGTTTAATGGTTAAAACGATTATTGTTTCAAAGTTTAGGATTATCTCATTAAAAAAAAGTTAAGTGGTTAAAACGATTATTGTATCAAAATTAAGTGATTAAAACGTTATTAACCCTTAATTTTATGCACAATGTATAACTGTTTATTGCATTGTGAGTGTTGTATTTATTAAAAAAAATGGTGGAAATATATACTCACATATAATCACCCATTAAAAATAGGAAAATGATAAACTCACATGGTTTTTTATCCATTTACAACAATTGTTACATTACATAATTATACTGTACAACTGTATGATGTATCAATTTGAATTTATCACTATTTTTAAAAATAAATTCAATAATCATGTGCAATATTTTATTGTATTTTATCCGTATCTTTCAAAACTATAAATAAATAGCATAACTTGTTAAGTTTAAACAAATAAAAAAATCCAATCCCGGTCTTAATCCGCCGCTATTTAAACCCCTCACAACTCCACCCAAAAACCATACAAATATTCACACACACACATACAACAACTGTAAGTTAAAAAAAAAAAATAAAAGTAAGAAAAGGAAAGAAAGAAAGTTGTAGCAATCAATTGAGAGAAACAAAAAAGATCACTTTAAGATTTTGTATCTCCATCACCAAAACTCTCTTTGTTTTCTTTCTTTTCTCACACACACCTTACTGTGTGTAACCACTGCGTGTAATAAATAAATAAAATAAAATAAAATAAAAATGATAGCATATTTAGAACAACAACATTTCGTTCATGACCAACAACAACAACAAGAAGAAATAACCCCACAATCAATGAACATCCAAGGCACAATCGATTCTCGTTCACCATCAACTTTATACGCCGGCACCGACTTCGGTGGTCTACATTCTTCACCACCTTACGCCGTCGTCAAGCCATCAAACACCCACGACATCGCCACCGTTATCAAGTTTGCTTCACAGTCGCAAACCCTAACAGTTGCTGCTCGTGGAAACGGTCATTCCATTAACGGCCAAGCCACTGCACGTAACGGTATCGTTATCGATATGAAAAAAGATTCCGGTTCCACTGATGATAATGGTGTTTTGATGGATAACGGTGGGGTAACGGTGGTTGACGTTATGGGTGGTGAATTATGGGAAGATGTGTTGAAACGATGTGTTTTGAAGATGGGTTTGGCGCCAAGGTCATGGACGGATTATTTAGGGTTAACGGTTGGTGGGACGTTAAGTAACGCCGGTGTTAGTGGACAGACCTTCCGGTTTGGGCCACAAACGGAAAATGTAACGGAATTGGAGGTCGTTACTGGAAATGGGGATGTTGTTTGTTGTTCGCGTGATCAAAATTCACAACTTTTCTTTGGGGTTCTTGGTGGGTTGGGTCAGTTTGGGATCATTACTAGGGCGCGGGTTATCGTTCAACCCGCACCCGATATGGTTAGTATTTCTACTATTTTTATTCATTTTTATATTCATATATGTATGGTGTTACAAAAATTTATATTAACAAAAAAAAAAAAAAAAGTTATAAATTTTTTGTAATTTGTTTCCAAGTATAACACGATTTTACTTAAATAAAATTTACCAATTATCATCTATTTTATGAAAATATATGTTTTTTTTAATTGAAAAACTTGTTTTTAGTGAAGCTTTTTTTTTTTTTGAAACGGCAATTTAGTGAAGCTTTTAAAAGATGGGAAAAAGAAAAATGTGAATATCATTACAAACAAATTATAAAAGCACATAATTATTTTTAGAAAATTTTGTAATTTGTTTGTAGTGAAGCTTTTATTTTTTGACAATTATTACTTTTAAAAGATGGAAAGAAAAAAAAAAGTGCAAATATATCATTGAAAAAGTTGTGAAAAACTAATAATTGTGATATATTGTTGTAAAATAGTTGCTACTTGATGGTTTACTTTCTTATAAAAGTTTGATTTGAAAGAAAAAGTGTTGTAATGATAAAATTTGTGATATAATAGTAGCTATTTTGTTTTTTTTGTTTTTTGTTTTTTTAGAAATAGTAATATATTTATGTATATTTTTGATGAATTTAAATTTAAAATGTGATTATTATATAGGTGAGATGGATAAGGGTGGTGTATAGCGAGTTTAGTGAGTTCACTCGGGATGCTGAGTGGTTGATAACTCGTGAAGAAGGTGAGTCGTTTGATTACGTGGAAGGATTTGTGTTTGTAAACAGTAATGACCCGGTTAATGGGTGGCCGTCTGTAGTACTTGACCCGAATCAAGCTTATGACCCGACCCGATCCGGTAACTCGGTTTTGTATTGCTTAGAAGTCGCTTTACATTACAGCAAAGGAAACTGCTCCTCTACAGTTGATTCAGTGAGCTATTTCTTCTCTCTCTCTCTCTCTACATATATATATATATACATATATATATATATTTTATAGTGCTTTTTTTTTCTTCCTTCAAAATCTACTTTTTTTTTTTTTTTTGCCATTTTTTTGATATTTTTTTCAATATTATTATTATTTTTAACGACAAATGTTAGATGTATAATTATCGAAATGATAAATTTTGTGTTGTCAAAATTTAAAAAAATATGTTAAAGTTTGTAAGAGTCGATATCATTTGAAGTGCATGTTGTAAATAAAAATATAATGATCATGTTTTGTGGAAAAATATTTAATATTCTTTTGGTCCCATTGTTTTTACTTTCCACTTTTATGATTTATTTTTTTTATTTCTTTTTATGGTACAATGGTTTGGAATTTGGGGTTTTTAGTAAAAGATTTTGTTCATATTGCATGAATATGTAGGTACGATTTGCTTGCTTTATTTATATAAATATATAAGTAAATTAATAGGTTTAGATGATGAAAACATACGTAATCAGTATGTTATCTACATCGCATATAGTTTGTATTCCCTATTCCGTATCAGTAAATATGTCCTTACCAAACATAGTCACTTTTTCTAGTGGGAGAAGATTGCATGGTTTGATTTTATATATATAATATAATATAATAAATGCATTAAACCTATTATACACCTAAAATAGCCTTCTAGAAAACTTACCAAGCTATATTTAATTTCAATAATATCCTCATATTTAATTTCAATAATATCTTATAAATTGTTGAAAAACGTTGCATTAACTTTTAACAACCAAATGTGTTTAAGTCATGAGATACTTTTTTTTTTTATTAACTTTTTGATATTTTTTTAAAGCATAAGTTCATATATTTGGAGAAATAAATCACACGTGATGGTTTGAGGTGGTGATCCGTACACTAGTTTTTTTTAGCTGGATATTATTAAATATGTTTCATATTATTATAGAGTACAAAGTTTAGAACATGTTTGATGTTATACGACTAAAAAATGATATTGTACGGATCATCACCTCATGGTTAATCGAATTGAACCTTGTTTTACAAAGGGGCTTCCTATTTTCACTTCTTTTTTCCAAATACACCATTCAATGTATAATAAATAATGCATAATGTATAACAATTTATTGCACAGTGAGAATGTAATTAGAAAAAAGAGGATGAAAATAGATACCCATTTTATAAAAAATAGATATCATTATATCAAACTCAAATTAATAAACCACCCAATACAATACAATACAAATTAAATACAAGTATTTGGCAAGTCCTAGATTATTCTTTTTGCAATCTTTTACAAAAATTAGAGCTTTTTTATAGATTAAAGAGTTGACTATACTGACCTACATACGGATGTCAATTTATAGGATGTTTGACTACTAAATTTGGGTAGGGTCACTCACCTAGGTGACATGAGGTGAAAGACCCAAGGTAAAAACCAAAAGTCAAAAATTAATAAAATACATAATGTTATCCACGTGGCAAGAAATTAGACGTGGATGACCGGTTAAAATCACTCTCTAAACTTATGACACAAGCATTGGCTAATATTACCATTTTGGCCCCAGCAATGAACCAATAACCAATTACATACACAGTTTTTAACCATTTTTTTTTTGTTGATGACAATATGGCAACTACTGTATCTTCCATTGGATTCTCTGACACAAAGTATCAAAAATAACCCACTCAGTTTTATCTTATTTACACTATTGACACCCGTACTTTTCGCTCTGGTCATATAAGGCTTAATATGTTTTTGTCTTTGTCTTAAATGGCCCATCCAAGCCCAAACCCAAACATTTTTGTATCAGAACCTTGTCGTTTTTTGCTAGTCATTGAGATATTGGATGACGTTCCCAGAATCCCAGACCCATATCATTTTTATTTCATTTTTTCATTTTTTACCCCCTCTACTTTTTATATCTACCTTTTTTCCCTTACTTAACGGTTTTTTTTTTTTGGTTTTTATAAATGTAGAAAGTTGAGAAGCTGCTTGGACGGTTGAGGTTCATGGAAGATACATTATTCCAAATGGACCTTACCTATATGGATTTCTTATTACGTGTAAAGCAAGCGGAAAAACAAGCGAAAGCTAATGGCATATGGGACGCCCCACACCCGTGGCTCAACCTCTTTGTGTCCAAATCGTCGATTGCAGATTTTGATCGGTCTATTTTCAAGAACATTTTGCAAGATGGTATTGGTGGACCTATGCTAGTCTATCCTATTCTGCGAAGCAAGTGAGTCATTCTTTTAAATCTCATCGTATTGGACCCATGAATTTTAACATGTTGTGGTAGGGATAGTTCCAATCAAATCATCAATATAGTAGGGAATATAAAAGAGAACAAAAAAAAAAGGCATGCGTGAAGCGATGATCGTCACGTGGTGGACGGGCTCTACCGTCCTACATGGCTCGTGGCAGATTACGACCTCCGTGGTGGGCCGGTCCATTAGTTTTTTTTAAATAGATACCGGGTTGTGATATTGATATATGAAAATATGATATGGTATAGTATATATATGTTGACTTGACTCTTAGATGGGGTGGTTAAGATCTTCAAGAAAATGAGGTCATACATCATATGTACTCCTTCACGCCTCATTATTTTTCTAACATATAATTCTCAAAAGTCACTCATACATATATCAAAACTTAGATATATCATATAGTTCTATATTATTTAGTAAATTATTAGATATATTTTTCTGACTTTTTTTTAATGAGCATACATAAATAAACTTCAAATATATTAGGAATAATAATATGGTAAGGGAAGAATTATATTTCATGGTGAAACATAAGATGGGCCCAAAAAATGGTAGCTAATTCCATGCAATAGAGGTTGTAATTTGGTGGATTTGGGCCCCCACGGTATAAGGCCAGAGTATGCTTGAGATGACGCCCACATCCTCTTCAGTTATTTTGGTTAGATTTGTGGGCATTAGGTCATAAATAAAGTTCCCACATCCTTGAGAATATGACCTTGTTGTATTGTTTTCAACCACATCTTTGGTAACTAAATTTGTTAGGTATATAAATGGTTATAATTTCATATGACTTCAAGTCTCAATGGAAATGATTATTTCTATTATTGGATAGATGTATAATTGTTTTACTCTTATCTTTTTCAAACTTCATATTTAACGGGATTGAATATTGATGTTATTATTGTCTTTTTCAAACTTCATATTTAACGGGATTGAATATTGATGTTATTATTGTTGTTGCTTCTCATATCCGTCAATAATACGAAATAACTACTTTGTAGCATATGACGTTATAAAAACTGTAATTAATGCTTTTTTATCTATTTTTAACAAAGATAAATGGTAGCAATCAAGTAAGAAGATTTGGGTCATGGGTAAAACAGAAATTAACATTTTTTTTAAAACTTTTTAAAATAGACAAAAATAGCAATCAACTTATGAGAGGATTTGGGTCAGCAGGAGGGGGTAAAAGGGTAAATTAATAGTGTGTTATTTATCTTAAACGAGATTCCCCAAGTGCTGTAGCTTTCGGGCCAGTCTTTGGCGAATCATAAACTACAACGTAAACCGGGTTGGACCCATTTTTTACAATGACTATTTTCTTTTACTGACCCAAACCGTCCCTATCTTATTACACTATATTCAATTATAATATATGATATCTATATAAAAAAATTCTTATATAAAAATTATTTCATTTTATTTATATTTTGTTGATATTGACTCTACATTGCCTCATCATTGAGTACCTCTCATTGTGGTCCTTTCTTATTTTGGACCATTGCATTTTTTGAAGATCAAATTCGATATCTTATTGATGTAAGTTTGGATTAATTGTCGTTTTTATATTCGATTAGGTGGGACGAACGCACATCAGTAGTTTTACCCGACGGCGATATCTTTTACATCGTGGCATTGCTTCGTTTCACAAACCCGTATCAACAGAATTCTCCGAGTGTTAGAGATTTAGTCTTGCAAAATCACGAAATACTCCAAATTTGTGCTAGAAATGGGTTCGATTTCAAGTTGTATCTTCCTCATTACAACACGGAAGAAGGGTGGAAGCAACATTTTGGAGATCGATGGTCGTGGTTTGTGGAAATGAAGTCAAGATACGATCCGATGGCTATTCTTGCACCGGGACAAAAGATTTTCGAACGACAATAGTCTTGATGAGTAATCATTGGGTTGAAGTGGTTGTTGTAGGCTTTTGTACAATTATTTTGTTTCTTACAAAATTTTATAATTCCATTGGTGACTGTTGTTTTTTTTTTCCTTTTTTTTTTATAATTTTTTTTTTATGTTTTCTGTTATTCGTATTCAATTGGGAAAGGAAGCAATTTCAAATTTTCAATCAACCAATGTAAATGAATACTTTGGGCCAACCAATTTTGATCCATTTCTTTGATTGTTTACATCTTTACTTATATTTTCTTAATTAATTAAAGTTATGATAATTGATTATCATTTAAATTAGTTAAATGATGATAAAAATGTTGATTCTTTAGCTTATGCATTATTTTTTATTTATAAGTAGACTATTTCATGTATCATTTATTCAAAATTTTGAAAATCTTCTCTAATATAGTCCGGCGCAAAACACCTTTCGTCTCAGTATCACCTTGACCATTGGAGACTGTCTTTTAAGTGTTAACAGAGACTAGCTCTGAAATTTTGTAAGCAAACCGACTTTATGCATTTTAACAGGCACCCAACTACATTTTGTCACCATGCCTATTTATTATTGAATTTTAACGTACCATAAACCTTTGGGGTATGGTACGTTATATGTCAAGACTCAAGAATCAAGAAGCATATATCTGATGTATGGGAATGTTTATTTTATTTTATGTTTGTAAAATCAATGAAACAATGATCAACATGCCAATTGCAATAACTGCGATTCGTAAGTAGATTGCATATGCAATAAAATATCCTGTACTAGTTTTGTTTTATATGATACTAGTCTTAATACCTATATCGTATACGGATTGATTTTATAAATAAAATTAATTCTGAAAATGTTTCATCACATGCATTTGGTTTATCCAATGATAGCCTAATAGTATAAAATATGTATCATAAAAGTATTGGTCAAGATCTAATATTATTTTTTGTTATTGGTAATGGTATCACCTGATATAAAGTCATGATGGTGAAACGTGATTTATGTCATTAAAAGTTTCAACTACATTTAATTAGGTTAGTAGATAAATAAATAATTAAATAATAACTAATATTAAATTATTAGTTAAAAACATAGATATATTATTGTTATATCTATTAATTAATTTAGCATGTCTTATAAATTAAAAAAAGTTTATTATTATATATTGTAGATAACAATATATTATATATTATAAATTATCTCAATGGTAATGGAAATAGCTATTTATGTTAACAATAAATATAATAGAATTTTAAATATAAGAGTTTTAATTATATTAAATATCTAAATCTATATATTAATTAATTAAACATTTTAATTATTTATGGTATCTAAAAAATAGAGTTTCATAATATATATTTATAAAGGGACACGTTTCGCTTTAATAAAGCGCCACGTGTCGATTAAATAATGTTTTAGTTTATTGGTAGATTGAAGGTTCGAATACATATGAAAAATGTTTGTGACTGCCGATGAAAAATTGAAACCTGCTGGTCACACGCCTTGCGATCCCTCCAAGCAGAGGCGGCCCTAGGGATGGGTAAACCCTACCCCCCGTCCCAAGCCATTTTTATTCGGGGCACCAAAATTTTTATTTATTTATAACGTTAGTCGTCATTTATAAAAACTTTTGTTTATATATTTGAATTCGCTGAAGGTCATGATCCTTTTTTTGGACACTTGAATCCTTAGGTTCGGTCGTTGCGTCCTGCCTCCAAGAGTGACATATTTCCCTTTTAAAGCTGAAATATGATGAATGAGGGTTGATAGAAAGAGCAAGTTGTAATTCTACCTAGGTCACCACCAACATCTATTGATCTATTTATTATCTATTACTATTATATAAAGCATCAACTCTCTTCTTTTTTTCTCAACAAACTAATTGATCTACACAAATTACCCCTCTCCTTTATTCACCCTATTTTAACATCCCCGCTTAATATACCTATAATACCTTTAATAAAATAATTTATAACATAGATCTCTCAACTCCTAAAATAAGTACACTACCCCTTTTTACATCAATTACCTTTACAATAATAACCACACCACCACCGCCGCCACCACCCGTCGCCGCCAACACCACACCGTTACCGCTATCACCATCGCCATCGCATCGTGCGGACATACGTCCAGGATTTGTTAGATGATAGTCAATATGCTTTATTATGTATGGGCCGATATGCAATAAGAAGGCTATAATGGGCATATACTATCCTCTAACAAAGGCTTAAAAAATAATATAAAAGGGAAAAATGTTAAAAAAAAATAAAAAATTACAAAAGGAATATAAAAGTAAACAAAATGTTACAAAAAAAAACCCCAAAATAAAATCAAAGCCAAACAAAATCTTAACAAAAAGAAACCAAAAATCAAATGAAAACAAAAAAAAAAACAAAATGTATAACAAAATATTCCAAAAAGAAATTTTTTTTTAAAAATCTAAAAGAAAAACATAGGGGGCAAAATGTCATTTTCTAAATTTATTAAAAAAAAGAAACAAAAAACAAACTGAAAGAGGCAAGATGTAACTTTCAAAATCCAAAAAAAAAAAAAAGGTGGGGTGAGGAGATTAATAAACCACCAAGATTTAAGCCAACTCATCTATGAATGTTTTTATCACATTGTTCCACATATGGTATACTTAAATGTAAAAGTAGAATAAGACAAAAAGATCACTATTCATAAACATTAACTTTAATAAAGGATATAATATAATGTAGTATTTGTATCTCTGTGTTTGTAAATTAAGCCACATACACAAAATAATAATAATAATAATAATAATAATAATAATAATAATTTTAAGAAAACAATATCTAAACATTTTGTTCAATACATATGGCGATGTTAAGACAGACTTAATACACCTTAAGCTTAACAACTTAAAGAGCATAAAATGTGGTGTGGTTTGGTTGTCCTTTATGGATTTTCACAAGATAATTGATGTCAATGATCAGATATCATAGGTGTTTAAATAGTAATTAGTAACAGGAATTATAAAATAACATTGATTATGTACATAATTGATTTGTTAAGTTGGGACTTTTAGCCCCGTCCAAGAGGCGCTCCTTTTGTTTCATTTTTTTTAGTAATTTATAGGTTAATGACTTCTCGTTTCGATCACGGGCAAAAGAGCCCAAAAAGCCACAAACAAAGGCGGACCCATATGACTTTTCAGATAGGCAATCGCATGTTGAAGTGCTAATTAGTGTTATTCTAACAACAACGATATACAAGACTGTCATGGGCGTGGTGTATGAAAGGTATCAACAGATAGTCATACCTTTATTAATGATGGTATAAAATGATTCTATAAAAACCTGCAACAAGAATGTGTGGGAGTGTAAGTGAAGCAATTGGTGGATGCATCCGAGTTTTACTCCTAAGGTCACAGGTTCGACTCTTTGGAGTGACATGCTTTGGGGGATTTTTCCTTCGAGTGTCTGGCCTCATCCTGCCTCTCTTGGATGGTGGATGCCCCGAGAGTTATTCGTTAGCTGGCCGTTCAACAAAAGAATGTGTGGGAGTAAATTATTATTATACATGATTTTTTAATAACATTATGGTTCAATCGACACATGTTCAAAAGGTCGAACTCATGATGGTATAATTGGTATCATATTTGTGGTCATTCTTCATGGTTTCCCAATAATAGGATGCTTCAATTATGCTTACACTTTGAGGGGTTCATCACTCTTCTGTACAACTTCAAAATTATATAAATTGTTTTATCTTTTTCTGAATATGACATTTGTTCATAAAACTTATCTATTCATTACCAAGCACTATCAAATCAAAATAAAATGTTTTTCCAGTTGGATGTGTCAAAATTTCAAGTCTTTAATGTTGATGATGTGTAAGAAAGGTAAATAAAATATCAAAATAAAGCATTTATTTTTCTCAAGTAAATAATAGGGGATCCTATTTCCTCATTCTTATTCCTAAATACACCCCTAAATGTACAATAAACAATTCATAATGTACAACTATGAAGGATGTATATAAGAAAAAGAAGATGGAAATAGATACTCACCTAAAATATTCATCCATATATTCTTCTTGACTAGACATTTTTTACGGTATCTATAATTTAATATTATCTTTTCTTTTTTAAACTAAAATTTTAAAGTATATCTCTTTCTTTAAATTTCCCCACAAATCAAAAATTCATTGGCGCCCCTTTTATCTTACTAATAAAACATGATTTGTAAAATAATTTAAGTTATTAGTAATTTTAAAACATATAAAACATTATAAGTTGATTATTATATAGCTAAAAAACATAAATTTATCAATTGAGTTTTGTAAAATAATATTTTCTCTAAGCCTCTTCTATTATCTTTGATAATCGATGTAGAAAAAACACAAAATATCATTAAAAAACACTAAATATCAGTGAAAATTAAAAAGTTACAAGATATTTTTATCTCGCTACGTTGCGCATATATCTTACTAGTTTATACTTATTAATGATGTTATGTTCATGTTCATAACTAAAAATAGATTATTTTTTGCGACCAAACCACCACCAAGGTGGCCTAGCCGGTCAAGAGTCATGTTTAAAACTCTTTTAGGTAAAGAGATGGTCAAGGAAATGGTTAGGGTGGAGGGAGTGGTGAGAACCAAACCAAATTGACATGTCACCACTCCTCAAAAGAATATGTCCATGTCAAATCCTCACTTTTCAAACCAAAATGGAAGGAGTAGTATATACTAGACATTGCATGCAAATCAAAAGCCTCCAACTCACTTTCCAAGACTAGCCTTCGTGTTTATGATGATCGGTTTGGGAAACCGAAAGCCTCCAACCCACACCCAAACCGCATAGCAAGGGGCGGTGTGCCAGTGTGGTTTCACCAAAACCAAACCCAAACCGAGCTCCACACCCACCCCCTTAGAAATGATCATATGGATACTTTAATCCGGCATTCATACATCCGTATAAAAAAAAATGGTATTTTCAGAAAATATGAAAAAGAAAACCTTCCCAATTACCCGTTTAGTCGTTTCGAATGACCTGGCATTTTTTAGATGTAATTTAATAAAATCCATTTTTTTAAAAGAAATTTTTAATGTTTATCTCTTTCTTTAAATTTCCCCCCAAATCAAAAATTCATTGGTGCCCCTTTTATCTTACTATGGTTAAGTTGTATTTCTCAAATCAGAGCTAATGTTCAATATTTGACACATTTTGTCTCCAATTCATCACATTTGATCGGTTTCACTCCAAATTAGGAAGTATGCTTTCTGAAAAATGGCAAACCAAACTGGATGGGTTGTAGCCAAGACTGGTCTGGTTCAGGTTGTTTTGGCAGTATGGGCTGAGTTCTTTCTCGAGTCGTTTTCTAAACGAGTCTTTTCGTCTTTTCCTTGAGGCATCGAATGGTGGCCATCTGGTATTGTCAAATGGTTAAGCCGTCCTCCTTGTTTTGTGTACTTTGAAAACTTGGTTATTGGTAGGTACTTACATCATAAAATAAGCATTGAATCATTTACGTAGATCGGATTAGCTAAGACTTGTTTGAGATAAACTTTCAAGCTATCATTGTCACTACTTTAAGCAGTTAAATTCAAACAGGCTGATTAGATATATGTCTGTGTATATGTATGCACAGAGTCATATGCATATACATTTGTATGAACTTGGACACTGGCATAATATGACGGTCGACATCTCAGGTTTGCATATTATGTCCAGGGCATCTAATTTTGAATGAGCCGGTTGAAAACTTTGATTATGGCGAGGTTAACTTGTCATGTCGGTCGGAAATTTGCAAGATACAAATGGTGTTGGGCCAAAACAGGCTGCTATGTGATTCTCCTTGGCGCATTTTTAATGCGTCGGGTCAAGATAGGTTTGGAGCAATGAAAGTTCTGTTTAATCTAAAAGATTTACTGTTTGTGCATCCTCATTTTGGCACCAACTACATGTGGGTTTGAATGTTTCATCTGTTAACATAGTCTTTTCGTCATTTCGTGTCCAATTTTTCTATTAATTAAATTTTCATAAGAAGCCGATATGTGTATAACGAATGCATGATTATCAGAATTTTTGGTTGCTAGTAAAGAATTATATCAATCATATATGTATTAATCCATCTTTGGAATTGATTGCAGACATTCTTAATCTGACAGATGACCATGTTTTCCGAGTTTATGAAATTCGATTACTTGAATTCTTCTCCTCTTCTTGATGTTTTCTGTTTTCAGGTAATCTTGTTGCAGCATCTTTTTTGTTTCATCAGTTTTCTGTTTGATACCACTCGGTTCAGCTTCCAGCTTATTGGCTTTTTCATCAGAATAAGATTTGTTGACTTACAAGTTGTAAGTCCATTGACACATCAGGCTGTGAAACTCTGTGCCAAAAGGTTCTTTAGTACAAATGCTCTAAATTTTCATAAAAAAACTCCACATAACAAACATAATTGATATCAATACGGTAAAACGTTAAAATAAATGAAACAGATAATAACAGGAACCAATTCTGCTCTCAATAATGCACAAATATGTTACATGCTAGTCACTGCCAAAATATTCTTGAATCTGTCATGAATTACAATGTAATTAACTACAGCTATCTAAACTCGGAAGTTGAAAAATGTCAAAACTTAATAACAGAGAGTAGTTTTACAGCAATGCCCATTACTCCTCAACTTTTTGATCA
>JAOXNX010000028.1:5702030-5716831 GCA_028566075.1 Solidago caesia
TGCATTTAAGGAAGAAACTTTGTAAAAATGTTCAAATCATGTAAAAGTGTATGAGCTGCCACTTGCAAGTTTTTGATTGGTCGGTTACATGATTTGAACATTTTTACAAAGTTTATTCCTTAAATGCACAAGATCTTAGTTCTTTTCTACTATGATCATTTGGTCATAGTTAGTTACATTCTCATAGACTAATCTCAAATAAAAAAGATAACCCAATAGTCTTCCAACCCCACCAACAAAATAAAGAAAGGTTATATAATGATTACGGTTGGCGTTGCAAAAGGGTTGGGTTTAAATGCACAAAGTTTAGGCCACAAAATTCACACAAAAAGTCCACTTACAAGTCTTCGCCCTCTCATCACTTTCAATCTATCTTTCAATCTATTCGCTGTCTTGCTCACACTTGACTTTTCAAAGTCAATCCTGCTATTACTAATCAAATTCTATATTCTAATTTTATATCGACATGTTACCAATCTTTTGATTTTTTACTTGTATATATATCTACTACTTTCTAAATATCTATCTTATGACTAACAAAAGATCTAGAAATGAGACAGTAAAATTATATTTTGCCTCAAACAGGACAAAGCGAAAAGCTTTGCTTAAAAGAATACGGGTCAATGGGTCGAAAATTGTCCAAAGAGAACTTTTTAACACTACAGTGACAAACCTCCTAATCATTTTATTCAATGGATTTAAATTATAAATTATTAATACTAATGTAGTCATATTTTACACATTTATTGTTTAAAAACATCAAAATAAATCAACTTGTTTTGACACGTTACCCAACCCGCCCACTTTGCCACGTCTAGCGCATGATGACGCATGAGCTTACTTGCTAACAAATGTCATCGTCAATAGCCTACAAACGCAAGTCCCGTCAATTTACCAGTTTCCTACACACTTTCCTAGCTCAATTTCCCAAAAGTAATCTCTGCAGATGTAAACATCAAAACATTCATTTTCACTTATTTTCAAGGGACCTAAAAAAGTAGAAAAGATAACTTATAGCAGCCACTGCTGCCTCCATTAAACACGACATACGACGAAGCTTCTTTGATAGGCATAGGAAGGTCACTAGGAAAGACCCAAGACTTATCAAGATGGTATATCAAGAAGAGAAAACCCAACTTGCAAAATCACAACTGAAAATGGATGCATATGATCCAATGTCAAAATTCTACAATTATAGATCAGTAGACTCACCTGATATCGATTATGATGTCCCAAACCAGCAAAATTTTGATTTTTTCGATAACTTTCTCCCTTTTGATGGTTGGATGAATGAAGATCAAGAACCCATTGTTCCTGAACATCAAGATTATACTGAAGTTTACGCTTCGTCTTCTGTTGATGATGGAAGTTGGTCCACTGGAGGCACTATTAGCCACCACCTTCAAGGAAATAGTAGTGGTAAGCATGCCTATTTTATGATAATATGGTATGCATTCTTTCTTGTAGACTAATTCACGTACACACGTACACTAAGCCTGATGCCCTTCAAGGGGGGATGAGAGAAGTCTATATATATTTACTAAGAAACTCGAACCATTAAGTTCTTATTATAAAGGTAGAAGCTTAAATAAGTTTGTCGTAAATCTTATTGGCGTTTGACCAATTTAACGTTTTATGGCCATTGTTATAAGCAAGTTGCCAAGTTGCATGATCAAGATTGACTAAGAAAGTGTTTTTGTTATTAGGTGGGACTGGAACCGTGCACGCTCAAAAGGGCAAAAAAGAAAAAGTCGCCTTCAAAACGAAATCACAGGTAGAGGTCCTAGATGACGGCTTCAAGTGGAGGAAGTACGGGAAGAAGATGGTGAAAAACAGCCCAAACCCAAGGTACAAGCATTATGTCAGTTGTCATGTCAGATTAAATTATATACATTAAATGAGGGATTGCTTGAAATTGTGTTTCGAAGTTAATTATCTAACTATTACGACTTGAAGTCGCTAATGATCAGATAAGAACTTCGAGCAACAGAAGCACATCCAAACATTACGTTTTCTAGTTCATTTAATTACATCTGGTTATCAGAATCTGTCTTTTAGAAGAATGAAACTCAAAGAGGTACTAACATGGGATAAATATTTTAAACAGGAATTATTACCGGTGTTCAGCAGAAGGATGTTCAGTAAAGAAGAGAGTTGAAAGAGATGTAGAGGATGCACGATATGTAATCACGACCTATGAGGGCATCCATAACCATCAACGTCCTTGTAACTTCTGATAACATGTAAAATTAGCTCCTGTATGCAAAGGCAAATTAGTTTTTCTAAGCTTACTCACTTGCTAGCTTATTGAAAAGTAAGGAGCATTCTTATGTTTTCTTCGGTTGTATGTAGAAAGTTGTATGCTGTAACTTTTTTTCTTCGACCAGCCAAGATTATGGATCTTTTTAGAATATAAATTATTTTACTTGATGTTATGCATGAAAAGGGCAACTCTTATGCACCATCTTTGTATGTATTTTCTATTTTTGGCTAATTGTTAAGGTCAATCGAACCCGAGTGTATACAAATTTAAATCCAATCTAAGTTATTTATGTTCTGTATACCACAAATTTGAACTTGGCTCATAAAAAATAGGGCAAATCCCATAAAATAACAAGAAAAGAAGCTACTATTGTTTAATTCCAAGATTGGGATGTACTATTGTGCCTCAAAATAGTAACTTAAGTCTTCTATTTTAGGCAATTATTCAAAGAGGGTTGCATTTCCTGTAATGAAACTATGAAAGTAGTGTGCTTTCAAATGATTTGTAAAAGGATTTCAAATGTAACATTTCTCTTGGGCAATTATTAGTAACGTTTTTACTCATTTCATTTTAAAGTTTAACATTATCATCTCTTACATCACCTTCTCTTCAACACCCAATACGAATGTGATAAATCACATTCGCTTGCCACAACCCAAAAGTATGCTTCGCCGCCTCTCTCTCTATCCCAAAAATGCAACACTTCCTATTTTGTGCTTTGCAATCGATAAATAATTATCCATCTTTAGATGCACCGTCTTTTCCAAATCTACATATTTGCCCATTAGCATTGACTTTAAGCACGTCCACAAGTTTCTGTATTGTCTTATTAAGGGATACTTAGATGCTCTACATTAGTTATAACATAATAAATAAAAATCTCCCAGAGTCGATTATTAAGGTACATTCCTGTTACCTGATCTATCCATTTTGGCACTTTTAGTTTAGACAACTAACCAAGAAACAGGTGTTGTCTATCAGCGAATATTGACAACATAAAAGCAGCATTATAAATAATTTACCTGACGTCAAGCTCGAAACACATACATGATACCATTATTACGACACCTGCATGTAAACCACCAATCATAAATTTAAAACTATAAACAGTTAATCAAATTAGAGCAATATCTTACCAGGAAACAGAGAATAACATTGGACAATATGTGAAAGACCCTGCTAAAGATGTACAAAATAAGGTCCTGCAATTCTATACCTTATTTAAGGTTAGTTTATCAGCATAAACGTCATCGTTAGAAACAGTACAATGAAACGTGATCACTGACATCAGATTTAACATCAAAACATAGAGAATCCAACTTCATGACCCCATCCAATGACATAGAAATGTCTATTATTTCCTCTATTACTGTTGCTTGTAGAGGCCACTTGATGCTTGATGGAGGGTCTTCTGTTGACATTCTAGATTGAAATTTAATCCTTTAAATAAAAGGTATTAAATCTTAAAAAGTAGCTAATGAAATAATAATTCCTATAGAAACATTCTCTGAATAGATCTCGCAACAAATGCTTGTGGGTGAATCTTCGGCCTATGATTCGTCAAGTAACATGCTCCTCCCCCCATGACATGCTATAGATGATTAACGTATTGAATTTTATTAAAGATATATGGAAGTAATTTGGAGCTAGACGTGGAAAAATTGGTTATTTGGGTAATCAGTCAGAAAGGTAATCAGTGTAACGCTCAATTTAAGTCAGGTCAGATTGACCCAGGACAATTGTCGAACTTTTTACATATTTGTTGTTTATGGAAAATGATAAAACATAAAAAAATGGTGACAAAATTGTTTCTGGCAGGGGTGACCTGTGACACGTATCAACTAATTTTCATACAAACTTATTTTGACATGTTGATGACACAGGAGCTTACTCGTCATCGTCAATAACCTAGAAATGTAAGTCTCATCAATTTACCAATTTCCTACACACTTTCCTTAATTTCCTTAAAGTAATCTAAAGATGTAAACATCAAAGAATTCATCTCCACTTTTTTCAAGGGAGCAGCCAATGCTGTGTCCATAAAACACGACAAACGACGAAGCTTCTTTGATAGCCATAGGAAGGTCACTAGGAAAAACCCATCGAAAGCGTTATCAAGAAGATATATCAAGAAGTAAAAATTCAACTTGCCAAATCAAAATTGCAAATGGATGGATCTGACCCAATGTCTAAATCCTACAGTAACAGATCAGTAGACTCACCTGATATCAATTATAAAGGTCCAAACCAGCAAAACTCTGAGTATATCGATAATTTTCCAGTCTTTGATGATGAGTGGATGAATGAACATCAAGAACCAACTATTCCTGGATATCAAGATAATACTCAAGTTTATGGTTCGACTGCCATTGCTGATGGAAGTCAGTACACTGGAGGCAGTATCAGTAGCAGCCACTTTCATGGAAATAGTAGCGGTAAGCATACTGATGTCATGATAACATCATATGCATTAATTCATGTATGCTAAATCACACACATTAAAGACCCTTCACCCTTGAACACTTTAGAGGCAACACTGGTTAACCAAGCTGCCTAGGCTTCAAGGGTGGAGACAAGTCTATCAATATTTACTAAGAAACTTGAACCCATAAATTCTTATCATTGAGGGACAAGCTTTATAAGTTTGCCGCCTTTGACCAGCATACATTTTATTGCCATTTGACCATTTTTAACATTCTATGGCCACTGTTATAAGCAAGTGGCATGATCAAGATTGACTAAGAAGTGGTTTTTTGTTTTTTTGTTATCAGGTGGGACTGCAACCGTGCAGGCTCAACAGGGTACAAAAGAAAAAGTCGCCTTCAAAACTAAATCACAGGTAGAGATCCTAGATGATGGTTTCAAGTGGAGGAAGTATGGCAAGAAGATGGTGAAAAACAGCCCATACCCAAGGTACAAGCATTCTGTCACTTGTCAAAGTATAAAATCTTAAACACAATAACACAAGTATAAAATCTTCTTAACATCGAAGTAGGGACTGTCAGAATTTGCATTCGAAGCTAATTATTTAAAAAAATACAACTTGAAGTAGCCAATGATAAGTTTTCATTATTGGTATAAATATATCCTGCTTCTGATTATGCAAACTAAACTATGTGATGCCCCCTTCTATTACATACATGGAAAGACTTATTACTCAAATTTCTCTCTTATTCTTGTCAAGCAAAAATGTCATGATACTACATCTGGTTGTCAGAATCTGCTTTACTAAAAGAATGAAACTCGAAGAGGTACTAACATCAATATAAACATTTTGAAACAGGAATTACTACCGTTGTTCAGCAGAAGGATGTGCAGTAAAGAAGAGAGTTGAAAGAGACGTAGAGGATGCACAATATATAATCACAACCTATGAAGGAATCCATAACCATGAAAGTCCTTCAAACTTCTGACAGCTTGTATCACAATAAGTTCCTGTATGCAAAACAAAATTAGTTTTTCTAAGCTTACCCACTCGCCAGCTTATTGAGAAGTAAGAAGCATTCTTATGTTTTCTTCGGTTGTAAAAAGAAAGCTATACCGTGGTTACTTTTTTTTTTAGAGTATAAATGACTTTACTTGCTATTATGCACTCTTGTGCACTAGGACTGTCTTTGTAGGTAGTTGTTATTTTTGGCTAATTGTTCCTGCTACTTGACCCGTGTCTAAATAGCGTTGTTCAAGGGTATCTACTTGTGTTTGTAAATGTTTGTTTGTAAAACAATTGTAGACTGAACATTTCCCATAGGCAATTCATAAAACATTTACTCATTTCATTTTAAGTTCAACATTACAGTTACTTACATCACCATTTCTTCAAAACCCAGAAAAGAACACGCAACATAACCGCCACTAGCTACCGCGAAAAGTAGGTGTCTCCACTTCTCTCCATCCCAAAAAATACAGCACTTCCTATTTTTTGTCTCACTATGCGGGTTGTGAGAGGATACTACTAAGGTACAGGGGATCAGAGGGTCCCCCCATCTACCCTTTTTTAATATTTAGATAAATTCCGATTTTTAGATGGACCATTTTTCCAAAACTGCATATTTGCCCATTCTGATTCTGAGCTCGTACACAAGTTTCTATGTTGTCTTATTGATAGATACTTAAACATTAGCTATAACTTAATAAACCATTTTTTTACGGAGAGTAAATTATTAAGGGGCATTCCCACTACCTGATCCATCTATCTTGGCACCTCTAGTTTACACGACTAACCACGATAGAGATGCTGTTTATCAAAGAATTGTGACGATATAATAGCAACATTGTAGATAGTTTACCTGATACCAAACTCGAAACGCATACATTATATATATATATATATATATATATATATATATCACCACACCTGCATGAAGACTGCTAATCATAAATTCAAAACTACAAATAGTAAATCAAATTAGAGCAGTAGTTTACCAGGAAGAAGAGAATAACATTGGACGGTATGTGAAATACCCCAGCTAAAGATGTAAAATATGGTCCTGCAGTTCTTTGCCTTATTTTAGGATAGTTCATCAGCATAAACATCATAATAAGAACAACAATGTGATCCCAAAAACATATCCATTAAACGTAACTAATTTCTTCAAGCAAAAGAAGAAGGGGGTAACCAAAATCATATCGTTAAAAGAAATAAGTGAATTTTACATGTGTATAATCAAAATTTTCAGCCACTGAACAGTTACATTTACTGGATTCACTTTTAGAAAGACAAACTCCGTCCTCTAAATCCCATACGGTATGTACATTCTTTATACTGAATGAATCACATCAAATTTTCATTTGAAGAGAATATCAGGGTTCCTTACATATAAACTTAGTCCCGACAACTCGTTCCATTTAGCTGCTTCACCATGAACATAAGAAGATATAGACCACAATGACTCTTCTTGTTTCGCTTTGTTCACTGACAATATAGATGATCTCATTAATGCAGTTGATTTGGTCAGTGAATGTCTTTTTGGTTTACCCGTCATCCCACTAGAATGCAACCAGCGAGAACCTGAGTGTTGCTTCTTTTGGGGGTCGGCTTTGAAACCTGTGACATACACTTCATTGACTTTGAACACCGGGTCAAGACTTGTGCTCCTCTCTACTTGAACTAGAGCAAGCATTGGGATACCAACAGGCTCATAGTCTCGTAATGGATCTCTAAGCAACATTTGCAGAGCTAAAGTGAAGTTACCAAAATACCCACATTTTTTATCAAATGATTTTTCAAAAAACTTTGAGACACGATCACTAACTTCACAGTTATCATCAAAACCTATGGATTCCAACTTTAAGCACTCATCTAATGATATAGACATGTCTAGTAGCTCCTCAATGTCACTGTTGCTTGTAGAGGCCACATTTATGCTTGATGGAGAATCTTCAGTTGACATTCCAGATTGAATTCTTAATCCTTCAATTAGAAGGTACTGAATTTTTTCAATAGCTAAAGGAACAATTTTTTCTATAGAAACATACTCAGAATGAATCTCACAACAAATGCTTGTCGGTGTTTCTTTGGCCTCTGATTCATGAAATGACGGACATCCCCTGTGACATGTTATAGATGATTAAGATATTGCAATTATTGAACATCTATATATAAGTAATTTAATTAATACTAGAGGTGGTGGTGAGTTGGGTAATCGGGTCAAAACTCAAAACAGGCCACGTCAGGTTGGGTTGATCCGGGACACTTCTCATCCAATTTTATTATAACTTGCATGTCAAATATGAATACAAGGATTATAATATTTCAAAAAAATATTCTAGTGGCCATAGAGGCTCACCTGCTCTGACTCTGGGCTCACAAAGCGAGTCAGCTCTTGGGATTATTCTGCTTGCAAAGCGAGTAGGACATCCATGATTATCAAAAAAAATTATTTCAAAATAGTCCAAATACAAAATATGATTTATAAGATTTTATGCATAAAGAATACACTTTGGTCATCTTTAGATCAATTCAGCCCATTTGATATATTTCTTTTCAGCTACTTGTTTTGATTTTACAAGTAAGAGATAAAATATAACCCAAATCAGTTCATTCATAAGTAATTGGTGTAGCGGAAGCATTAAATTGATGTATATTAACTAGACAAAAAGATATTAGTCACTTAGCGACATTGCATTTATCATCGATTTAACAGGATAAGTTAGAGCATGTCAACTAGACAATATATGCTCTGATTAAAGTGTATAGGATCTAATAAAGGTGGCAGAATGGGCATCCAGTCATAACGGGCAGTTTTTAGTACAAGTTGCTTCAGTTGAGCAGCAAACAGCTTTTTTTAGTTATTTGAACAATTGATGATTATTAAAAATATCATGTTAAAAGTTATAATCAAAATTTTTAAATTGGAATGATTTAGGAGGTTGTAAGGACTATAATACGTTTTGGGAAACCACCAAGGGTTGTCAAGTTGATTATCAATAGAGTTAATATATTGGGCAACGGGAGGTCCAAGGTGCTACTACAATCAACCCTTGTGTGGCCATGCTAGTCTCCCATTGGGAGAGCTTCAGCTTGTTCGAGTTTGTGTGCAGTGGATTTAGACCTCATGAATTTAGTCGGCCAAAGGTTAAACACCAGCGTTGCTAAATAAACTTTAAGACACTGTCAACCCATTTGACCAGTTCCTTTTAGGCAAAAAATATTTTTCCATTTAGGATAAACCATACCCAAATCGATCCATTTATAAGAATCATGATGAAACAGCCATCTCTAGTTTCCAATTTCATCGTGCTAAAACATAGTTTACATAAATTTACGAACCTCTCAATAACTTCCATTTCAGACTTAGATTTCCAAACCGCTTTTTGCAATGTCACTCCTGTAATTTCCTCCACCGGCATCAAACGGGTTGCCTGAGAAAGCATCTTTTCAGATCCAACCTTTGCCCATTCCATCAATATATCCATACCATTAGATCCCATTTCCAGAGGTAGCACAACTGAGTTAGATACTTGCAAAATCAATCTCTCGCCATTTTTAGCTTTTTTAAATAGCAACGGATTCATGGACCTTAAAAATCCAATTTTGGTCTTCAAAAAGGAGCCCAACCCGTCTCCAAGAGGAGGCAATTCATGTTTCCTTTCAGGTGAAAGATAAACCGGGCTTCCAAATGCACCAGAATCGGTTCTTGGAGAATTTTGAAATGCCCTCTCATTCAAACCCCATTGTTGCATTAACTCGTCAGTTTCTAAATTCTCAAGCATTTTAGCTTTTCTTCTACTAATTAAAGAGGGGGTCACCTCATACCCGTGTTCTATTTCAGCTTCTTGAAATAAAAAAGATGAATCAAAAATGTTAGTATCGTCTTTTTGATCTTCTTTAGCATGGGGATCAAAAACTAAGTTTCCTGAAACTAAAGTTTCCTGCTCAAATTGTCTTAAAAGACGTTCTCTTGGAGACTCAGGCTCACTATCTGAACCAACCAAGTTCATAAAATCATTAACAATAATGTTTGTAAAGTCGTCTAAGCTACGAGATTTTACCACTTGACCCTCCTCACAAATATCTCCGTGCTTGTGGTAATCACGTTCAAGAAACTGGTTTTCGTGAAATGGAAAACCAAACTCCTGTGATTCAGAGATGTAGAGATTGTGCAAAAATAAATCAAGTTCTTCAGTGGATTCTTCAGTGCACTCATTGTTCTCTTTAGAACTAAGTTCATCAACAACAGTCTTTCTTTTGAGATCCCCACAAACATCATCATCAAAAAGGTCAGCCACATCAATCATTTCGATACAAGAGTTTTCCACGGATTTAGGAAATTCAATACCTTTATCTATAACCTTAAATTCTTCATCATAAACCTCATTAGATATTGAATTTAACTCTTTTGCATAACTTGACTTTGCATCATCAAGTAACTCATAAAGAACACTAACTGATGGCCCTTCATTAAGTACAATCCCATTATGAGGTTTCATATCAGAAGATGAATTGGACACGTGGGGCATACGCCTTGAGTTACTTGGAACGCTTTCAACCCTTCGAAGAATTTTCCCGTTTCCTTTATCCGGAATCTTCCCAAAGTTACACGACCTCATAAAGCTATCCCCCAATATAGAAAAGCCAAAACTAACATTAATTATAGCACCTTTTGCCTTACCTGTCAGCTTAAAACTCGTTATCCACTTTCCATTACGGTTTTTCTCATCTTCTAACTCCGCTAAAGTAAGTGGAAGCAATCTTGTAAGATCAATCCAATGCTTGCCAATATCTAAATTAGGAGCTCCGACTATAGAAACATATAGTAAGGAAAGCTTAGGTGCATATTTTGCCACATCATCATGGGGATTGCTTTTACTAACATATACCGAACAACGGTGGATTAATGTCTCTTCAAACTCTGCAATACCATCTTTAACACGTATCAAATGGCTTTTCAAAACTTCGTGTTTTCTTTTCCAAAAAACACATAAGCTAAGGTCGTTAAAGTTTAATGGTAATCCTTCTATAGAATGAATATGAAGAAAAAAAGAACAATTTAGCTTATTATTTCTAATATGAGCTAGAGCTTTCAACGGCTTCCATTTCCAAATAGAAGACTTCTTTTCATTCACTAATAAATCATCATTTACATACTTGGGTGGCTTTGAAGTCTTTGGCGGGGCGTCATTCAAATACAGGGCTTTGCTTATTGCTTCAATATCATGTAAAAGCCTTGAACTTCCATAATCATCAATGTTTATCTTTGCAGACTCCACATTCGGCATCATCATCTTCACAAAAATTCAACACAATTGGAAAAAAATATATATATCAATTGGACTTTCAATGTGATTAAAATCTAAGGAAAGATAGATTAAACAATTATCCTTTTTAATAGGGGTGTATGGATATGTGTTTTCAAACTGAATATTGGCACATTGCAACGTAAAGAATTGGAATCAGATATTTGGATGCCTATTAAGTTACATTTATCTCAAAAATCAGTTTTTTTCTTACAACAGCTTTGCACATGCTACTCCAAGAACTAAATAATTAGAAAAATATAATCATATTAGACGGGTAAATGGGGGACGTTTTCCTTGTTCATGTTACCCGTGGAGAACGACTTGGATATACACGGCCTAACTTGGGTATTCCTATGACCGCTTCCAAACCCTTTCCCTGGCCATCCCAAGATGTTCTACCTAGGGAGGTTGGAACCTTGAGACCTCTAGTGAGGACATCAAGACGAACTTAAAATAATCATATTAATTTTTCGTCAAAACTTTATAACTGATTATCATTGCAACAAACTCATATCCAAACACCCACTAATCCTAAAACAAAGCTACATTTCAAATAAAAAAGTCTAATCTACCGTTAACCCCTAATATTAGGGTAAATCGGAAGGAACCCCTTAATCCCTTGTACCGCATTAGTACCTACACAACCACCCGCAAGGTTTTAGTCTGACATTAACCCCAAATATTACTCATTCACAAAATTCAGTATTTTTAAATACCCTTTTTCGGGTTTCCAAATTTCAATATTTTTAAATAAAACAAACGAAAAAACAAATAAAATCATTAAAGGGTTTTGCTTGTGACAAATAAATGATTCAACTTTAAAGCTATTGATAAGTATTTATTATTTATAGATTCAATATAACTTAGCATCAAGAAATATAGAAACATATGAATAACGTCCAGGGTGGCCTAGTAATCATGCGATCGGGGTCGAACCGAAACGGCCAAGGATACCCGGTTAGGCCGCGTAAAACAAAGTTTTTTAGAAAATTTTAAATAAAAAAAAAAAAAACTCGTCCTCCCCGAATAATCTGAAACAGAAAAACATTCTTCATTTACATTTACATTTACATTTACATATAGAAACATATATATAAATGATGAATAACAACTAAAGTAGAAGTAACTTACAAGGAAGGGTTTGTGTGGAGATTTGTGGGCGATGAAACAGTTGTTATAATTTGTTTAATTTCACTCTCTCGATCAGACAAGGCAACCTACCTTTTTCTTTTTCAAAGGGTTTCTGGTCGGTATACTTATTTTGTCTTTTATGCTTTTTATGCTTTTCATGGTTTTTTTTTTTTTTTAAAGTTTAAAAATGATGAAGTATATTTAGCGCGTTGCCGCGGATATCTTTTTTCTAAAGACAATACCATAACTATTGCATTGTTTATTGAATCGTTTTGCTTGTAAAAATCGTCCAAGTTTTAAATTTATAAAACAAGGATATAGTAATAATTATAATGTGGACTCATCCGTGTATAGTATAGCTATCAGTAAGTCCAGAATCGTCCACGGGGAATAAGTTTTAGTAGTTACTAACAATATTAAATTTAATCTAAAAAAAAGTATAAAATTGAGAGATTATGACCGAGTTGTCACTAACAAACTACAAGTTATCTTTTTAAAGCTTTTTGTAACCAACTGTAAGCGGTGCGAAAGACAAACAAAGTTATCTTAAGGACATTACAATTTTAAAAATAGTTTTTGGCTATTTTTAATGGAAAATGAGTATTTGATTTTTAGAACTAGAAAATGCTTTTTAACCCCCAGTTTATAGTCGGATTGTCACGGGTCCAATTAATAAACTAATGAATGAAAAGTCTAACCTTTAAACAGAAGCGTATGAAGTACGAAAACTAAAATGGAACTTAAAAATGTTTTGAACGTAGATACCGGAACACAGCCCAAATGCGAGATCCCAACAAACAATGAGTGGTTTTCATGCACCAAACGGACGGTATAGAAACTTTTCAAACGTCACACGTAACTAATGGATCATAAATAAACTTGTAACAACTTTCAGTAGGAAATTCTAACATACAGATTTCACACAAATGGAAACTGATGTTTTCAAACAACTACAACTTAAATGAGAGATACAATCACGAAGCTTTTTGTGAGCTTGCAAACTACTAATTTTAAATTATATAACTGATTTGTAAGGCTTTGGAATGTTGGTGATCGGAAAGCTTTCGGCTTGTAGTGCACACTTTGCACTCCGAGCTCACCTTTTGATCATCATTTTTCTTGTATTTATAGAGCCTTCATCATGTTATAGGTCTTCTCAAACAGTTCCATTCAAGCATGTCGGAATAGAATTCAAATGAGCATTCAATACTAAAGATTTGGTGTGATATTGAAGATTTGAATGCCACAATTTCCAAAACATAGTGTTTCTTGTTGACTAGGTACCAAATGTCATAAATGAAACATAGTGTTTTTTTTTTTGTTAACTAGGTTTCCAATGTTCTTCACATGTCTACATTTTCGTTACTTTATGAATCACATGTGTAGAATGTGAGATTCACATGTCTTCGCGTGGCGGGCTTACTTATCAAAAATGGATCTCGAGTGAAGAAGTTAAGACCAAAATAGTGTAACAGCGTCAATTTCAAGTATTTTTACACCAAATTCCATTGCAACCTACAAAAACACTTATGCAAATAATAAGTAACTAAAACACATTAATTTATATTCAAATGGGGCATAATTATACGTTAAATAACCCGATAACGCTCAATTAAATATGTACAATTTAAGCGTTATCACTTATCACGTTATATTTAGATTTAGAGTATTACAATTTTAGTCCCTATCGTGGGTCAAATTTTGCAGGTTTTATCCCTGGCTTCACGAAATTACGGTTTTGATACCTGACCCTCAACTGTTTTGGTCCACTCCACTAATGAACGTTAAAAAGGACTGTTAAGACAAACATGGGCACTGCACATGAGGACATATTCGTCTTTACATTTATCTTTTGTCTCTCTTTTATCCGATTAAACCCAAATCATTTAACACCATCATCATAGTATTTATTTCCAGAACTCCAAAATCTAACATTGATTAAACCCAAATCATCTAACACCATCATCATAGTATTTACATAATACGACTTTGTTATGTAACCATCATCATACGACTTTTTTCCGGAACTTCAAAATCTCAACCACAACAGCAACAACCATCATACACAGTTCTTTTTAACAAAAAAAAACAACAAAATAATGATGTTTCGTTTTAACAACAATAGAAAATCTGTAAATGGAATGAATAAACAATGTCAATATTACACGTCCATTTTCACATACATACAAAACAAAAAAAACACCAAGCAAAGAGATTAGCCGGAAAACCATACCCACTGTTAGCCGAAAAACCTCACACGCCATTAGCCAGAAAACCTCACAAGTCGGAAAACTTCACATACTGGAACACTCTTACCATCGGATTTGACCACCCTTACCATAGATCTAGAAAAAGATATATATCTATAGATCTATATATACATATTATATATATGACAAAAGTGAATATAAGATTGTTCCATACCTAAGCTTAGGTATGGAACCCCTCACATAACATTTTTTTAATATTTGTTGTATAATAAATAAATGACCTGGGCCCCATAAATTTTAATGATTAAAATACAAAAATGTGAGGGTTCCATACCTAAGCTTAGGTATGGAACAGCCTTATATTCACCTCCTCCTATATATATATATATATATATATATAGAGATAGATAGATATATGTGTATATATAGGGTTAAAATCAAATACATCCCTGCTAAAA
>JAOXNX010000028.1:5730090-5752817 GCA_028566075.1 Solidago caesia
GTATAAGAGACAGCATCTCATTATTTCTATCTTCATTCTCTTTTCAACTTGACCATGACCATATCTTACAATTCAAAAAACATATGGTACGTTATTGATTATACCCAGTTTAATTTAGTTTTGTTTTCCTAATTATGTTTTGTTATTATTAGTATGTGTTCAATAATAATAATAATTTCACATGTGTATAGTACAAGAAATAAGATGTGGAATTATTGTTGATCTGGTCAACACTTTTACATTTTTGTGTTACCTAAATACATTTTGGCCTAAGTGTTGATCACATTTTTTTAGAATTTCCAATATAGCATGTTCACAGTCTTATATTGAATATTCATTTCAACCTACACGTGTTCATCAATTTATAAAGGTATATTTTCTAACCCATTCACCATAATTATTGTGGTGTAATTACATCTCGGTAAAATGTTTTTAAAATTTTTTTTTTTTTTTATTTTAATATTCCGCTGCTTCAATTTTAAACAAATCAATAGATGGATTGGTATTTGGTGGGACTTGAGACCTGAAGGCTTTGGTTCAAATTTTGATGTGAGCAAAATTCTCCCAAGAATGGAGAAGGAATTTTCTCATAATTGGTTTCCTCAAAAATTGGAGTTGGGTATATAAAGAAGCGTGTCGCTGGGCCCAAATTTGCCGTTAAAAAAAAGTACAGACAATTAAGACCATAGCCAATAGTGCATTTTCTCTTGTTTTCTGAACCGTTTTCTAGAGAAAGCGGTTGGCGAGGATGTTTTCTGGGTTGTGTTAATGTGAAGGTGTTTCTTTGTGAGAAAATGGGAGAAAACTCTAGAGTGGGCCATCAATGGTTTTTCCTGAATAATAAGTGATAATACAAGGATGGTTTTGTTTTAATTTTAGGATATATTTAAATATTTGAGAAAAAAGCGAGAAAGATATAAGAAATAAATATAATTGGTAGTGATATTTTTTAAAATATGAGAAGAGAAAGAGATGATATATCGAAAAAAACATAAGCTTAAAAGGTCCACCAATGACTAAAGTAGCTTATTATCTAAAAAAGGTATAAGCGCTCGCATAAAATAAAAGCTAAAACGAACACCCCCAGAGACGTGGGGGTTGGGTTAAGTCCGGAAATACGAGTCGCAAGCAACTAGGTTTTTATAGCATATGTAGCCGCATCCATTTTTATTTTTTATTTTTATTTTTATGTTGAGAAAAACCACAAAACCCTTTCTTTCTTCGTTTTATTCTTCTCATTTTCTTCTTCCTCCTCTGCTTCAATCTCACTCTCCCACTCCCATCTCCAATCGGTACATACACACACACACTCTTTCTCTCTGTATCTATCTATTTACATACATATACATATACATATTCCATTCCATATATATTTTATTAATTTTATTTTAGGAAGTTATTAGTTACCTAATAATTTAGATTTTATTTATTATTATTATTATTATTAGGAAAATGCTAAATACAGCTTAGGGCTGTAGTTAACGTGCATAAAATAATTGTACCTTCCATATCAAAAGCCCACCCTGAATTTTATGGTAAGTGTACAACTATCTGATGCACCTTAACTACAGCCCTTATATAAATATAGGTTTAGGGTTTATATAACTTTATTATATAAATATAGGTTTATATAAATACAGCTTAGCATATTATTATATAAATATAGGTTTAGGGTTTATATAACTTTATTATATGCATTCATGTTGTTTTTAGTTAAAATTTACACAAGTTTTGTTCTTTTAATAATCAAACTGTTCAGGTCAAGGTTTACAGCATTCAGGTTTTTGTCGTCGAAAGTAGGAGAAGACGAAGCAAGAATGTCGAGCACGAATCCGGATGTTCAGCTTTCAGAGGAGGAGCTTGAAAGGAAAAAGAAGAAAGAAGAGAAGGTAAATGAATGAATCCTTCTGTTTAAGTTGCGGTATTATGTACGAATAGCGATGTATAATTGCAATGTATGTTCACTAGAATTTTTCTTTTTGAAAATAGAGAGTTTACTGTTTTGTATTGTGGTTGATGAATTTAGGCTTCTTATTCGATAGTACATTAATGGTTGTAAGTTACTGAATTCAACTGCTCTATCGTTTTCATTGTAAAAAGTTAAGATAGTGTACGGGGTTCCTAGTTTAAACCATATATATGTTTATTATTGTGTTTCTTAAGTATCGATAAACAGCTGCTTATTTTAGAGTGGAAAGGCAGTTTGTAATAAGCATTTTGGTACCTGCCTACTTCAAACTGATTATTAAGTAGATAAGTACTTCATTGAATTTTCACACTGTGTTTCGTCTTCTGGAAACACACTTTTAGAAAGGTGTTCCTTGTTTGTACGCCCCTAGTCATTGAACATATTGCACAAGCTCAATGACGTAGGTCTTACAAAAATAAGAGCAGGCTTCCCTAGAGCATGATAATTGTTAAAGTGCATTGATGTTGCGTGCCGTTATCTGCTATTATGTGTTATTGTTCATTTGTTCACGTTGGGTTTAATTTGGTGGTCAGGCGAAGGAGAAAGAGTTGAAAAAACTCAAGGCTGCACAAAAAGCCGAAGCAGCTAAACTTAAGGTATAACTCCATACTGTTTTTTTTTTTATAAATCTAGTGAATTTGCCAGTGTCTTGAATTTAAAGTAATATGATTTTAATTGATGTAACTTAAGGCACAACAAGGGTCTACCTCTTCAAAATCCAGTAAGAAGAAGAATGAACGGGCAGATGCAGCGGAAGAAAATCCAGAAGATTATATTGACCCCGCAACACCTGCAGGTGAAAAGAAAAAACTTTCTCATCAAATGGCAAAGTCGTTCAGCCCTAGTGCAGTGGAGAAATCGTATGTTTTTCTATGATTTTGTTTCTGCATCAACAGACTTATAGTTAATTGTTATTATAATTATTTTTATCAGTTATCCTATTTGTTATAAAATAATTTTGTGCATTTACAGATGGTATGCATGGTGGGAGCAGTCGGGTTTCTTTGAAGCAAATTCCAGTAGTTCTAAGCCTTCATTCACAATCGTGAGGCTCTTGCACTGTTGACATATTTTTACTCTAGTCTAAGTGGGGCCTGTTAAGTATCTATAAAAATACATAGATAATGATGGGTTTGCTGTAGTTTGGCTATAATGGTTTTGTTTACGCGTAAATGCAGGTTCTTCCACCTCCTAATGTGACTGGAGCTCTACATATTGGTCACGCCCTAACTGCCGCTCTTCAGGTTTCATGACTTACTCTCTTACTGTTTCTTAATGATGGCTCTGCTTTTAATTTCACTCAATCGAGGTGCTGTTGATTGTCGTTTCTGCAGGATACAATCATTCGTTGGAGGAGAATGTCAGGATACAATACATTATGGGTGCCTGGGATGGACCATGCAGGGATAGCTACTCAGGTTGAATTGAATTCGAAGATATTATTACTAGATGTGGCAACATGGTCAGTTGGGCGGTTGGGTGATGGGTCAAATCGTGCACTATTTTGTGTAGTCAGGTTGACTTGAAACACTGTTTTCTTGTTTCTTTCATATATCTGTAAATCAGCCTTTTAAATATGGTTATAAAAATTAACTTATTTCATTAATATTTAATTTTGCCAAGTAATATAATTTAGGAGGTTTTATACATTATTTATATTTCTTCCCTTTAGGCAACTTAGATCCATTACCTTCATAGCCAAGCTAGGAGGTATTATCCTCATGACCCAGTAGAGATAAAATACAACCCCATATGTAAATGGATTGGAAATGCCCCGTTAGCTCCAATATTTTTTAATTTTTTTTTTGAACGGCATTAGCTCCAATATATTTGCCGTTAATTTTGTTATGTTTATCTGACATTGCCTCATTGATAGGTTGTGGTGGAGAAAAAAATCATGAGAGAGAGGCAAATGACCCGTCATGATGTGGGACGAGAAAAGTTTGTGTCCGAAGTGAGTTTAATTTTCGTAGATTACATTTTGTCTTGATAAGTGATGCTGCTAGCATCAAGTTTGACTATATAATGGTTTGCTATATTTTTCAAAAGGGTTTTTATAACTTTTGTGTTGATGAAAGGTATGGAAATGGAAAGAAGAATACGGGGGCACAATACTACAACAACTTCGGCGCTTGGGTGCATCTTTGGATTGGTCACGTGAGGTAAAATCCAGAAAAGTGTTACCAGTCTTTACTTTAGAATATCTAATGCATCTTTCAAGTTTTGCTTTTTATTTGTTTTGTCTCGGGTCTCATTGAGACTTCTGAACTTGGCGTTTATTTCTTGGCAGTGCTTTACTATGGACGAGAAAAGGTCAAATGCTGTGACAGAAGCTTTTGTCAGGCTTTATAAAGAGGGTCTTATCTATAGGTACTATTGATCTCCTTGGTTCTTTCTCGAAATGGGTTTTGACATGGATGTTGCAAGTACAAGTATTTGTTTTTTTAACTTTTCACTTAAGTTTCATTGTATGCATGTTCTTTCAGATGCCTTCATTAAGGCATGAACGAGTCTTCTATACTTTTATCTAATGAACATCTCGTCTCATAATTTGACTTAACGATGCCTGCTCGTTGCGTCAGGTTTACAGGCTTTATAATTTTTACGTCATGTATAAGACCGATAGTAGAGTTTTTCATGTAATATAATATAACAATATGTTTAAAACCCTTGATTTAGTTACGTACGTAAATTACTGTTAGTCTGTTAACTGTTTTAAATTACGTAAACACATTTTCTTGTAAATTACTAAATTGTTTCTTATAGTAGATGATACGGATACCTTTGTTTCTTATTCAGAGATCTACGGCTAGTCAACTGGGATTGTGTCTTGCGAACAGCAATATCTGATATTGAGGTAGGTCATAAGAACTAGTTCTTGAGACCTAAATGAACAGTCAGATTCACATTTTCATTTTATGGTTGTGCTTATAGGTAGATTATGTTGATATCAAAGAGAAGACGCCTCTAAAGGTTCCTGGGTATAAAAACTTGGTGGATTTTGGTGTTTTGACATCATTTGCATACTCTCTCGAGGGAAATCTTGGAGAAATTATTGTGGCTACTACCCGAGTGGAAACAATGCTCGGAGATACTGCGATTGCTGTTCACCCTGAAGACTCAAGATATAAACATTTTCATGGAAAGTTTGCCTGTCATCCATTCAATGGAAGAAGACTTCCTATAGTTTGTGATGCTATACTTGTTGACCCAAAATTTGGAACTGGTGCAGTGAAGGTAAAATGATTTGTTGTAGACAAGAGGTGGCCAACTAGGCGAGTTATTTTTGGTGCGGGTCAAGTAGGTTCCTAATATTACAAAAAAAAAACTATGTCATTACAAAAAAGAATGCAACTTTTTTAAATAAAGCGATTCAAGGCCTCTTTTATGTATTTCCATACACTTTGGATGTCTTTTAAACTGTTTGACCATTAGAGATATCTAATCTATTTGACTTGTGTATAGGTAAATGAGTAGTCAAGTTCGCCATCTCTATTGAAGACCATGAAACTGCTTGAAAATAAAATTTATTTATCATTTCGTTGTGTTGATTTTAAGAGTAATAATGCAGATAACTCCAGCTCATGATCCAAATGATTTTGAGGTTGGGAAGCGTCATAAACTGGAGTTCATCAACATTTTCACTGATGATGGGAAGATAAATAGTAATGGAGGTTCCGATTTTGTAGGGATGCCACGCTTTGAAGCTCGTGTGGCAATAACCGAAGCTTTGAAATTGAAGGTATTCTTACGTTGTTTATTAATATTATTGTAACGGTCTTCCAGTTTTTGAATATCTATCTTTTTATGCGTACAGAAACTGTATAGAGGGGAAGTGAAAAATGAAATGCGGCTTGGTGTTTGTTCTAGAACCAATGATGTGGTTGAACCTATGATTAAGCCTCAGTGGTATGTCAACTGCAGTAGTTTGGCCAAGGAAGCACTTGAGGCTGTCACTGATGAGACAAATAAGAAAATTGATATAATTCCTAAACAATATGTTGCGGAATGGAAAAGGTTATGTCAATATGAATCAACTTTCTTGAGTTTCTTTTTTTTTTTTTTTTTTTAATATTGGTGGGGGGAGCTATCTGTTAAAATGGGAAAATCTTTTGTATTGGCCAAAACTCGATGGGACATGCTGGGTGGACCTGAAATATATTTGAGCGACTTGAACATGCAGCCTTAAGAAAGGGTCTGTGGTTCAAATCCCATGACCCAGCCTTATGTCATGTATATCTTTTTTGTACCATATGCGCTTAGCCTTTAACTTTTTGCCTTTATTAATACCTGTGCAATATTAGTTATCTAAGAAATTCATTTGCGTGTACAATCAAACTTTTCAAATTCATGACCCCCTTCAGTGAATTAAATATTGATTTTGATTTCATAGATGGCTTGAGAATATTCGTGATTGGTGTATATCAAGGCAGCTTTGGTGGGGTCATCGTGTTCCTGCATGGTATGTTACATTGGAGGATGACGAACTTCAGGAAGTTGGGGCATACGCAAGCCATTGGGTGGTTGCCAGGAATGAGAAAGAGGCCGAGGGGGAGGCCAACAGAATCTTTGCAGGAAAAAAGTTTCAGTTGGCTCAAGATCCTGATGTTCTAGACACCTGGTTTTCTTCAGGGCTATTTCCGTTATCTGTATTGGGGTGGCCAGATGACACCCAAGATTTGAAAACGTTTTACCCAACTTCTGTTCTTGAAACCGGGCACGACATTCTCTTCTTTTGGGTTGCTCGTATGGTAATGCTTGGCATGAAATTGGGAGGTGATGTACCTTTCAAAAAGGTTAGTTAAGTTTAAATTATTATTAAATGTGAATTTATACAATCTTTACCCAAAATGTAAGGGAACTTTGTTTATATAACGCGGAAGGTATATCATCATTGGCAGTGGCGGATCTTCTTACACAACTTATTCCAATACTCGGGTTTTTGGTTTAGATTTTCAATTTGGGATTTTTCATTAGCGGTTCTTTTAATTTATTGTCTATATGTTTTAATACTCCCTCCTCCCCAATTTAACGTTTACAAACTTAGAAAGTTTGTTTTAAGATAGGTGTTATTATTGAAGTCCAGGGTTGAATCCCTGGAATGGGGTAGTTTAGGAGTAAAGTAGATTTGCCATTAAAAAAATAAAATAGAAATAGTTGTAATTATTGAAGCTTTTAGATGATAAAATGACAGTTTTGTCCTTGCATTCAATACACAATTAACTTGAGAAATAATTATATTGATAATTAATTAACGGTAAATTAGGTTAAATGATTTAAGTGATAAATGCATTTTTATGTGGAAAATGAACAATTATTTTGGGATAGATGATTGAGTTATAAATGAGATAGAGGGAGTATCATTTAGTGTTATTAAAAATCATTTTTGTTTTTCTAATTTTAACAAATTGTTGAAATGGATTCGATTTAGACAAATCACCTTTTCTATAACAAAATCTCAAAGTATGAACCAATGTACCCAATATACCCCTATTATTCAACACACCTAACATACATGGTCTATCAAAAATACACATGAATTAATATACAACATCTATCCCTCAACTCCTAAAATAACTTCACTACCCCCTTTACATCAATAAGCTACACTACTCGCCGCCGCCACCACCACCATTGCCGCCGCATCGCACGGGCTTATAAGTTTGAAATAGATATTTAATATGATTCAAAACTATACAAATCTCTTCAAAAAATTTAAACTTTATTTTAAAGCTGTCAATGAAGATGCTCTAATAATAAATAATAAATGATAAACAATCTTTGAAAAGCATGATCTATAAGTCATTATCATTATATAGTATGTATTATTAAAAACCATACCTATTATAAAGAATGTAAATTACTTAATCAAATAATCACATATATAGATAATAACTAGAGGGGAACCCGTGCAAAGCGGAGGTAGTGTGGTGGGGGCAACGACGAATGGTGGTGGTGGTGGTGGTGGCGGCGACGATGACGGGAGGTGGTGGCAACGACTTGCGGTGGCGGTATCGACGGCGGTGGCGATGGCAGTGGCGGCGGCGACGAGTAGTGTAGGTTATTGATGTAAAGGTAATTGATGTTAAAGTGGGCAGTGTAATTATTTTAAGAGTAGAGAGATAGATTTTGTAAATTATTTCATTAAGGGTATTCTAGGTATATGAGTTAATTATAAAAAGAAAGCTTTTAAAATTGAGGGGTAATTTGGGTATTTTAAAGACAGAAAGTTGAAAAAGAAAGGAGTAGTTTGTTTTATAAGGGAGTAAAGATAAAATCATTAATGTGTTACTGCAAAGTGAGTGGCCAATATTGGCAGTTGGCAGAGCAAAGTCCAACTTTCGTTCAATAGTTTGGTTATGCACTCTTTTTATTGACGGTAGTCGCTCACTCGCTCTCTGTATTTAAACCATCTAGAAAAATGAAACTCAGTTTTTTTTCTATTTGATACGAGGCTTCACTGGACACAGGGTATCCACTTGGATACCCTGTAACATACACTTACATCTTCCACCGATCATTAGCCATTAATTAGAGGTGTAAATTTGGGTGGGTCTGGCGAAATGGGTCAAAACAGGTAATGTTTTCATAATTATATATTTTGTTTTCATAATTATTAACATAAGGTGTTATTAATCTATCTATTCGTTTGACTTGTTATAATAAACTGGATCAACGCATTCATAATTATATATTTTGCATCGCCATCATTATTATTGACATCATGGGCTCAT
This sequence comes from Solidago caesia, assembly GCA_028566075.1. Classification (NCBI taxonomy): domain Eukaryota; kingdom Viridiplantae; phylum Streptophyta; class Magnoliopsida; order Asterales; family Asteraceae; genus Solidago; species Solidago caesia. Next base: position 5,738,794 of record JAOXNX010000028.1, read on the forward strand.
GGCTAGTTTGACTACTATTTAATCTAATTAATAATTTAATTAATAATTAATTTTGAATTACTACTTAGGTATATTTACACCCCATGATTCGCGATGCACATGGGCGCAAGATGTCCAAGTCTTTGGGCAATGTGATAGATCCTATTGAAGTTATATCCGGAATATCCCTGGATGGTCTTCACAAGAGACTACAGGAGGGTAATTTGGATCCTACTGAGTTGAAAGTTGCCCAAGAAGGGCAGAAAAAAGATTTTCCTAATGGAATTCCTGAATGTGGTGCAGATGCCCTTCGGTTTGCCCTTGTCTCATACACCGCTCAGGTACCGTCTATATTGACTTGAAATGGCAAGATTGGCGGGATGGGTAAGGGGTCAAACCCAGTTAACCTTTTTGTATCTAATAATGGCTCACTTGTTTCCAAGCTTCAATATTTAACTTTGTAGTCAATTTCGGTGGGATTTCGGTGGTCGGTCCTCTTCTAGAGTTTCGGTCCAAATTTCGGTCCCGATATTTTCATTGAAATTTACCGAAATCGGTCCAAATTTTGCTGGTATTTCGGTTTTCCAGGTTTTTTTTAATTTTTTTAATTTAAAAAAAAATTATTTTGTCCAAACTTAAACACTAATTTTTGCAAGTACTAACACTAATCTATCAAATATTGACACTTTTAAGCTTGACTTTTGATATTTTTATCAAGTATTACGTATTAATTATACAAATATATATAGATATAGATATTGCATAATATTAAAATTACCGAAATACCACCGAAATCCCACCTCAATAACCGGTATTTCAAATATCGGTCTTTGACCGAAATTTGATTCTGGACCGATATAACTACATGGATATTTAAAGTGAGTTACATGTTAAAGGCTTGGTAACCCTTGTAGAAAGAAAAGGAAAGTTCTTTTAAAAATAATTTAAAAAAAAAGTTGCTCCCTCCATACCAAATTTATACCACCTTTCCATTTTGGTGTGTCCCAAAATAATTTTCCACTTGCAAATTCCATCAATCAAAATTCATTTGTGGTAAATATCAAATATTTTTGGTGGCACAATGTAATGATTGCACTTTTGTTAAACTGTGTGATTCTTGTCAGGGGACAATAATTTTCGGATGGAGGGAGTAATTTTTTTTTTGGGGGGTTGAATTCACCCAAAACACTTGATATACAAAAATTAAATAAGATTGTGTGATAGATGGGTAGATTATAGGTCAAAAGAGGTTTTGTTAAAATTGTCAAAAGAGGTTTTGTTAAAATTGGGTAGTTTTTTGTGCGGGCTTGGTTCACTCAAGACATTGTCCAAAACATTAAACTTCAATAAATAATATGAGTCAAATATGATTTGAATATAGTATTATTTTAATAATAATCTATTCATTATAATGATTGGGGAAGTTGTATACATTAAAATGTCACTTGAATTTCAACTAGTTTGATCCATGCAATCTATTTGACATATTTTCTTTCAAGCTATCATTTTGTAATGTTTGTAAATACTAAAACATTACATGAAATTGACTTACCTGTAAGTTAAATGGGTTAAATTTGTCTCCTCAATACTGGTTCCATATCATTTTTTTTTTCGTGCTCTACTTGATGCTAATATTTGGTTTTTGATTCTCTCTAGTCCGATAAAATAAATCTGGACATATTACGTGTTAATGGATATCGACAGTGGTGTAATAAACTCTGGAATGCTGTGAGATTTGCCATGAGCAAACTTGGGGACGATTATACTCCTCCAACAAAGATAGTCCCAGAGAAAATGCCATTTAGTTGCCAATGGATACTTTCTGTACTAAACAAAGCTATATCAAAAACCATATCATCATTGGATTCTTATGAGTTCTCAGATGCATCGAGTGCTGTATACCTTTGGTGGCAATCTCAGCTTTGTGATGTATTCATTGAAGCAATTAAACCGTACTTCTTTGGCGATGATGCATCATATGTATATGAAAAGGGTTATGCACAGGATACATTATGGGTTTGTTTGGATAATGGACTAAGGCTGCTACATCCTTTTATGCCATATGTTACTGAAGAATTGTGGCAACGCCTTCCCTCACCAAAGCATTATACACGAGAGAAATCCATTATGATATGTGAATACCCGTCAGTTTTGGAGGTTAGACATTGAGCTCTAATTGTTCATTCTAGAATCAGATATGGTAAATTGGCTAGTCAAGTGGGCCGAGGCAGGCCGGATTGGGTTGACCCTGAACATTGTCCCATTTTTTTACTTTATATATAATATAATTAGTGTAATGGATATGTTTACAAAAGTCATATAGTTTCAGTAATACTCTAGTAATATTTTGAGTAGAATGAGCTAGGAGAATTTTTGAATTGAAATAGACTTTTTGTGACTTTCGAACCATTTGATCTGTTTCCTTTTATAACTATTATTTATGTTACCCATTTTACTAAGCCATCCAGTTCTTAAGTATATGTGCCAGGCTGAGTTGACCCACGACACTTTGTTCCAGAAAAGGCAACAAATAGCTTTATGTTGGTTGTAATAGTTCGTGTTTAAGATGCGAATAGGTTTTTTTTTTAATTTAAATTCATAATGATTTAAGAGGTTTTATGCATTAAAAAGAGATTTTAAGAGGTTTTTATGCATTAAAAAGAGATTTTGGGTGTGTGTCTTTTGACCCTCTTTAGCTAATATCTTTACATATTTGACCCTTGAGAGTTAAAAATCTGAATGGACCCATCCTTAAGTAAATGGGTGAAGTGGCTCCTCTATTAAACTTCTTTGCAAAATAATAAAGAACTGGACAGACAATATTTCTGATTCTGATCTGCGTTTTATCATTGTAACTTATATTTCAGTTCTTTTGTTGGATTAAGTGAACAGAAACTTATACTAGTGTTATGGTTTACTTTTTGCAGTCCTGGATAAATGAAACGGTAGAAAAGGAGATGGAAGTGGTCGACTCTGCAGTCAAATCAATAAGATCAATTAGGGCTAGCCTGCCCGCGGCAGAAAGTAATGAAAGGTACTTTGCATATTAGACAGTTTGAATCGTGGGAAGGTTTGGGTGTGTGTTTTGGTAGTGACTTTAATTTATTTTAAGTTGGGACATGGCTATTTGATATACAATTATCAGAGTAAGACAATCCAAGATAATGTCTAGTAAACAGTGTTTTTATGTGCGTATGTTGTTTAAAGTTATAGTTGTCAAATGCTATTGTATCTTAAAAATCCTGTTATATAATATTTATTTAATTATTAAATACAATTACATAAGAGGACATATTTTTGGTAAAAATTAGAAATGCTATATGAAATATAAATATAACTCTTTTAACCTAAGTTAAAAGAATCGGTTAATAATCAACTCCTTTTTACCATTTAGATAATCAGAAGCAGCATCTGAATATCAAATCATAACAGTCGGACATTCAGTTCCAAGTGGTGCAAATCCAAATACCCCCAGAATTCTATTATCTTCGATGAACTGAGTTCTATATTTAAGATGTATATATATATATATTACCAAGTCGGCCTTTTTGTTTTTAGAATGAACTCTGCGTCTCAGCTATTTTTACTCAATGAGTACTTGTAAATTTATCAATGGTATTCTTTACGTGCTCATCTGGTATTCATATTTTATAATAAAAAATGCTCTCCCTTTTCCAGGCGAGCTGGTTTTGCAGTTTCTCGAACGGATAAAATTACAGATCTTCTGAGAAGCCATGCAAAAGAAGTTTCAACCCTAGCCAACCTATCATCTTTCACGGTACTTAGAATTATCATGTCTATTCTTGGATTTTATCTTCAACTTCAGCTGTATATCTTCGCCATTTGTAGAAGTTGTATCTCCATTTTTTTTTGGTTATGTTCTGTATGTTCCTTAATGAATTTCAAACTCATTTTAGTACTCATTTTTCCTTTTAAAACAAAATACCTCTCATATTTGGGATTACAATTGTCAGGTACTCACTGAAAATGATGCTACTCCAGCTGGATGCGCAGTTTCAGTTGTAGATGAAGCATTGTCGGTTTATCTAAAGCTTAAAGGAGCTATTGACGTGGAAAAGGAACGTGGAAAGCTCCATTCAAAGTTAACGGAGTTACAGAAGTAAGCACTTTAGTGGAAGCCCTTAGTCATTACACACTTCCTTTTATCTAGTAGTGCTAGTGGGCTAATGAGTCAAAATGGATCGGCGGGTTGAAATGGGTCATTTTTAGTATCAGTGGAAATGGGCCGGAAGGGTGGGGTTGACTCTTGAACACTATTTTGTCCATTTTTTGTTATTATATTTTATTTTTATAGTGTAGATCTCATATCATTTATAGATAGAATTTTGATTTAAAACTAGGATATTGGTAGTTTGCCTGGTTCCAGAGTGGTTTTAATTGCTTATAGCGAGTGTATGCAAATTCAATTTTCAAATCATCTACACTTGGAAGTTCTTTAGTCTCAATATATTAACATGCAGGAAAAATGCAACTCGTAACTGCGTCTCGTTGTCTGCTAAACACAAATCATAAAATTTTACGCCTGGTAACTTCAGGTTCATTTTGTAAGCTTTGTAAAAATGTATCATTTGAAACGGCTTAGTTGTCTTTCAAAAAAAAAAAGAAGAAAAGGAAACAGCTTGTAATAACTACATAATTTGGATCTAAATGCAATTCTATTTGGTATGCCTTTATCTAATATATGTATTTATTGACCTGAAGCCAATATAATTCTTGTGATTTGGTTTGACATATTTGTTTCGACTCTCGAGGGGCGAAGCTATCATACTGACTTCTTTTACCACCTTTATATCGAGGTATTAGCAATCTCATTGATTTCTCTCTATTTCACCAGGCAAAAGGAGAGTCTAAACAAAGTGATGAGTGCCAAGAGCTACGAGGAGAAGGTTCCTGCGCATATAAAAGAAGAAAACATTGCTAAACTGGCCACAATTATGCAACAACTACTTTCCCTTGAAGAAGCCACGCAACACTTTGAACGAGAAGTAGCTGCAAAAGCTTCACCTTAAGATATCCAAGTCAAAATTAATTCACCTTTTGGGTATTCTCTCTTTCACTGTCTGCACTTTTATGGATTTTGAATGAATGTCTCCCAACACTCTGGATGACGAAATCATCGAGGCATTCATTATAATATTTGATAAACGATGTGTGAAGTGAGAGATTGAGGAAACAAGATAAGATTCTGATACAAGATGTGCTCTGTGAAATTTTTGGACTATTTGTATTTTCAGTTCTGATATCTGAATTTTATTGAGAACAATTTTTTATGCCACGGGACTATTTAATATGTTTTCAATTGAGTTGAAAATTGGGTGCCCACAGTTGTGAGCTTGTAAATGGCTATTTCTTATTAGTGTATGTTTGGTAAGGGAAAATAAGACCTAAGAAATGGAAGTAGGCTAAAGAATTGTCAAAAACTTTTATTTGGTTTTGCTAGCGATGGCCACATGATGAAATAGTTTGTCAAAAAAAAAAAAAAGAACCACAAAAACTAGTCTTAGCGGTATTTGAAAAGACCCAACACTTCCAAGATTGTTCTTTGGAGACAAATATGTGAATAAACTATCTATCATCTGAAAATATTTGTCTTTAAAAATAAGAAAATTAAAAATATCATGAAGCAATAGGTCTACGCATTGATGATGAAATTTACAGGTCCTTGCTATATGCGTTGACTTTCGTTGCTGTAGACATTCAGCAACGGAGCTTTGGCAACGACTTTTTTGCAAGGACATGTCCTTGCTGTAGACTTATAACAAGGACTTTTGAACATTTAGCAAGGACTTTTGTCCTTGTTGAAAGTCATTTTTCTTGTAGTGAATGGACACATTGAATATGAAAATGTTTAAAGTTAACTCCATTTCAATATCTATACTATATTATAAAGTATTAATGTTGGGGAACTCGTGACTTAAGATCGGATCGGCGATGGGAGGAGTCAAGACTTTATGAAAACTCAGGATTGGATCGAAAAGAAATCGGATTGAGATTCTTATATTCAAAAATAATAATTTATGAAATTATATGATTAAAAGTAGACTATAAACAATATAAATAAAATAAAGATGGGAATCAAGTTTAGTTGTCAAGTTATTGGAAGGGGTAAAATGAAGTATAATGACTATTATAGCCAAGAGGGCAAGAGAGAGAAGGGAGAGAGTAGAGAGATTTACTGATCGATTGGTAATGGAAATGGTTTTAGAAGTTCAAAGAAGTTTAAAGAACAGCGGAGAAGATGGTATAAGGGTATAAAAGTCATTTTGTCTGAGTTACTGTAGCTAAGGCTACGGGAATTGTTATATATATAATGTTAGAAGATGGAAATAGAGGGGATGTTATGATATTATTGAGAAAGTGATATTTACATAAATATAACATAACCTTACTCCACACATGCATACAAAAACATGTATCTCTTTCTTTTTTTCTCTCTTTTTTTTGTGTCTCTCTTTTATCTTCTCAAACCCAGCCACCACCAACGATCTAACACTATTTCTACACCACCACCATTGGCGACTAGTCGACCACCAAACAGATCTATTATTTTTGAGGCCAATCCGATCAATTTTGACCGTTTTTGAGCCGTTGACCGCCGCTGACCGATTTTGGGCCGATTCCGACTGACTCGAATTGTCACACCGCCAATCCCCGAACCTATTCCGATATCTCGGCCGATCCCCCGATTTTTACAACCTTGTAAAGTATATATTCACATATTTCTCCCTTAACTTTAAGAATTTTAAATCAATAATTGATTTCAACCATCCATTTTACAAAGTTGATCTAGACCACTACTTTTACCAATAAAACCACTTTCAATTCATCTGTCATTTTCAAATATTTTTCCTTCAATCTTTTCATTTCTATTCCTTCCCCCACCCTTCATCTCTCCCAATCTTCCAAGAAACATCATTCGCGTGCGCACACACACACACACACACACACTTACATACACACAAAGATTCAGACATCATAACAAACTATTGTCGCCGCCAAAGCTATGTGTGGGTAACTTAATAGCCTTGTTAACACGTAATTACACTTCAAAATACAATTAAAAACGTTTTTAAGATTTTAGAAAATGTGATAACTTTATAAAGAGATTTATAACATAGATTATAGTATAAATTTGAACCATTTTCCCCAAATCTCAATCTCGTTCTGGTCCCGAAAAGTTGTACCGAATTTCAAGTGGGACCGGTATCCAATTTTGGCGGTTTCCGATATCAGTGTGGAAAAATACTAAAAATATCGGGAAATACGATTCATATGAGACTGAGATCAGAACCACGTTTTGATAATTTTCAAAACCGATAGCGATACAACATGATAACAGTCCCATGTTCATCTCTAATCACATGACAACATAATGAATTTTTAAAAAAGCTTTTTTTATAGCAAATACACTTTAAACCATTTTTTCACACGTTTCTTTATTTAGGTAATATTACTTGTTTCAGCCACTATCTTAATAATAATTATAACTTAAGATTAAGTGAAGGTTTGTTTCACTTTTAAACGTGACTATCATTTTATAGCATTTTCAGATCATTGGTATAGTGTATAAAATAATCAGCTTTGGCATATCATTTAGTTGTAGTTGCAACACAAACCGTTGTGTTGCCGTTAATATTTGATCATCTGATACAGACCGCGGTATTGCCGTAAATATTTGATTATCTGATAACGCTTATTTCACATCACACGATTACTTTGAGAACGAAATGCCAAACACCTCCTAAACTCATTTTTCGATTAATGAAATGAAATTGTTAGCTAAAACTTTATGATCCAACGTATGGGCAAGATCGATCATTATCAATGTAATAATATCTGTAAATGAGATTAGGTGTTTTTTCAAGCCTTGCGACATTCACCATTTGATCGATGTGAAAAAAGAACGCATCAAGGTGTTTAATCCTCGTCATCTTTGAACTCGTGAATAAAAACAGAAACATATATCAAGAGATTTACCATCTATATCTATAGACTTCTGATTTCCTAGTAAAAACCCTCATCTGCAATAACAAAAAGTAGACCAATTAGTAGATAATCTGAATGTCAAGAAAGCCCATACATCATAGCAAGAAAATATACGCCAAATAGTTTGTTAAACTGATATGGATTTGAAAAGGAATGATTGCATACCACCACCATGATCCTCGGGCATGTTGCAATCGTCTTCATCGTCATCAAAATCAATGTTCTGCACAGTTAACAAATTTACAATAAATACCATATGCATTTTTTAATTTTTAATTTTTAATTTTTTTTATTTTTTTTGACGTATGGTTCGTAGAATGCACATAATTAGAATGATATAAAAATATTGTTCAACAGAAAGACATTTTCAACCTGAAAGTGCCCTGACCAGGTTAGACACTTTGACCTACTGGTTCCACCAATTGGACCATGACCAGGTTATGTAACAGGTTAGCTAAGTCCAATAACTAGAATGGGTCTAAAGTCGGCTCCAAGCAGCCAGAATGTCCAACAGTGATCTATGCTTCCAAAAAGAAGTATCTCTTACGAGTCCTAAGCTAATAGCTAAAAAGACCAGATTAAGTCCTACAGGTGGCGATTTATCCCATTCATATGGAAAGGGGTCAATTCGAGTTGTATTTGATTGACAAAAAGTCAAAAGATATTAGCTAAAACTAAAACGTTTCAAGCGAGTCAAACAGCCCCAAAATCGTTAAACATGCTTTCAAATGCTTACAACGTCCTAAATCATTCTATTAATCTAAATTATATCAGTATTTAATAAAAAAAATGGTTATATATTAACTACATCGTGCAATGATACTATGATAGAATGGGATGATTTATTCTTGCGTTAGTGAAATGAATTTAATATCTGAAGGACAACCCGAGTGGTTTTAACTCAAAAAAACTGTTTCAAAAATCATATATAACATGGTTTTCTTATTACTTGAATATATTAAATACTTTTATAACATCCTCCTAACTATAGTTAGACTGCTTGGCTCCATACAAAAAAGTACCAATTTTACATGATTGAGATGAGTTTTATATACCTGTACATAATCATCACCACTATCCTCTTCTTCCTCCTCGAAATTTTCATTGTCTTCATCATCATCTTCATCGTCATTCTTTTCCTTGTCACCGTCATCTTGACCCTAGTCATCAGAACCACATAAGAGCACAGTTTGCTACTTTTAGAGACATGAAGTGCCAAAGGCATTTTTTATTTGAAGAACTTATCAAATTTTAAATTGACAAAAGAAAATTACCTGAGGCCCTTGATCCAGCTTCTCAAAAATATCCAACCTCTGTAGGTCTACCCAAAAACAATATTGTTGTTAGATATGCAACTTAAAACCGAGATTAGGAGGACAGGACAGTTTTGTTTACAAACTTTGTGGTTAAATCACAATTTCAAACCTGACTGTGGATCCCATCGAATCTTCTTATTGATATGCTTCACCTTCCCTGCAACTGTTTGAAAAAGCAACCAAACTTCTCAGCAGTGTCAAACAGATGAAGGTATAACATGTGACAAGATACTGTTGCACATAAATATTTCACCTAGTTCAGCAGGAAAATACTCATCAGTCATCATTGGAAAGATACCAGCATTTTCTGTGTAAAAATACATGACAATCGAAAGATATCAGCATCGAAAAGATGACACAAGAAAATTTGGAATCTCAAGATCAGATATGCAGTCTTCATAGATAATATAACAACACAGCAGGACAACATTATGATACGAATAGTGGTCAGCGGTGGCCTGTGGGGAAAGATATATTAAAGGCAAAGGTGTTCCAAGCAAGTCAAGGGGGCAAATATTAAATAAACACGGGCTGGAGAGTTCTTACTAGTTTCCTTGTTTGTATTTAACTATTCTATTAATGTTTCTTGTTACTCAAGTTTAGGAGAGTTATAATAGAATCCATAGGCCAAGTAAGGGGTATCGATAGCTTTGTGGAGTCAATAGACTCGAGATAACCTACTTCTCTCAAAGTGTAGGAACTATTTTTCTTTGTTTCTTTAATTTCTTTGTTACTTAATAATAGTTTCCAATTTGATTCGTATCAAATTGGTATCAGAGCACGTACCTAATCTTGGGCAACAGAAAAGAAAAAACAAAAAATAAAAGTAAACATGCAGTCAAAAAAAAAAACAGATTCGGAAGCAGAATTTGCAGGGTATCGTATAACGGTTGATGATTGACTCAAGACATAGGTGAAAGATGTTGGGGCCATACGTTTGGAAATAGATCAGATGCATGCAGAGGTATTGGAAAATCTTAAAGGTGTAACCGATAACTTAACAGCTTTGTCAAAGAAGACTGATAACTTAATGGCTTTGACATACAAAACTTCATCATCGCTGCCCTTGAACCCCTTGGAAAAACCAAAAAATCATCTTCTAAGCCTCAACATGATGAGGTTGGATTTCTTTATACTTCGTATCAAATAGAAACTAGAGCACCAGGTGAACAAAAACAGGCAGAGGGATTAAGACATGAATCTAATGGTCAAGGAGATTTTTATCAAGCACAAATCGGAATGGGTGATTGTGACAAGTCAAAAACTGGAATGGTTTCACTTGAAGCTGAATTTAGATAATGCCCATCTTTGAAGGTGCAGATGCACATGATTGGATTTATCGAATGGAGAGGTACTTTGACATAGGTATTGAGGTCATGGATCAACTACGGGATGCAGTTTTGTGTATGGAGGGTCAAGCTTTGTCATGGTATAGGTGGAGTGAGGGGCGTGCACCTTTTCATTCTAGGGATAGTTTGAAGAGGTGACTTTTGGAGCGGTTCCAGCAATCCCATGAGGGTAAAGTTATATGAGCAATTTTTGGCACTCACTCAAGATGGAACTGCAAGAGACTATGTTACTTTATTTGAAGCTTTTTATCGTAAATACACTTTATTTGAAACAGATGCATCGGGGCATGGTATTGCAGCAGTTTGGATGCAGGAATCTAGACAGATCGCTTAATTCAGCTAAGTTTTGGGGTCTCGGGCTAGGATGAAGTCAGTTCAAGAAAGGCAATTAATGGCGATAGTGTTGGCAATCCAGAAGTGGCAACCCTACTTATTGGGTAGACACTTTCTAGTGCGTACTGATCAACGCAGTTTGAGAGGAAGAGCATCAAAAATGGCTTACAAGGGTATGATTTTGAAATCCAATACAAAAAGGGAAGTGGGAATAAGGTAGCTGATGCGTTGTCTCGTCGTGGTGATTCTTATGGGTGTTCTGCATTGTCAGTTTATCATGTTCTTGACGCATTGACTCTAAATTGGTCCTTTGCATAGGAAAACGGTACCCAAAAAATGGAATACTTACTTTTAGAATCTTGATCCATAGCCCCCAAATGATAAGGAGATGAAATCCAAAACTTCTGCAATTCATTACCCCATGATACTAAACTCCTGAAATCTTCTCCTATTTGTTTAAGATTGACATCAGGGAGTTCCTTGATTTCCTGCAATTACAAATATATGTTTATAAGTAGACGATCACTTAAATAATACCATCAATAAATTTACAGGTACTAAATGCGTAAAAAACTAGCTGAGAAGCAGAGCAAACATTCTAAATAAAAGGCCAACTTAATAACATATCTTAAATATAGACTCAGTTCATTGAAGATAAGATAAGAATTCTGGTGTTTGGATTCCCAACCCTTGAGGCTGATTATCTAATAAGCCAACTGCAGTGTAGATCACACAGTTGTATGTGCACAGTGTGATATTCTGTTTATATATCAGGTCATGGTTTCTAGGGTTTTCTCTTTTGAGTCGAAATAACATGGCTAGGCTTAAAAAGAATAATAAGATCCAAATGCCGATATTTGTCCACAAAAAACAATTAAAGGCCCAAATATTCACCAAGCATGACTATACACTAAAGAGTCTCACAACCAAGGCGATGTGCATAGGTGAGCCTCTGAATGTGACACAGCTCAACATGAAAAAAATCCTCACAGTTCGAGTCTGGTAGGCGTATGAGCCTAGAAACACGCTTTTAGCAGCTATGGTGTTGCATTAGTTTCACATCAAATTAATAGAAGAACATGCTCTGGGAATTGACAAATTGATAGAACTAGTCTAGGCAAAATCTTGTGGGAACTTTCAACTATGCAGGATGTTTGGGAATTTACTTATGAATGGGTAAATGTAGGTCATTTTTTATTTCTCTCCCCCAAATCAAAAGTGCAACTAAAATGGAAGAAGACCAAATGAGTCAAACTAGTTAAAGATTTCCCAAAATGTGTCATTAATCCTTCCAAGCTTCTAAGTTAAAATATCATGGTTTTCGAAATCATATTTACCACATCAACTAGTATAAAGGAAAGCCCAAAAGTTTCTGACTTGAACCCGTTTCAACCCAAACCTGTTTTGACCCGTTACCCAATAAGTCAATTTTGACGTAGCCGATGGTTGAATGGCGCATACCGTCTCCTAAAAAAACGACGATTCTTACATACATATCAATCCCCTTTCTTTTTTTTACTTTCCAAACTGATATATCATGAGAGTAATCGTAACAAACTTAAACTTAACACATAAAACATCAACAAACATAAAGAACATGTAATAAAACATTTAACTTAAGAATCGAAAAACTAAAGAAGAAGAAGAAGAAGAAAAGCTTACAGGAAAGACTTCAAACTTTTCTTCTTTAGCACGGGGTCCAGAATAACCACCTCGCCCACGTCCCCTTCCTCCTCTAAACGCCATCTTAACAAAGCAATACCCCTAACCTAACCTAACGTAACCTAACTAGTATTCAATTCAATATATACATATACATACATTATATATATATATATATATATATATATATATGTATATATAACCAAAACTAATAGTGAATAATGAAACCATGAAACCAAAGTTAAAAAGGGGTTTACTTTTGACTAACCTTATAGGCAGACCGACAAGAATGTGTGCGGCTTTTCTTCGATGGTCTAGTAAATTCTTATGTTGTTGTCGTCGTTGGTTTTTGCGCACCCCCGACTGGTGTTTCTTCTTCTTATTAAGGCTGCCACAGCCCAGATTATTTAACACTATTTTGTTTAGGCCTTTTTCAAACCTTTTACCATTGTGTTGTAATATGAGCAGGGATTGGGGTAATGTTGTTGTAGTATGAGCAGGGATTAAGGGTGTTTTGTTTATTTTTGAATATTCACGTGGCTTTTTATTTTGGTTTTTCTAATATGTGTCGGGCACACATAAGTGTGCATTTAATACGCCTCGAAAATTAAAAAAGATAATAAGATTTTTTTTAAAAAAATGCATTTCTTAATTCCCAAAGAAAAATCTTGTTACCTTTTTTAATTCCCGATAAGAATCTTATTACTTTTTTCATTTTTCGAAGCACATTAAATACGCCCTTATGTGTGCCCTTAGGGCACATATTAAAAAAAACTCTTTTATTTTGTAAGCTAAGTTTCTTTAGATTTTTTTTTTCTTAATAATTTAATAATGAACTTATTTTTCATATTTAAGTCATGATAAATTTATAAACATAAAAATAAACCAAGCAAATGAAGCTTATCACAAATAAGCTATATAAGCTTTAAAACACGTATTCCCAGTGTCGTATCATCTTAAATCCGGGATCTAGAAACTTGAATCATTAACGAACGAACTTTAGTAACTAACGGAATGCCAATATCTGTCACTTTTAGCCAAATGGTGGTGGCAGATGCGATCTGAGCCTAATAGTCTTTGGGTCCGAGTCGTTACTGCTATCCACCACTCCAACCGCAATTGTGCTCCTATTCCTTTTGGGTGCTTGGAAAACCATTGCCAAGCTAATCACCCACCTTAACCCCCTCGGCATTTCTTTGGAGTCTCTTATCACAGGTAATGTTGGAAGCGGAGCTGTAATACGTTTCTGGATTGACACCTGACGCGGAGATGAACCTTTCAGCAAATGCTTTCATGATCTTTACCGTTTGGAACAGAAAAAAGATTGCACCATAATGGAAAGGCACACTGGTAGAGGACATTTTTCCAACTGGGAGTG
>JAOXNX010000028.1:5826194-5843972 GCA_028566075.1 Solidago caesia
CGGTCGAACCGCCCGGTTCAACCGGTCCGACCGGTTCGACCGTGCGCGGTCAGGAGGCCGGTTCGACCAAAAATCCGATTTTTAAAACATTGTTGCTATCAAATCATTTTATTTTTTCTTGTACCATAAACCATGAATTGACCAATTACAAATAACATAAATGAAATGTCAAAATTATAAAGGTTGCATGGTTTTGACACCTTGTCTGGCAAGGAAAGCATCTTAGTGAAATATTAGGAATTCCAGCCAATTTCTTAATAAATATATTCTACCTTTCTTAATAAGTAAGAAATAAACTTTTTTGTCTTAAATCTAAGCATGATTATAACATAATATGTAAATTAGCATAATACTTATTCAATGTTTACGTGATTATAACCTTTTCATCAAATGAAACAACTAAACATAGTTTAGCCAGTTTTCTTTCAACATATGATTCTTTTCAAAACATTTGACATCACTCTCTTTTTGGTGCATTCCTTACCAATTCTTTACCAATTGGTAAGGGACCTTTCGCCTAAGTAAAATACATAACTTACATGTATTTGAATGGAGAATGGAGATACCAAAAAATGTTGTTATTTTGTATCAAATGCATAGACTAAAATGGAAGAAAATGAAAGGATGTTATTATTTTGCATTAACAAAATACATTGGCCAAAAATCTATAATGAACCACCACCAAGTTAGATGTCTTGATATTCGAACCCTGCTAAATATACATTTTGAGGGTGGTGGAAATGAACTCGGAAAAGATTATAGGGATACATCAATTACACTACGTACATTTGAATAAAAAATTTGCCTTTCTCGGATAATCTAAACACGATAAAATCTCGTCATTTGCCCATTTACATTAATGAGGAATTGGTTAAAGTAATTGTGATGGGCATAAAATTATAAATTTGACAAATCCATGAAAATGTAATAATAGATTTGTAACATTTTGCTATTTTAATTATGTATCCAACTTTCAAAACCTCAATTGTATGTTTCATACTTTCAATTTATAGCTATTGTATGTATCTGATTACCATTTATTCAAATAACAAGTTTGTTTGCTAACATGGAAATCGTATAAATTATCATGTCAGCATAACCGATGTCATATCAATGGTTTACAAGTATATCAAGTTTCATAAATACAATAGCAAAAACTAAAACTTTGATACATTATAAATAAAAATTTCTAAATTGGATACATATTACGTGACAAAATTATTATACTTTCATTCACTTATCCCTAAATATAAATTAGTGAATGGATATTAAGTTTGTTATACATTTTCAAAAGATAAGAACTCACCAATAAAAAAAGGTAAAGTTCGAGGTTGGCAAAGTATCATTGTCTTTTAATTGTGGATAACCGACTGTTCTCACGGCCAACATGAAAGAAAGTTAGTCACATAAAACTATGATTAAAGGAACATGTGGTGGAATTTAAACATCTAATTTCCGTTTTTATGTTGCATGTCCATGTCCTACACCAATAAACTATCATCGTGAGAATAAGAAATATGAGTTTACACTTTTTAGTTTCTAATACTTGTTGAATCGGTCAAAATAAAATCAAATATCTTTTCTTTCCTTTTTAGGGGGTGTTTTGCCTAGCTTATTTTATAAAGCTTATGGTTTTTTTGCTTATTTCTTAAAAAAAAAAAAGCCATTTTAAGTGTTTGGCCTAGCTTTTTAGCTTTTATAAGCCACTTTTAGATAAGCTATAAATCAAAGCTTTTTAGCTTTTCTTCCTATTTTCCATTCCCTTTTCTTTCAAAAGCCAAAAGCTAATCCAAACACTACATAAGAGCTTATAAACTTAAAGCAAAAAAGTCAAAAGCCACTTATATTTTATAAGCATAAGCCAAAAAATATAAGCTAGGCCAAACACCCCCTTAACAGAAGTTCGACTACAGGGATGAAAAATGAACAAAATTGACAGGAGGGACGAAAGGCCATTTTTCCTGAAACCACAGGGACGAAAAAGGTACTTAACCCTTAGGGGGTGTTTGGTTCATGGAATTCCTTGGAATTCTTTGGAATTGGAATCTAAATTCCATTCATTTCCTTTGTTTGGTTGAGAAACAAATGGAATTGGAATTCAAAAAATTCCATCAAATTCCTTAAATCATGGAATCTATAATTCCTTCACAAACTTGATGGAATGTTTAACATTCCATGGAATTCATCCCTCTTTACCAAAATACCCTCTCAAAACTAAAATACCAACCTAAAAAGAGTTTCTTGATTTCAAGTCCCGCCGGATATTAGCCACCATCACTATCCACCACCACCGTGTTACTTTTATTCCGGCTGCCGCTACTGCTTACCAAGATTCCGGCAGCCACTGTTGCTCAAGGACACAATGAAAATGGAGGTTGCTTTTCCATCATTTTTAATGAGTTATGTTATTAATCTTGTAAAAAATAATGAAAAAAAAAAAAGAAGAGCCGCTAACCACGTACACGGCACCGGAAAGAATGGAGGAATGGCAGCGGTGATTTTGTTTTGTAACGGCGTTAAAGAGTGGAGGTTGCTTTTTTTGTAACCATTGCTGTGTAGCCACCCTGCCACCGACCTTGCTGCTGTGCCGCCACCCCATCATCAACCTCTCTACCGCCATGGCAGCCACTCTCTACCGCCATGGCAGCCACAACCTACCGTCATGGCAGCCACCGCCGGTGATTAGAAATTTAAAACCGCCACCAACCTTCTTGTTGTGCAAGGTTGGCGTCTTCGATTCGCAAAGGCAGGCGTTATTATTATTATTATTATTATTATTATTATTATTATTATTATTATTATTATTATATGGATGATTATCTTGTTATGAATATGGCGCCGGATGTTATGAAAAATGATGATGATGATGATGGAGACGATGATGATGACGATGATGAAGCTCTGCCTCTGGTTCCTTTTTCTTTTTTCTTTCTTTTTTGTTAGGTAGGTAGAAGATAGAAAAGAAAGATATAGATATTAGGTAGGTAGAAGATAGAGTATATATATATATATAGATATAGTCATATAGATATAAGATAAAGTAGATATGTATTCGGTTGTTGTATAAAGTTGGTAGATAAATTTTTTTTTTTCCCTTATATTTTGTATTTATATTTGTAATGTAACAAAGGTTAATTTAGTCATTTGATATAGTTTATATTCAAATTCCTTTAACTAGATTCCATTGAATTCTGCCAACCAAACACAAGACATATTTTAAAATTTTCAGATTCCAATTCCTTCAAATTCCAATTCCATTGACAGATTCCAATTCCTTCAAAAACATTCTGCGAACCAAACGCCCCCTTATTCTTACTATACTACATTTTAGTTTTTAAATCCATAAAATTCATGAGAACAAGTTATTTATTTATTATATAACAAATATTAAAAAATTGGCTTTTTAATTCATAAAATTCATGAAGTAAGTAATTTATTTATTATTATATAACAAATATTAAAAAATTGATATGTGAGGTATATACCTAGCTTTGATACATAACAACTACACATTTACTTTTCCATATACAGGGGCAGCTCAACATTTTTGGTAGTTCTAAGCGGGATCAATTTTGAAGGCCTTTATTTAAAGTCTATAACAAAACCCTTCTTCCTTAATCCGGGCTTGAAACTAGCAAAAATAAACTAAAAAACTTATAAAGCAAACTCTTTAATTAAATAGAAATAATACCCGCATAATGTGCGGTGGTTGATGATTGAAGTTAAAAAGTGATGGTGTCCGGCAATCTGTTTCGCCGACTGCCGGCTCTGAATTGTCCAACACATGTATATAAAAATTGTATTTGATGTTATTGATAAAAATATATATAACATTAAATAATAAGTTAAAAATGGTAATGTTTAAAAAATTTAAAATTTAAGACACTATGTAAATGCTTCATAAGATATAAAATATAGATATTCATACTCAATTTCCTAGGATAATATTTTTCAATTGACTAAATAGTTAACCCAAAAATCTTTTGAATGACATTGTACACCGTAGAGTTTCAGTTTAGAAAAATCTTCTTTTGACGATAATAACGCTGATAGAAATAGTTAACAAAACTTTATAAGCAAAAAACCCAAAATTATTTTAAGCCTAATAACACAAAAAAATATGGGGGCCCTAGCTATTTATTTGGGCCCTAACTATTTGGAGGCCTCAGGCGATCGCTTAGTTACTACAACTAAAGAGCCGGCCATGTAGGCGGAAGCAGTATCTTCTAGGACGAAGCCGAGCCACTAGTGGAGTGGCCAAGGAGGCCTACTATATATATTAAGAGAAAATGATCCGTAATACAGATTTATTAAGAAAAAAATTTCCGTTTCGTCCTCTGAAGTTTATTAATATACTCCGTATATATTAAATCTCCGTCATATGAGAGACGCAGTACAAGTTGGGTAATGTTTATCCCCATGTATTAAACGAGCCGAACTTATGTACAAGCCGTGTTTTAAATACTGGAGTCGTTTACTACGGGAAACACAATCATTTTTCTAAATTTGAAATGCTAGTCTGAGTTTCGAAGAGCGGCAAAATTTGATAAAAATGGCGGATTCTTCCCGAAGATTCGGACCTTCAACTGACAACAACTCGGCTCCTTCTAGTAAACATTTTTATTTATTTATTTATTTTATTATTAATTAACAGCTTCATTTATTTACTCTCCAATTTCTCCATCAATCCGTATTACTTTTTTTTTCCAACTCCATTTCTATTATTATAATCATCATCATCATCATTATTATTATTATAATTATTATTATTTACTTTTATTCCATTTCCATTTCTGTTATTATAATCATCATCATCTTCATTATTATTATTATTACTATTATTATTGTGTTGTTGTTATTATTATTATTATTATAATTATTTTGTAGATTTCGTTACACTGAGAACACAGAGGTTTTATCAAAGTTGAGAATGGAAATTAAAAAAAAAGTAAAAATATAAATGAAACATTATATTCCATATTCATTTGTACAAGTTTGAAATTAAAAACGGTAACGGGGATGGATCCTGTTCAGGCTATCCGGAAGAGTCGAGCATTTGGCTTTGATGTATAGTCTAACCGGTATACCCCTCTGTTGCAAAGCGAGTAGGACACCCATGATTACCATAAAAAACCGGTATACCCTAGGACATTTCTAACTCGGCCTTTAGGCGGCCTTGTAGAATTTTTAATGTGTGTGCCCTAATTTGATTCTAAGTGAAATTTAAGTGTTGTTTCCTTTTGTGGAGAGTTTTGGTTGATTGTATGTAAGTTTGATAAATATTTTGAATTTTGAAGTTTATAGTTGTCATGTGAAAACGTCTGACCGGATTAATATTGTATATAATACTATAACTACTATGAGGCGATAATTAAGATGGAGGAAACGGTATTGGTATAGATAGGATGGTTTAGCGGCTGAATTTCAGTGGTTTTTTGGCGAAGGAGAGAGTGTGGTGTGGTTGTAATAGTTTTGAGAGGGCGGGCATGTGTAAACGAGGATGGAATGTGAAAACATTGAAAATAGAGGCTTGGTGATGGGTCCGCTACTTAAAGTTAAAAATGAAATTAGTGATGATATGCGCACAACAAAACTTAGTCATACACACACAAATTTCATGTTTTACATAGTTGTATGTTGTGGAGTGTATTACTTGTACTTTTTTGTAAGAATAAGTTTACACGGATGAGGTTTTCCCTATTCATGTTACCCAGGGAAGGCTAGTCTTTTTGAATCAGATGTACGTGAGCTAACCGGGGTATCCAGTGACTGTTTCTGAACATTTCCTTTGCCACCTCCAAGATTGTACCTAGTGGGATTCAAACCTTAGACCTCTTGTAAAGAGGTCTAGGATGTTAACCACTGGGCCACCTTGAAGGTGGTTTTGTGTATGAATAACTCTGTTGCGTAGATATCCCGATGAAAATGAATGCATGTTAACAAGAAGGTTATGTTACTTACATATACTGGCAACATAATAATAGTTTGTTACGTCAAAACATAAATAAATTGTAGTTCATTACGTAAAATGATAAGTAGGCAAAAGTTTGTTACATTTTGGTGCAATAAATGCTTATATGCGTGGATCATGAACATGTCACCTTTTTACTTGTTGCGTGCTACCGTTTGCCTGTATTACATACATTGGATGAATATAACTGAAATTTGTTTAAAATTGCTAACATTATGTTATCCAGTATTAATAAAAATGAAAACCAGGTAATGAGCAGGTCAAGCTAGATTAGACGCTTAATTTGTCATGGAGAAGTACTCTTTTTGGGTTCTGCTTTACTCTGTAACCGTATCAGGTTTAGATTTGTAGAAAGGTCGGATTTAGTTATTTTTCATTTTGAATCTTTTAAGCTCCAGGCATTTGGAAAAGATCAACTGTTGACAAACTTTATAGAGCTTTATGGTACATAATGGTTTTTCGGCTTGTTTTATTTTTGTTTCATTTAGTTATTAATTGATCCCATCTATCTGCAACAGCTTCCTTACCTGGTTATGTAAAACCCGAAGCATTTCCAATAACATCCCAGTCACCAGTGACGTACTATGATCCGTTGATTGACTCATATGATTTCCCACGAAAGGATGTAAGAATTGCAAATATTTCAAATCCATTTGATATGATTGTTGATGTATCGACGACCGAAGAACCGATCATTATGAATGTGGAATATGGTTTTGCAGGCTGGCACATATGGATCAGATAGTGTTCGTCGGCAATCTGGTTTTAGAGGACACACTGCTGGAGAAAGCCTTAAAGGGTGTCCATCTAATATGCGAGATCCATATGTTCCTAGTATTCCTGGCATAGCAAACAAAAAGCACGACTCCTCCAAGACATCAAATATCTTGTTTGTAGATGGGATCCCGAGCGACTCCACTCGAAGAGAAGTGTCTCGTATCCTTTCTTTTGAAGATTTATATGTGTTTGTTAGCTAAGACATCTATATATTACCTGATTTGGAAATAAGTAGAATACAAGGCTGATATGATAATGACATCTTTCGATATGAAAATTTATCACCGAGGACCGAAGAGTATAAAGTCCCAGATACGGGAAGAGAACTTATTCTGCTTTTTCTAAGTAGTCGATGATATCATTCATAAAATAGTTTGGTAAAGCTAGAAAGTATACAGGTCTAGTAAAGTGTAAAACCATAGAAGTGTATCTTTTACCATAATTGGGAAATAACAAATTAATTAGGAAAATAATAAAAAGCAGTACGAAGCCATCAGATTTTCTGCTCTACAACATACACCGGTGGAAAGAAATGTTTACCAAGTAGTAGGGACCATATATGCCACTAAGATGACTAAAAAAGAATTTTTGGACAATATGGATGTTATAGAAAACTTTAGCTAGGAAATATCAAAACTTGGAAATATTTTTAATATAGGTAAATAATAAAAGATAGAAATTTCCAATCTATCAAATTTCATCGCCTTTGGACATCCTGCACCTTGTGTGATTGGTTCTGCCATGATTTGATCTTATTTGTTATTGTTAGGATTTCTTTTGCTCAATATAATGTATACATCCATTTACAGGATTCTTTTAAAGGGAGTAAAAGCCCTTGCAAAGCTATTCTGATAGTTTCATCGTTTACACTAAAATCAGATAATTGGCTTAGTGAAAGTACCCTATGTATTAATATTTTGACATGGAAACTTTCCTTGACTAGTGATAAAGATGTATTTCGTCCTTTCCGTGGGTTCAGAGATATAAAAGTTGTGCACAAGGAGCCAAGAATAGTAAGTATGCCAACTAGTAATCCCTTTGCTAAGCCTTTTTTTTCTTCAGAATATTCTGGATATATTATTACGTTTACGTGTGCCTGATACATACCTGTGAGCAATTAGTGAGCTTCCATTAGGAAAACTTTGTTCTGGCACTGCTGCTGGTAGATAACAGAAACAAGCATAACAAAGAACTTATAGGTGTTTAAGAACAGAAGATCAGAATCTTAGTGTGTCTAGATATTAATTCCTTTACAAATCTGCCTGTGTGCCCGTGATTTTAATTATTAGTATGCAATGTATATACCTCAATGTTTTGTGTATATAGTTTCTTAATCTGGTTCTTACACTACTTGTATTCTTAATACATAGTTTAAGAGTTCTCAAGGTTCTTGCAAAAAAATAGGTTCTGAAAATAAGGTTAACCTATATATATATATATATATATATATAGGGGGTTATGTTAATGACATACTTTACAACATGCTTTTTGGGCTGCTGGATATTTTTCTAGTGATTGGCTGTCATTTTTTCTCAACTAGGAAAAAGTTGGACTATCATTTTGTAACAAAACTCTGCCGAAATCAGAGAGATTGCATTTATTCTCATATTCCATAAGGGATTGTAGTGTTTGCGGTGATGGAAAGAAGCATATTATATGAAGTGTTGATGCCAGTGAAACCATGTTGTTAAAGCATATTTATATATATTGTCTTTCTTTGTGCAAGAATGTTAGTTATTCAGATCTATGCATTTTCATCATTTGCATTAAAATCCAAAAGGCTTGCTGATTGATTACACAGTTCTCTTTGTGTTTACGTAATTCTTAATAAATTTGACCAATTACTGGCACTATTTTGATATATTATGATTATTATCTGATTGTGAGTTACAGAGTGGAGGAAAGCCCAGGGTCTTGTGCTTTGTTGAGTTTGCGGATGCCAATTGTGCTTTGACTGCTTTGGAAGCCCTTCAAGGTTCACTTTATCTTCAACTTCATGATTGTGAAAGTGATTGCAGATGCACTACATAGGGACACTTGGAACTCGAGAATTATGCTTTAAGTGTGACTAGAAAAAACATCTTCGCAAAAAAGCAACAAATCACCCTATTTAAGAATCTGGAAAAGAAGTCAAAGAACTAGAGGTGATAACTTTGACCCATTTGCGAATGAATGGGTCGACTCGGATTAAATTTTATTTTTAACCGGTCTATCTTGTCTGATCAAAACAAAGGAGGGGACAAATGGGCTGAAAGTCACCCATAGTGTATATTTACTGCATAAAACCTCCTAATACAATGGTTGAACAAAAAATGTTTCGGGCTGACCCAAGCTGAACTATCTCGAGCCGTACAAAATTCCCTGTTTGGACTTCTTAACCCATCACACACATTTTCACGCTTCCACTACGAACATATGGACCGACTTTGAGAAAATCATCATACTTCTTGATGTGGATCTTGATCCTTGAGAATGTGGTCTTTTGCAGGTTACGAGTTTGACATGAAGAAACCTGATTCACATGCCTTGAAGTTACACTATGCTCATTTTCCATTTCGCTTGCCATCTGATGACAATAGACAACATCATACGGTTTCAAGGTAATTGCACTTGCAGTTGGATACGAGCTTCATAGTCTTAAATCCGATTTCTAATACATTACTCTGTTGTATTAGGCGGTGAATGCAAATAGTGATAGCTTACAAACTGGCTGTTAACAACTCTATGATACAAATGATTTCCGGTTAGCCACAGTGGCTGGTCAATACAAATGGTTTTCTGAGAATGGTCTCTTCTTTAAAGGGATTTCTTTACATCTAATGGATTTGAAGTAGTTTCAGTCGAGCACACACAAGTGTAACCATGATCCTGTATTGAAATGACTAAAACAGTTCCAGAAACCAACATACCATAGAATCCTGGTTGTTATAGGACCAAAAGACCATGAACCTAGTTGTTAGATGACCATCGAAAGTAATAAGTTAGTCATTGATGTCGAAAAGGTGGCTAACCCCCTATTTAACACTTTTAAGTTGTTCCAATATTGGTGGCTGGATTGACACATATACTTCTGGACGAGTCCATTTGCTGGTGTCTTGATCTCGAAGAGGCAAATAGAAAGTTTAGCTAAAATGTGAACAGGTCAAAAGTTCTTTTTTATCATACCTAGTAAGTACTTACAACATTGCTAAATCGTTTTATTCAACTTTTTTTTTTTATGAAATAATTTGTAATCATAGGTAGCATATTAAATACTCTACTTAGAAAAAGACAAATATATGTTAAAAAAATAATAATAATAAATAAATAAATTAGCCTGGCCCGATACGACCTGACCTGACCCGACGGTCCCTATACTAAAATATCCTGCTCCGTTTGACCAGAAGCCGATCATGTCGCCTCTAGGCCCTAGTCCTGGCTCTCAACAAGTCTTGTTCTATTACCTTGTGGTTGTGGGTTTGATTCACCCAGTTACAAATTGACTTGTGACCTCAACTCGGTATAAGTATTTTATTTTTATTTTTTATTTAGAACCTCGAAGATAGCAATGACTCGATTTGTGTTATAAGTCTACTAACTGAGTTAGTGTCTACAACAGTTGATTATTCTTTTTAACTCCTGGGAGTTGGGTTAGTGGTAAATTTATAATGACAATAACTTTGACATACATGTGGAGGTATCGGGTTCAAATCTATTAGGCGCAAACAAATTCTAGGATCCACGCACACCTTTATAAAAAAAAAAAGAGATATATCTGGTTTATGTTTGAGAGGACACTTGCATAAACCCAGCAGATTAGTGACTAATCAAATATGAAGTCGATACCACATTTTAAATGTAGTGCCGATACCACGTTCTAGTAAGAAAACAAGGGTCATAAGTTGCTAGAATTGATTATTTATTTTGTAGTGTGAAACCCACAGACAACCTGGTTGGTGGCCCCTTTGATTAGGACAATTGTTTGGGAGGTAAGATAGCTATAGACAAAGTCAAACATGTTGGGGCATACAAGTTGATTAGACTTTGTATCATTCAACTTCTTAAATATAGTATTATTATAATTTTCAGATAATGTTAAACCATGTTAGAGCATGGGGTATGGTTCGGGGTAGGGGTCGCTGATGTGGTGGGTCGCCGAACCCCTCCCCATTCCCCCAATCCGGCGTCGGTTCTTGGTTCTTCGTTCGGGATTGACATGCCGTTGTTCGGCATTGGTTTTCCTTTTTTTTGTGTTTTTTTAGGTATATATGTATAGTTATATTAGTTTTATGTTTCTTGTTAATAATTTTTTTAATGTAATGTTTTATTTTTATTATTGAATAAAAAGTAGTTTAGAAATAATTAATGTAATTTTTAAAAGTAAATAAAAAATGAAAAAAAGGCGGTGTTCTGCTTCGTTCTTCGTCTATAACGATTTAAAATTGATAAAAATGGTAAAAATTGATGTGACATTCTGGGTGGTTCTGCATTTTAAAACCACTACCGATTCCAGGACTTCCCAGTTGAATCACTTTATTTCTTAGGCACATTGCCTATTTGCCTGTGTGGAAATAATATTAATTTACCGATCACATATAAACCACTTTAGATCTATAATGCCATTAAAACTTGGATTCGTTAAGAATCTATAAATTTGATTCCTATATCTTAAAAGCCTTGGTCGTACATATTAGTTTCATGAAAACTGTCTTGAACGATCACATTAATTTTGTAACAATTGCTTCTGTAAAACTATATAGCGCTTCATTTTGTTTTTGATCATACTTAGAGTAAATTAAATGGATCGTCTATGTGATTTATGCAACAAGCAAGACTTGAATCAAGTGGTTAACACCCTTGACAGAGGTTACCGGATGTCCTTTTTTACCTTAAGTAGAAGCATCCTCTCTATCTTAAGTTGGGGTAAGGTTGTTTACATCTCTACCTCCCCCATACACCGTCGAAGATAGTATTGGGAGTTACTTTACTTCTTTTTTGTTTTGTCTATGCGATTTATGCGACTTGTCATGTTATTACGAACCTTTTCTCTGAGACGCGTTTGTCCACGACGTTTCAAGGGATGGTTTTATTTTTGAAAAGAGAAAATTGACTTGATCAACAATTGTGTTAAGAGTAAAAAATTATGTGACTACGTACCGTATTTATGCAATCTTTTATTTAGGAAAAATTTATCGCTATCGCAAGAACATGTAGTGTGTAACTACACAAGTTCTTCTTAAACAGAGATGCTGTTCTTTACAAATAGAGATGATGATCATTTTGATTGTTAATTGGATCAAGTGTTATTAGGTGGATTAGTTATAGTGTAGTCACTTATGTACCAACAAAATCTACTTACATTCATAATCACAAAGTTGTATGACCTTTCTTTTTAAGGCAATATTAGTGGTTAAACATCTTGTTTTATTAACAACCTAGCCGAGTCCGAATCTTAGTTTCCACCTTTTGGAAACTTATCCGGTAGCGTCTCTTCAAATGATCGAATAAGGACCCTAAATAGAAATCTTCGTAGAGTAAACTTTCTCACCTCAACTCTGTATGAAATTATTAATGATTTAAGTATGAAACCAAAATTGTTTCCTTTTCAAAAGCAGTTAAACATCTGAAATCAATCATATAGATAACATTTCATTTGTATCTTAGTAAGAATAAAATAATTACTAAGTTTGCAAATTAACAAAACTATTAACTAAATAAATAGTGTTATGGTGTGAAAAAGGATGCACATATTTCTGGTATTAAGCATGTGACATCCCTTTCTTTTTTATATGTGATATGCCCCATCTCTTCATAAATTGACTTCTAAATCTAATCTAAATCTAATCCTTTTCATATTATTATAATATCCTTACTAACAAATAAAAATCGTTTTTTCAATTATTCTTTTTTTTTTTAAAATAATCCACCAACAAATAAAACTCGATATTTAAATATCCTTACTAGCAGTTAACGTTTCGAGAAGAATCTAGAATGTGTAATCTGTTGTATTTTTATATTGTTATATGTAGTGTAAGCCTTCTAACGTCTTGCTAGTTGGCTTTTATTAAAATAATATATATAGTAGATGTCATTCAAAAAAAAAAAAAATATATATATATATATATATATACTATGTGTGTTTTATAAGCCAAAGCCAACAATAATATGATATACACTATAATCTAAATATTTTTGAGAAATCATCAACTATCACGTATCGTGCAGATACTATCCTATCCTAGTACTTTATATAACAACAGTATATAGATAACATATTTTTAATTTTATTATTTCAAATAATAAATTAATCACAAAACTATTTAATTTCGAGAACTTTATTATGAAAAGAAGATACTCTTAACAGTTAAAAAACTATTGGATTATTCTGGTGTGAAAAGTATGTATATAATGCGGCATGAAACATGGCACATCCCTTTCTTTATATCCTCATAAATCAAATCTTTAACTTCTAAATCAAATCACACTATTATAATATTCTTGTTTTCACACCCAAGTCTTTATCTTACACGTAATAAAAACTAAATTGAATTTAACACCCTTGAAAGAGACCAAAAAATAAAACAAATAAAATAAAAATAAATCTAACACCGTTGAATTTTTTATTAATTTTTTTTAACATCAAACTTTATTAAATCACTAAGAATCCGGAATTTGACAAAAATGTCAAAGATCTTAAAAAAATGTAATTACAAAAACTAAATGATTTTATTAACATCTAATGAGACCAAATTCATTATGGAATTGAATTATGACAAAATGTTTGACTTAATCATATATTTCTGGAGAAGTTATATATATATAAAAACAAACTTGTTTGTACACGACATGTACAAGTATAACATAACAACACGACATATTGGAAAGATACATCAGTTTCGTATTATATTTTTAACTCATCATAAACACATTTTATTTTACTTTTTTTTTTTTTTGCTCCGAACACAAGTAACTCCGGACCCACTTCCAAACACGGATGACGTCCTCGCGAATACCCACCCTGAAAGTGGACAACGCTGAGCTCCCGATATGGATGTCGAACGCTGCCTCAAGTCGATACCGACGTCGGCTTTAGCTTATCCGGTGCTCTAATATGCAACCGTGTAAAACAAAAGGTTGTGTATAACATTGTTGGGTATGACCAACGATATTCAAAATCCAAACCCAAAACTGAAGGGAAATAACCTAGATTAACCAAATAACAGACATATTATCAAGGACTTAACAAGAACACTAATGCTTCCCAGTTTTTTAGGGAAGAAAAGAAGACCAGGGGAGGGAAAAGAAGGCGAGGGATGGACCGTCCTCTCATATATGGAAGGAAAGGTTGGAAGGAAGGTAAATTTAACTATATGAACCTCTCCCTTCCTTCCATTTCTCTCCATTAATGAAACTCGAGAGCACAAGATTGGTTCCTCTTCCTTCCCCTTCTCTACATTTCTGTTATTTCGACTCTCGAGCAGATCGAATGCAAAAGCTTCACGTTTTATTAACCATATATAAAAGAGTTCATTTCTATACAAATAATGTCTTACAATAATGAATCAATAATCATCAAGCAACAAGGGCTAGCTAAAACTGTTAAAATTTCAATTTAGTAAGTAATTTTCTGTATAAAACTCATCCTAAAAGCCAAATTTTTCATGTGTTTGCACAAAGGGGAATATACATCTATATGACAACCCCACCTCAAAAAAAATGTAACAAAATGGCTATAATCCATCACAATTCACAACATAAAAATGAACTAAAAAGACTAATCTCAATAACAAACATTTTTAGTAACCAAACTTCTCTTCAAGTCAAGAAAGAAGTACCAGCATGGTTATGATGCAAAAGATTATGAGCAATCGAATCCCTCGCCTTCATCGCAATCGCGGATCTCAATCCGATTTCAGGCACCATTTCATCATCCATAAGCTCAATCTTCAACTCGGGCTCGATTTCTTCGTTCCTAATTTCGCAAATATTATGTAAAACGCAACAAGCCCCTAACACAACAGGCAAATCTTGAAGCTTAACTTCTGTTCTTTTTTGTAAACAAGACCACCTTCCTTTCAACCTTGCAAATGCATCTTTAGCTATCCTTTGTATCTCACCAATTTTTTCATTAAATGCATGTTGTGTCCATGTCAAATGTGGTTGTGTATATGGTACTAATACCCAATCCATTAAAGGGTATCCTGAACTACCCACAACCCAAACATCTTTCAACAGCCCATTATGTGCCCTTTGATAAAGTGCTGATTTTTCCAAGACTTGATCATCTGGCATTGAACCGGGCCAACCTATGCACACATCCGTAAAAACGCCTCGCGGGTCGACAACGCCTTGAACCGTTATCGAGTAACTAGTCTTTTGATTTCGCTCTGTATGTCTTTTGTTAAAATAAGCAGCCACACTTATTTTTGGAGCAATGATCGGAATGTGAGTTGTGTACATTGATCCGATCACATTCTGGATACCAGAAATCGACCCGAATTCATCTTTGATCACTCTAATGGTATCCTCATTAGGCCATTGTAGATACTTTGGCATTAATACATTCTTTATAGCTGAACAAACTTCAAGCACAAGCTTATGACACGTCGAAATGCCTAACCCGAATCGTCTTGACACAAGACGTAACGGTTCGCCAGTGGCTAACCGCCATATACAAACCGCGACGCGCTGCCTAACTGGCACAGCGTCGCGCAACATTGTGTTTTCCTTGGCAACAACTGACGTAAGCTCGTTACATATCATTTCAAATGTATCTTTCCCCATCCTAAATGCCTTTTTGAATTCCTCTTCCGGGAAATCCGGACTATTGCATTTATCCCACCAATCAGTTGACCTAGTCTTCACCCATAATCTTCTTTGAGGCCCACCAGCACCCCCAGCGCCCGTGTTTCCAACGGTACTGGCGCTGGGGGTGTTTTTCTGGGCCGAAGTTATATCAGCATCTTCTGATACAACAACTGACGCCAGCGCTGCACTAGTTGCAGCGCGGGCTTTGCGTTTCCTAACGCGATGCGTTTCGTCGATTACCTCATCGAGTTCCTGCAACTCGGTGCGGTAATCCAACATGGCTTTGGTTTTCTTGTCATGGTTTTCTTGAAACATCACCTTGTCTTGTTCTTGAGCTTCATCCCATGTTTGTTTCTCTATTTTGTCTTGTTCTTCAATCAAAAGCAAACTAGTAAGAATCTCTTTCAACCCTTTTGTTTTCACTTGTTCTTGTTCTTGTTCATGTTCTTGTTCTTGTTCTTGCTTCTCTTCATCATTACCACTTGTTGTTGGTTTTGTATCATTCATTTGATCAAATCTTTGTTGTAATAAACTATAGTAATAAGAATAATCACTACTATTCTCTTCGTTTGTGTTGGAAGATGTCATATATATATTTATCAAAACGAACAAAATATTGGGAAAGTTGGAAAATGAAAGTAAAGTCTTTGAAAATTTTGCCCGAAAGAGATGTGAACACAAGAAATATGAAAGATTAAGACTGAAAATGAAAAGGGGTTTGAGTGATTATATATATATGTTATATATGATATATATATATATGTGTGTGTGTAAAGGTAAGGTGTGAAATGAAAAAAAGAAAAGTAAGAAAAACAAAAAGATATCTGGTTTAATATATAAAAAGAATAAAAAGAAGAAGCGAAATTGATGAAGAAGACGTGTGAACACAAAATTGAAAAAATGAATTTGTGTGGGGGGTAAGAAAGGGAAGATTCGAAGTATGTGTTGTATGGCGGTGACACAACGCGGTTGGATACTTGGGTTTGGTTTTGACTTCTTTGTTTTATTTTCATAAAATATATAAATGTTTTTTTTGTCTATTTTTTTATTTTTTTTTATTTGTTTATAGTTTTAACAAAATTGTTTTTTGTCTGTTTTGTTGTCGATTGATGCATCGGATGCTTCTTTAAACCAATGTCATTGCTAACACCCTGGTGCATTGGTTGTTTCTTTTTGGTTAAGCGATGAGTAGTGATGAATAAGTGAGTTCTATGTTTTTAATCATTTAAGTGATGAGGAAGCGAGTCTTGATCGGTGCCGGTGTTGAGGATTTAAGTGTCCAAGTCGAGCTGGAGAAAAAAAGCCCACATCTCATAACGAATTCAAATATATAAACAAAAATTTTGATAAATTATGACTGTTATAACAATATTTATATTTTAATATCTAAAATATTGTATAGTTATATTTTAGGCATTAACTAATCAAGTGGAATCAATATATAACACATTATACATACATATATATATATATATATAATTTAAAATTTTGTGTCCTTTAAAAAATTGTGCCCAGGCCGAGAATCGGGTTTGCACACCTTCTAGGCCTCCTCTAATCCTGATTATTGAAAAAAATTGAAAAAGTTCAAAGTGATGAGATATCATTGGCGGTATGTAATAGTAAAAAAATAAATGACGTGATAAAAATGTTGAATGAAGTAGTGAGTCTCCGTTGAGAGAAGCATAAAATTAAGAAACTTGTTATTAAAACATATTTCAAAGTGGTTTAAACGAGGTCAAATTGCTAGTTATTGTAATTTTGACTTATACATTCAAAGTCAAATAACGACTTTATTAGTTGGAAAAAAAAAGATAAGATAATGCTACGTAATAAATAGATATTTTAGATATCTTTTATGCTTATTCTACATTTATTTTTCGATGGGTTAATCAATTTTTGTTGATTTTTGGTCTTGTTCCACCCAAATATTGACTTTCAATATCACCCGTGATAATAATCTATTTTTAAGAGCCATTAGATCGATATCTATACTGTTTCTGGGCCATAGATTAGAACTTGTAAATTTCTGTGAAATAAAATTAGTCGATTAAGATATAAAAAGGGACTTTTTATTTGGACACCGCAAGTCAGACAAAATAGTTATTTCTACACCGCATAAACGTGCCGTTTTACATAAGACTCTGCGTTTTTAGTGTGAAAACGCTCCGTTTTATATGAAACGGAGAGTTTATGCGGTGTGCAAATAAGAGGGTGTCAGAAGAGAATGTCGGTAGGTCTGACAT
>JAOXNX010000028.1:5848365-5861879 GCA_028566075.1 Solidago caesia
AATCGACCCAAGTGATAGGTAAACATGTTCCCTAGAGTTTTGATGCGAAAAACGACCCGAAACACTTGATTTTGATGTCCGATTTCACTGCCCAAATATAGTTACGGGTTTAAGAGTTTTTCTTGAAGTTTTCGAGAAATCAAAGGCATTTCTAAGAGAAATCGAGTGATTGAAAACATAAAACACTTATATAACGACTTACCAACGAGATTTGATCAAAAACTTGAGAGAAATTTCTAGTGAGAGAAGCTAGAGAGAGAAGGGGATCTTGGAAATGGATAAGAAATGGATGGTGAAGGGTTTTTATACCCCCACTTGGACTCTCGCAAGACTTCTCAGTTTCACCCGGAAAACCATTCGTTTAAATGAGTCTTTTGACTCGAACCTCATTAAAACATAAAACTGACGCCAAAATCTTTATTTTTCAATTACGTCCGCATCGACTATAAACTTGACATATTTTATCGTTCATAAAATAAACACATTTTATTTATAACATTTTTAATGTCATTAATCAAAAAATTTTACGACGGCGGCGAACTAGAACACGGCCGGACAAGGCGCTCAGGTGACGGTTGTCACAGAAAACCTCATTATACTCCCCCTAACAACTGAGGATTAATAGAGTATGAATTTGCGCCTGACATGATTTGAACCTCCGTCTCATAGGTAAAACCTGGTGTCTCACAACCTTTATTCGATTTCCTTATTTCGAGTACGACCTTTGTGGATGTCTTGCAAGGGCCATTGGGGTAATTAACATTTATTAGCGAATAAGTGTATTAGTTCGGGATGAAGCCATAACAAGAAGAAGTAGCGTGTGGGAGAAAGGTTTGGAGATAAAGGTGAAGATTGAAAAGAAGGCAAGTTTTTGGATTGTGGAAGATTTAAGTTTTATTTTTTTGTTTTGAATTAGTTTTTATGTAATAAAAAATAAACTTAAATCAGATACATAAAACAAAAAATATTTATCAAGTGTAATTTAGTCATTTTAGATCATCTGTGCATACAAAAATATAAAATTTAAAGATTGATAAAAAAAAAAAATTAAAAGATAAATGCATATAATAAAAGGAGAAGTCATCGGAATTGTTGTTGTTCCGATCTTCCGAACTGCAGCCTCACATTCAAGGGTGATTATTTATTTCATCACGTGGAGAAGATGGATGTGAGAGGAGCAATACCGTACTGCTGCTGTTCGGATGATTTTCCCATAATAAAAAAGAGATGAAAATTCAATGCATTTTTGTTCGTTGACAAACAAAAAAATTTAAATGTTGACAATGTATAAACTATAAAGTGCATTTGGAAATTTCATAAGAAAAGAATTTTCTATAGGATATCTGGGTTGCTAAAATGAGAGCTTTATATGTTGAAATATATCAATAAATACAAACTAACGTCATTTCAAGTTTAAAATATATAAACCAACCAAAAATGTGACTCAGTTGTGGTTTCAGACCAAACCGAAAACTGAACTTTAAGAATATCTTGAACTGATGACAAATTCTAGAACCAGTTTTTAGAATAGCTCTAAAATAAAGAACCAAAACAAATATAGCTAGTACGGTTCTGTCCAGTCTACGCCGTTTTAGTTTTTAGATATCGATAGTCTGGATCGAATTTTGCTCACCTTAGTATCAGGTCACAAACAAGGGATTCCAAACCCTAAAAAGGGTACTAGATCTCTAAAGGAAGAATATACAGGTACAACTATCAACTCGTAAGAAAATACATTAGCAGTTGTTAAATCATTTTAACTGACCCTTGACCTGACAAAACTGACTATAATTCTACTATTGCACAGCTAGGTCGAACTGCCAAAGTTAGACCTGGCCAGAAGATAACAGGTTGACGAGTAAGATGTGATTAGGTAAGAGATTTTCCGGCCCATTCTCGTTCTCGTTTCTTTTGCTTTGCTTGCATCTTATTGAACTTTTCTTTCCCTTTCTCCAAAAGAGGGTCGACCACCACATAGTCATTTGGATCGTTCCTACGTGACATGCTATCCTGCACATGATGTAAAAAAGGAAAAGCAATAATACATCAAATACTACACAATTACTTGATATATTGTACAGTTGAACATATACCACCCAACCATACACAAATCAGGATCCTATTACAAGGTGAAACACATTAGCTTCTTTTTTTTTTTGTTAGATGGGCAACATATAGGTAAACTGCGATCCATTTAAAGGTAAACGGCGATACATTTATAGATTATCTCAAACATGCCAAATAGGTAAAATTAAAATAACTAGCTATTATGGATTACAAATACGGATTATCATTGTATTAATATAGCTTTTGTAATCTGAACACAATATCTATTTATGCGACTCTAAAAGTAAAGCGTTTGCAGGTCAACCTACTCTGTCAGGACTCGTCTAGTTTTGACCCGTATTATAAACTTACATGTTCTGAACCATTACCCAACCTGCAGGATCTGTCCTTTCCAGTAGCTCTAGATATAAAATGAATGGATAAAAATTTACCTTGTCAGGCGTGAACTTCAACTTGGCAGTAGTCCAGTCAGATAAACCTTCACCACTGGATGTTGCAGGGCGGGTGAACATGGATGCCTTGAACTTTTCTAGTCTGGCTAGCACCTACATGAGAAAGATGAGAACAATTAATCAAATGAGTTAGCTTGAGAGATGCAGCAAAGACACTAAGAAAGTGTGCAGCCTAATAGGATATGGGCTGCCATAGTAAATGCAGTACATTTTACGAGGTACGGATGTACTTAGGGGTGTTTAGATGTGTGTTTTGAGAATAATTATGTGACAAATAATCAAAAATCGATAATCAGCTCTAACAAAGAACAATGTAAAAGATAGTGTTTGGATGTGTTTCAAGTATTTGAATTTGTACTAATCATATGTTTGAGTGTTTGACAAATACTAACAAGTTATGGATTTAATACATAAAACATTTTTGTAAAAAGAAGAGAAGTCTTATTAAATATGAGTGTAAGTATCTTGATAGTGGGACCCTCAGATAATCAGTTTTGTTGGTGCAACTATGAAATTCATTATCCATCCAGAAACAGTTTTTCCAAACACTAAAAAGTTGTTCTTGCGATTTCTGTTGTCTGATACCAGACTTCATGTCACAATAGTTGGATAAACTAAAATCCAAACATCCCCTTA
Organism: Solidago caesia; assembly: GCA_028566075.1. Taxonomy (NCBI): domain Eukaryota; kingdom Viridiplantae; phylum Streptophyta; class Magnoliopsida; order Asterales; family Asteraceae; genus Solidago; species Solidago caesia. The sequence goes on from JAOXNX010000028.1 coordinate 5,851,521, forward strand.
GATAACACCTTACCACACTATTGCACTTGCATTGTGAAGCAAGGCAACCCTTTAATGCAGAAGAATGATGTATACAAACATAAAATAAAGGGAGGAGTAGTAGTGTCTTGGCATGACATACATCTTCTTCCTTTCCTTGACGTCTGCGTTTATTTTGCTTCTGTAACTGTCTTTCTCTTTCATGTTCATTTAAAAGCTGCAAGTCTACATCTGCATTAGCCATACGCTCGGCTCTCACTTCCGATCCAATTCCTTTTTTCTTTAAAACCAACTTATCGACTTTGGGTCGATCAGGGCTTTCGGCTTTTGACCTTTAAGAGAAAAAAAGAATAGAATATCCCAAGATGAAGCAGAGCATTAAGCAGATAAAAATGTACAGACGAGAAAAGCTCTTAAAGTTATCTAGAATAGATGTGAAAACTTAACCCATTTACTTATGGATGGGTTGGTTTGGGTTATGTTTTATCTCTAATGGGTAAGATGAGCGGATTAAAAAATTTCTAGGAAAGAAGACAGATCACATGAGTCGTACAGGGCAAACAGGTCATAAAGTCACCCAAGTGTATTTTTTGAGCATACAAACTCCTAAATCCCTTTGCGGATAAATAAAAATGAAAAGATTAATAGTGTAATAACAAAGTATTTGAAACTATATTTAACACACTAAGCTTTTCTTATACAAAATAAATACAAAGCTGAACAAAAGTGTTCCTGGTCGACCCTCACCACCTATTTTGACCCACTAGGCCACTACCCAGCCTGCCCATTTTGTCACCTCTACCCAAATCCAATATTGTGAACCATTTATTACCACCAGATAAAAAAACACTTCAAGTTTCATTTAAAACTATTTTAAATTAGTCGTTTAAAATAGATGATACCTTGGCGGAGACTTTTCACGACTCCTGGGTATTGAACTCTCTGAATATGCAACAAAAATATCAAGGAGTTAGAAATCGCAAAACGGGAATATATAGAAAAAAGGATGACATCGTATTATTGTTTACCAGAAGATCAAACAAATATATAATGCATTTATCAAGTGTTTTCATGACACATGTTCAGTTTTTGAGATTTGGTGTAACTAGAATTCTGTAGCTTCGTATGATGGGATGATGATTAATACATTATCACCTGTGATTGATTATATGCTCCTCCTGGCATGTCGTACATTTCCATTGATATTATTATCTTAATCATCTCAAGAGCATATCGCCTTGATATCAACATGCATCCTTATCTTAGCCCATGAGACTATACTGCAAGATGCATACTCTACCGACCTCATGCTCACTAGTAAAACAGCATGTTTATCTAATATCATTTACTAGCAACATACCTGAAACATTAACCTACCAGATAAAGGACCCAGGAGTTAATATATTTAGGCTTCAGCATTCCCCTTCACATAATTGTTGTGTAACTATGAAGTCCATCTAATTGCACATTTTTGTTTATCTATATTTTCTCAACCTATTATGAATTGTGCATTTTATAAATTCTACAAATTATATAAGCATATGTGAATATATATCTTGGTATAAACCTCGGTACTCTTTTCCATGCTTAAAGAGCAATGTGAAGTGAATTTTAGTACTTCCGATTCAAACATTAAATGGTTAAAAAAGAAAAAAAAGTGGAGTGATGGCTGGTTACATATTTTTACTAAAGAATGACGAGGAAATGAGAGAGATTTTAAAGCACATTATAATCAGAAAACTGAGTTCACATGTAGGTTCAAATTACCTTTGTGCACTTTTTGCTTGGATGGCATATTGCCTAGCTCCTTCTTTTTAAGTATCTGTTGACGCATTCGTGAATCAAAGTTTGCCTCATCACCATCACTGTCACCAGCAGAATCAGCATCTGATTCCTTGGGTAACTCTTCCTTCTTGGAGCTTAAAGCTCCTCTAACACGCATTTGCAAATCTTTTCTTGCTTTATCTTCCTCTGGATTCTGCAACAGTAAATGTCAACCTAATCAAAACTTGTAGATATAATCTAATGTAAACATATGCATATGACCCAAAGTGGGTTATTCGAGCAATAATCATAAACAAAAATACAAAGAATATAAACCTAAACTAATAAGCTTCATCTGCTTTCATTAAATAAAGTTTTCTTTATCAATTTTCCAAATATATGATCATTATCAACCATATCTAAATCAGTATCACTAAAATAGTAAAATAGTACTTCAGTTTTACGGTTTTACCATAAAACCTAGCATTAATTCAGACCCCCGCATATTATAGTCCTCGCACACTTCAATATTGTTCAGTATCAGTTTTGAAATTGATTAAATTTTTAAGGTTCGTAATTTCGTACAATCATAAACTGCTTATATCTGATAAACTATGGGTCCATTAACAAGTTATAAACTGGCTAGAACAAAGCTGATTATCTAGGGTAAAATAAGATTACCGAATAGCCCTTCATTAATTCTAACTTAAGAGAGTTTGAGTTCCATCTTACAATTCCTATCTATTTTCTATAAAACAATACTCATTTTGGTCATATTGTGTATTCAGAATTTGCCAAATTGTCAAACAGGTGATTTACGTACAAATTGAAACAACAAAAACACATCCAAACACTATCTCCTCCAACCAGTTTACTTTAGCTGATTATCTAGTTCAGATGATTATCTTATTACTAAACTGGGATTATTGCTTAGAGCAATCCAAGTTTTTTCCATCCAATTAGGTCATTATAAGTTAGTTTCTTGTCTCATTTGGGCCCACATTAAAATATGTACTTTTTAACCAAATGATGGTTTGTATTTGATAGATACTTTTATAAGGAAATGATAAATATAGACACAAAAACATTAGATTTACAAATAATAACAATTATAAAAAAAAATTACTTGATTTAAAAAGTTTGTAACAACTCAAAAGAGACACAAAACCACGGGGTTGGTGGCCTATTGGTAAGATCTTTGCACCTTGGGGTTTCCCACCCGGGTTCGAGTCTCACTCCTCACATTTGTGGGGGTGGAGGTGGGGTGGGGGGGGGGGGGGGGGGGATTTGGGGTATTTTCGGAAGTCATGGGTTGCATCCTAGCATTCGGGGTAGTTTCGGAGTCGGATAGTTTGCCGTTTAAAAAGAAAACCATCTTTTAATGACCTAACTAGATGATTACATTGTTAAACTAAGCATAAACCCTACAAAAAATTGAAGCCACGTAAACACATTCCAAACACCGACTCCTTCACCAGTTTTATTTCAGCTGTCTATCTGTATCAGATTATTCATAAAGTGCCTACGGCCTGTGTATCAGCATATCATCTTGAAGTCTTAGAATATGGTTCTAAGGGGTAACAAATGTGTGTATACTTTGGTTAAAACTCATAAGAGACATTTTTGGGGGAGATTGATTGTGTTGCTATTTGCAGATCGAAGAATCTCTACTATTATAAAGGAGATGGCTTATGGAGTTATGGTCTTAATTTTTGAAATTACAAGATCGGGGAATTTACTATAATGCCCTTACTACTAAATGGAAATAATCATTTCCATCTTTAACTATGCTACTATCAAATAATTACACAACTTTAATATATCCATGTGTTCGACAATCTAAGCCACATGTACTAATTGAAGTTTACAATGAAAACACATCCACCACGTGCGTAGCGCGGGTACGCTTCTAGTAAATAATAAACAAGTAATTATACTTACTGATTTATCTTTTGCATTTTCTTCTTTCAAAAGACGTGGATCATTCAGCACATCATGACTACTTTTTATTCTAGTCTTCACAGCGGCAAGTTCTTTCTCCTCTTCTTGTGCTTCTTCTCCGAATGATAGCAAGTTCAACTTTCTGTAAATATAAAAGAAGAATCACTTTATTTAAAAAGTTAAAGCATGAACAATATCTAATCTTATAATTGTTAACCACTTCAAAGGCAAGATAAATGTATTACTTTGTAGCCTTCTTTTTTGTATCTTTGTTGCCAGCTTCCGTGGTAGTTGATGGCAAAGATTTAGCAGGTGCAACTCTTGGTACAACATCATCAAATGGGTTCCATAAAATCTGAAATTTTGGAAAAAATTCAATTGTCTCGGTTGCTATTTGCTAACAAAACTGATATGTTTGAGATACGAAGATTATGAAATTATTAGAGAATATGGTTGAGATAAACTTCATATATAATAAGAATACACAACTCTAGTCGTTTACCACCACATGAGTAATTGATAAAAGTTTTCCCTGGAGGTGTATAATGGTCAGGTTGGCCAGGTTGGGTAATCGGTCAAAACGGACAACAATTATATGTATGATTACAAAGAAACTAATTATTACAATAAGTATCTACCTTTCGATAGACCAATATAATAGATTACATGAATTAAAATCACATTTTAGGTGATTTTTAATCCGATAGGCCCATTCAACCCATTTGACCCTTTTTATGATTTGACCGTTTAAAAATAAAATGGACCGTGAATGGGTCACAACTCAGAATTCCAACCTCTAGGTTATTCTATTGCTATCTGACATAGCAAAAAGATAAAATGAAAATAAGAAGACATATACCTCGATAGAAAGAATTTTTGGAGGAGATTCCAATGGTCGGTCATCCTTATCCGTTTCTAACTCACCCAAATTTAACAAATTATATAATGAATCTCCTGTGACCTATAGACCAAATAAAACTTATCAATATCCAAATAGGCAGGCAGTAATTATGCATCAGTGAACCTAGAGTTACCTTGCCAAATATAGTATGTTTTCTGTCAAGCCAATCACAACGATCCAGGGTTATAAAGAATTGACTTCCGTTTGTATTTGGTGCATTAGAATTTGCACATGCAACTATACCCCGATGACTGAATCTTAAACGTGAATGAAACTCATCACCAAATGTCCCTCCATATATACTTTCACCACCTGAATTCAGAAACAGATTTAGTGACAGTGAAGTAGGGCAGCCACAAAATAAGTTGTTAGGGTTGCATCCATACAACACGCATTCATGTGTAACTTTATTGATTTAGATGGATACACACTCACACACATAAAAGCATAATGAGAGCACAAGCAGTTTGAGGTCCGGTTCAGGAATGACCTAACGAGTCAAGTTTATTAATTTTAATACGGTTTTTGAAAATAAAGGGGTTTGATTTATAAGTAGAGAATTGAGCCGAAATACTAATATCTGAGGCACTGGCAAGTTTGGATTCCCAAGTCCATATCAACTTCAGGAGTGTTGGGCAATGGATAACAATCAGACTCCATAACTCCAGCAAGATGGATATTTACACCTCTGCATAGTTAAGACTTAGGGCATTGGTTTACAATAAAATCTCATTTTAAGTTTTGATATCTCATTTGCAAACACATATGGGTGGTATTAAATATATATGACAGGATTACCCGTCATTGTAATCATCGGTTGATCAAAATGAAGAGAATATGGACCTTAGGGAGATAAAAATAACATTGGAACAGAAGTTGATTGGTTCGTATTCATAATATTCAACTACTGAAAGTAAGATTGTTAATTCAACAGTAACAATATAATGCACCTCAGTTCTTTAACATTTGATGGCACAAAAAGTATTGAAAAGTGATATGAAGACCAAGACTGCATCATTTTAACCAATTCTGAGGATTGATACCCTATAGGATGACTGGTTGAAGTGTTGAACACACTATACCGTGGTATAGAAGCTAAATTCAGCTATCTGTTTAGCATCTGAGCAGAGCTAAAAGACAATACAAGAAATGGAACTTGACTGCTACTTACGTAATCTAGGTTCTAAGCTGTGTATTTCGAGGGTGAGCCCTCTTGAGGAAGTAACATGTCCAGTTTGTGTATTTCACTATTTCCGCATAAAGTGCTAGAGATACTAAGATGTTTCAGAGAACAACTTTCTATGGATGTATCTGACAACTGTAGCTACAAATACAATGACAAATGAAAACGGCATTCAAAAAATTCCCAACATTAGGATAACAAATTTACCAGGACTAGGTTATACAAGAATGAGGGATAACTAATTTATCTTGTGGTTGAGAAAAACGGCTTTATTGTCATTGATAGAAGAAGAAGCAATGATAGTGGGGAGAAGAGGATAACAAAAATGGCATCAGGTGTAGAAAAAGCAGTGGTAAAAAGAGATGAGGGTGATGAATTTGTTTTAAAAGGGAATATTTTGGAGAGACTAGAAGGAATTAGGAAAGACCAGTTTTTGGGGATGGGGATCATTTTCTAACCCATATCCTCAAGCAAGAATGCAGGATTTGGGTATTCCCAATCTGTTGTGTTTATTCCTAAAATTGTGGCTGCAAACTAAAAAAACCTTGAAACATTATTGATAATAATTTTAAGCCTTTAATAAAATAACATCTACAGCTTACAAGTTACAAGTGATTAACTATAGATTTCAATTCATTCATAGCTCAACATAATGTCACTACAATAATTACCCAAGTTAGGGAAAATGTGATACAAGAAAAAAATGTTTTGCTTTTCTTGGATAATTTTCAGAAACAAGAGAAAAACACTAAGAGTATTTATTGTTTGGCAACCAATGCGATTACAAAACATGCGTAATTTACACACACAAAAGGAAGAAACAACCATAACACATATAATAACAAAATACCCCATTCTTAGAGAATAACTAGAGACCAATTGAGGATTACACTAACCTCAAAAAGAGCTAAGAAAACAAACATTAATCAACCATGTTAACCTAGTGGTGACACACTGGTGATCATGTCAATCTCCTCTATTATAATCTCCGCTGTACTTGACAACATTTACAGGGGTGAAACAATTTATTGTGTTCATTCATTGCTCGCCAAAAAAAGAGGGTACAACAGCTTGATCCATGTTCCTTTGAATTTTCTACTAAGCCCAGTTTACCATGTCACATAACATAAGACAGAAGGGACTTGCAACGAACCCAAGCTGTACTTGTACACAAACATTAATAAACAACCGGCACAGTTGGCTCGATAAAAATTTATATACTGTAACAAAGCACCAAGCCACCAATAAAAGGAACCCTAAACTAATTAGTTGTATGCCACCACCAGACCGTCAACAAAATTCACTGCAAACCCTGCCTCCTCTGCTATAATCAATGTTGGATAGGATCACAGAATTCATGAGAAAGTATCTAAATTAAATAAACTGGCCTTTTTCTATTTTGGGTTCAAGTCTCCACTTAATGCTTAGTCTATCATCCGTAAGAAACCAAGAAGGGGTGGCTTTCTGAACCAAACCAGTATCTCTTTAGAAGGCTTTCATGTGTCGCTTTTTCAATTGTTTGGCAAATTTCATCATATCAATCTTAGGCACTAACAGTGACGGAACCACAATGATTCTAATGGGATCTAGGGAATTCGTTGAAAGTTTAAATACACCTTTGCTTGTAGAAAACCGAAACAATGGATTGGTAGTTGATTGGTGGGTCAGTTGATGTTCAACAAAGAGTATCGGTTTAAGATATTGATTAAGGCTTTCATAGTTCATACTAGTTCCAACTACAACTTTTTGCTGTCAATCCGTTGTCACTATACCAAGATAAATGTAATAACAACTTGTATCTCGTGCATTTGAAAACAGAATTTATCAGTCAATATTCAAGTAACTATCAATAACTACTTATACTTCATGCGGTAAAAAAAAGGATATAGCAATCTGACATTCTCTTCGATTATCGGAAGAAGTTCAGATAATATGAGAAAACTGTTTATTTACTGAAATTCCCCCTACCAAGACGTACATAGTATCTCGCACAGACAATAATAAAAAATTCAGTCATAACTTCACAGATTGACCCAACCAAAATGAGCTTCGATAGAAAAAACTAAATTCTTCCATCAAATCTATAAATAGTTAAATACAATGCTCTTTTAAACGGCAAGACAATATGCAACTTACTTTCCTAGACTCAAGCAGTCACAGGCATACTTCAGAACCTTTCGGATGCTGCTAAGGTTCCTAATTGCCCCCGTCCCAGAGATGCTTTCCAGTTAAACTTTGTACGTCAGGCTAAGTTAACACAATCAACCCAATTCAGTTATACCTTTATTAAACCATTACTTACATAGCATCCCTAAAGAAAATAGAGAAATTGTTTCCAATTTTAGATATCTATCTATATATATATAAAGCAAAAACCCCAACCCCATTTTATTAAGTACGAAAGTGCCACATCACTCGTTTTCCCAATCCATTATTAAAGGCGACACATCACCCCTCAGCCACCTGACCAGCCAGCCGCCACCCATAGACTGTCCGAAGTTATTTTTAATTTGTTTGATGTTTTAACCTAAATTCCTTTATTTTGAACCATCAAAAACTATATGTTTACACCACATCGTGCTGCAAGCAGTATTCTAATTCATAATAATACTCCCATTTTCTCAGCCCTAAAATCACCACTATGGTGGCCTAGTAGTCAGCCGTCCTGTTGTCCTCAAAACAGGCCTCCGGTTCAAACCTCCCTAGCCCTAGGTAACATCTTGGGGGAAGGGGTTGACCACCTGCATCTGAGTCAACAGATTCACCCTTCCCGAGTAACCTGAACACCGAAAAACCTAACCCGTCCCATTCTATAAACCCTAGATTCCGCATTGAAACATTAAAAACTAATAATTTCCTAGGACCCAATTTCCTAATACAGTGAGCTAACTGGATGTCAAAAGTTGATGTATACTAATAATGTACAATCACAATATATATATATATATATATATATATATATATATAACATGTATGTATATATCGGGAAAAAAAGGAACAAAAGACACATGAGGAATGAAAAAACTGACCTGTGCCAGTGCCAGTGGGATCACCACCTTGAACCATAAATGACTTAATAATGCGATGAAAAATGGTGCCATCGTAGTAGCCATCGACGCACAGCTGAACGAAATTTCTGACGGCTTTCGGGGCTTCTTTCGGCCACAATTCGATGTCGATGGGACCGTAATTGGTGATCAGTATAACCTTTCCCTTTGAGGGCGGCTCAGATACATATATTGATGACATGTTTCTATTTGTGTTTTATATTGATTTGAAGAAGAAGAAGAAGAAAGTGTGGAGTTTGGGAGTGTTGTTTTTCGAAGTGTTTGTGTTAATGTCTCAATGAGAAACCAATGTATGTGGATGGATCCGAAGACTTATTTACTTGCCAATGGAATTTAACAAATTAGACCACCGTCTTAGAATGGGTCTTTTAGTAATCCAGGGCTTTCGCCTCGAGTCGAAATTAGACCATCTTTAACAACGATTTATTTGCCCGCGTTTTCGAGCCAAACACGCCGGATGTTCCACGCTTTCCCAGCGGCGTTGGCCGGCGTGTTAGATCAATTTGGTGGCCACTGTGATGGCTTATTTGGCCGTATTGGGTTTTTATCAAATTTTTGTTCTTTTTTGTCCACCAATGATTATATTAAATTATTTTTGTTGTCTTTGGTTTTTAACGGCTCCATCGCACAAATGGCTCTTTTTTGGACCGTAAAAACACTATAAATACACCACCATTTTAACCACAACAATCATAAACTTCTTAATTACCAATGCGGTGATTGACAATGGCAAGTGTAGCCGGCCCAATACAATAGGGCCCGAATAATATAGGGGCACAAATTTATATAATCTGTAGGTATATTTGTAAGTCCATAGCCCAATAATAATTTATAGTCCTCCACATGATATATTTTTAGTTTTTAGTGGAAAATATATTGATATACGCAACACAAGTCAGCAAGTTGTAGACAATCAAACATATAGAGGGTAATTAGATGGAACCCCTGATCCCATGTACTATTATATATTGATTTACATAAGTGAAATTAGATTAAATATTTCCCTTTTGACTAGTTTCAATTTCAGGTAATCATACTAATATCTTTAAGTCTTTTTATTTTGATTTGTCAATTTTAATTAAGTGTTTTTACATTTTAGGGTTTATATTTTAGCTTCATATAATGTATAAATTATTAGCTAAGACAACTTATAGTATTTTTAGTGTTTTAAGAATATAATTTTGCTTATTTACTGATTTAGAGTATTATTGGTCATTTGGTTGTTTAAGATTCTGGGTGTCAAAAGCGTAAAACAAAACAAAGACGTGAACAACTCGCAAAATCACAAAGTGGGGCTTTAGATAAGTTGATCATTAATTTTACTTCCAAGAATGCTAAAAGAATGACACTATTCAAAGCTTTTGATGCATTTAACTATTAGTTAAAGAATTTTGCTATAGTTGTTCTCATACTTTTATATATACTTACTATCTTTTTATTATTAATGAAAGTTTTTAGTGTTTTGAGGGCCCCGTTTATGTTATCGCGCAAGACCTCTAAAATCCACGAGACGATCCTTCTTC
>JAOXNX010000028.1:5861979-5874294 GCA_028566075.1 Solidago caesia
ATCATACCCTCATCCTCATCTCATCTTCCACTTTTTTTTATTAATTTCATTTTATTTTATCTCAAAAATAATTAAAACTATTATTTTTATATAATTAATTCATTAAATTAAAAACATTTAAAACATAAAGATAAAAATAATAATAAGGGCTAAATGGATAATTTTTAAAACTAATAAATAGATTTCATAAATATGTTTATATTTCAAGGACTAAAAATGAAAATTTTTAATTAAATGTTTTTGTCTTCTTCCCCACTCATCTTCCCCACCCCATCTTCTTCCCCACCCCATCTTCTCAGATCGATCTGCATATTATATATATACATATGCATATATTGTTACAAAACAGCGAGCATGGAAAGAAAAAATAAAATAAAAATAACGCAGGTATTACCACTCCGGCCCCACAATATGCTCCCCCTCTCTCGTCCTTCCCCTTCGAAATTTGAACGAGCCACGACGACGGGCAGCCACGACGAGGTGGTGCCTATGGCATCGTCCTCGACGAGCTCAACGACGACCTCACGACGGGACGATAGTGACCGGCCTTAGGATAACTACATGTTAGCTGTCATTGTGTCATTCATTTGATAAAAGATATTGATATAAGTGGTTGGTATTAATAACATGCGCAGGTCTCTTGTGTTGTGACAAAAGTCCCTATTTTTTTTACTGACTGGTCACATCCTCTTATATTTTTTTATTGTTTGTCTCCGTCGTCTTCCTCGTCATTGTATTAGCCTTCCTCGTCATGATAGGCACCACCCCGTCATGGGGTGGTCGTCGTTTTCCATCGTCGAAAAAAAGAAATCAAATGACGAGAGATGTGAGTGTGTGTTTATTATTATTTTATTGGGGATGAGATGATAAAGGGGTATGATAGAGAGGGGGTAGTTTTTGAGTGTGTCTTGGAGAGAGAAAGCTGATGTGGCAGTTAAGACGAGGGGATGACGGCGTCAGGATAGGAACTAACCTTTATATTGTCTACTAAGTTTCATAGTATAAAGAATAATTGTTTTTTTTTTTTTGGTGTTAGTTTTGTTTAATACACGTATTTGCTCACAATCTTTTTTTTAAGGATTAATTCTTGTTTTTTTTTTTGTTTTGTTAGTTAAAAGGTGGTGTCATTTTATACAATATATTTTAGTTTAACAATTTCTTTGTTTTGTTAAGGATAGTTCCTATCCTGAACTCGTCATCCACTCGTCTTGATTGCCACATCAGCTTTCTCTCTCCAAGACACACCCAAGAACTACCTCTTACCTATCACACCCTCATCATCACCTTATCCTCAATTAAAAAATTATAAACTCACACATACAAACACTCTTATACCCTACACACTCTCTCTTTTCTTACCCTTTCTAAATTTGGACAAGATTAGATGATGACAAGCTAAAGACAAGAACAACGAGAATGATGAGAATGATGAAGGCTTAAGACGGGCCCATAGGGAAATGTGTCTAGTCAAAGGATTTGACTTCATTTTTCTTTAGGCTGAATTTTGTGTCAGTTAGGGCTATTTTATTTTAGCCTGTACCTAAATTGAATAAAAAAAAACATTTTGGTTACAATGTCGAATCTCACAACACAAAGACATTTTTTTAAAAGATCCCATTTTGAAAGATTTATTTTCATCCATGGCCCCAAAACCCACTTGGGCTCAAGAGAAACTTCAGAAAGATATGATGTGTACATGTTGCTCAACTACCTTCATACAACCTCATACCACTCTTTGTAAGATTTACTCAACCAAACAACATGTTTTTAAAAGATTTCATTTGATTGAACTTGAGAATGACAAACTCAAATTGGAAAACAAAGAGCTCAAATCGGCAAAAGATCTCATTTTGGCAAACATGGAAAGTCTTCAAAAAGAAATTGATCATTTGCAATCACAAGTGTCTAATTTAACGATTGAGTTGGACAATTCACTCAAAGAACTTAATGACAACATTTTGGAAAAAAGCTCAAAAGAACTTGTTTTGTAATAAAAGATTTCAAAGCTTCACCATGAGTTGCAAAATAAGTCAACCATTTTTGTGAGCAAAGAGCGAAAATTTTCCAAAATGTTTGACCAACTTCAAAGTGATGTGAGTAAGGTTGAAAATGAAAGAAAAGATTTTTGTGACAAACTCCAATGTCTTGAAGATAAATGTTTGTAATTTTAGTCAAATGAAACAACTTTGCAAAAGAGAATCTCCGATCTTGAGATTGAATTGCAAACACAAACAAAATCTTTTGACAATCAAAAACATGAACAAATCACTCTCAAACCAAAAACATCACTTCCTGACTCTACACTTGTTTGGGATCTTGGATATGGCAGGGTGTTACAAGAAAGCATACATCGCTCACTTACAAAAGGGATCCTGGATAGTGTAATATCAATGACCTTACATAACACAACGCATTTTGGGCGCATTGGCAGTAGATGAGAGGAGAACTCTACAGTTAAGCGTGCTGGGGTGGCAGCAATGCCATATGGGTGACCCTCCTGGGAAGTTTGCCTGAGCAATCAAAAACAAAACCGTGAATCTGCAGACAAAAGCGGATAATATTGTGTTGTGGTAAGGCGGGGTGTTACAAGTGGTATCAGAGCAACCCTTGGGATTGTTAGGAGTGTATGGTGCACTGGCATAACTCAACGAGGACGTTGAGTTGTGTTAAGGGGGTGTGAAAGCATACATTGCTGACATACAAGGGGGATCCTGGATATCAGTAATATCAATGGCTTTACATAACACAACGCGTTTTGGGCGCATTGGCTGTTGATGAGAGGAGAACTCCACAGTTAAGCGTGTTCGGGTGACAGCAATGCCATATGGGTTACCCTTCTGGGAAGTTTGTCCGAGCAACCAAAAACAAAGCCGTAAGCCTGCGGGCAAAGCGGACAATATTGTGTTGTGGTAAGGCGGGGTGTTACACCAACCTACACCCTCTTCTTCTCAACCCCTCGAAGCTTCGTTTTCGAAAGAAATAAGAAACAAAAAAAACAAGGAAAACCAAAAGTGAAAAAGCTAGCCGGCTTCAGTGGAGTGATTGTGAATCTTTGTCATTATCCAAATGTTGTACTCATGTTCGGAGGATCTGTATGCATCCACGAACCAAGACAAAGATGCTTTTTGGTTTATAATTATGGGTTTATTTAACGAGGAGTTGTCTCAAACAAATTGGACAAAAGATTCGTTAAGCAGTCAATGGTGGACGAGCAGCTGAGACTGTCGACAATGATGTTCTAGCCGCTGACTTAGCCGAATACAAAGTCGTCGTTGGTAGCGACTTCTCGCATCTTCAATGTTGGGAACTTTTAAAAGATATATTAATTTCGACCTTTGTGTTATTGGTTGAAGAAACAAGAAAAGAGATGGCGGTTTGACAAGGGAAACTCCCTTGAATCTAAATAACGACGACGAGGGTGAGAATGACATGCCACGTCCACTAGGGAGAGGCCAAGGCTAGAAAAAAGCCAACGGACGACGACATCAAATGCGACTGGAACGGAAAACATGTCGTATTCTGATTTCTATGAAGGTATAAACGACCAAGTAGCGGATTGGAATAGTAAGAAGCAAAAATTTCATCAAAAATTGGAATCTGGTCTTGAAATAAAAGTTGTGCAACGATGCAAAGAATGAAACTTAGATGTGGAGTTCCTACGCATGAACATATCAAGCTATCCGGAAGAAGCGTGTGAGATGATCCAACAACAAAGACACGAATCATGAATAACTTAGTGACTGGATACTACGATGTTTAATTTTTTATTTATGTGTTTTTTTTTATGTTTAAATTTTTATTAATGTATTTGTGATTTTATTTGATGAAATGTTGAGTTAGTATGTTAATAACGTGACACCAACAAACTAAATTCTCAGCGTGAGATAGTTTGGTGTCTGAACTCATCACATTAATTTGGGATTTTATTTGTGGGTTCATTTGCAATTTTAGTGTCAATTGTAACTTTTTTTTAATTGTAACTTATGTGATACCAAATGGATTTCAGATTGAACTCGAGACAGTGTATGTGAGATATCGTACAAAACTCTGATACCAAACAAGTGATACTGTTGGAAAATTAGTCAGATTTGTCAAGGAATGAAGATTTTTTCTGCCAACGAAGATTTGTCGGACAAAAAGGAATTTAGATAAGGGTATGTTATCGGATAAAACTTATAAATTCTTATAGGCAAGTTTATCCGATAAAACTCAATCTAGTCCAAATAATACAACAAAAATCTCCAAAATTACTGAATTTTTTAAAAAACTAGGAAACAATTATATATCATCTGGAGTAATCCTAACAACAATTAGCACAATTTAAGCAAAATTGACCGTCAATTAACACAGCCATATGTAAATACAGGCAAGATGGTTAATCTAATTGTTTCGATTCCAAGAGAATTTTTGTAAATTTTGCTTCACTTCCATTGGTTAATGCTTCGAATCATAACGTAGCTCTCATACCAATTGTTAATCTATGTTATTCAAGTAATTCAAGCTATTCAAAAAGGGTAGATGGAAGGAACCCTCTGATCCTTGATACTTTAGCAGGACCCGCTCACAACCTGCCTTGCTACTGTGCCGGTTTCAAGCTATTCAATGTATAACCATGGTGACTTAGTTCATGTGTGTGAAATGGCACTCGCTGATTTTAAATAAGTGAAATGACAATCAATGATTGTAAGTAAGAGCGATAGAGAGTCTTTTTTCTTTTTAATAAAAGTTTACGATGAGGAACATGTCGTGAGTTATGTTTGTGAAGTTCTAACTTAATCCTTTTGAAACATATGTCTAGATACATAGAATCTCGACATGCGTGGATATTTACAATATATCCCTTAAACTATTGTTACATTACAATGTTTTGTTCTAATAATTTGACCCGTTTAAGATAAAACAAAACTCCATAAAGCCGACTTATTTATATGCAAATAGATTAATATTGCAACCTCTAGTGGTGACTGGTGTGTAGATTTGATAGGTTTGTGAGAACTAGTGAGTTGAAACTTTTAAATAAGATACGTGTAACGAGTTCAATCCTTAAAGTAAATTAGTATAACATACTAGTGTAAGATTCTTTGGATGAAATAAAAGTCCTAGAAAGGATTTGATGCACAATACATGTACATGTCTATAAGGAAAGGATATATGTTGTGCAAAGAAAGAAGAAAGCATATATAAAGTGTGACAGAATTAATGCTCAATAAAAGATAGATTGTGTAGGGAGAAAAGCATCTAAAAATATATATATCACTTACTTTGAACAATACTTCTGTAGCTATTAAGTGATAATGTATTACTATACTTAATCAACAATTTTAATTATATAAACATCCTATATTTAATTGGTGTCTCCCATGAGATTAAATGTTATAAACTATCGGTTAATAACCCACTTCATTGGCAGGGCCGACAAATGAGTTTTGAAGGTCATGAATAAGATCACAAAATGGTCTAGTATGACAGAAAATTTTTATATATTTTATGATAACTGTTATAAGTATAAAAAAAGTAATAATTTTTTACAAGTCTATCAATTCAAATTTCCACCATAAAAAATTGATTAATTAAATACCAATTCAAATTCTCTTGTCTTATAAATACACAGAAGTTACCAATTTCATTCTTCATTCAAGAATGCTGTTATCCGAACATTCTTTTATTAAAATAATTATGGATTTTTAAAATAAATATTTAAAGTATATTTACTATTACTAAACAAATGCTCGCGCGATGCGATGGTGATGGTGGGGGCGGTGCCGGTGTGGTGGCGGCGGCGATGGGTGGTGGTGGTGGCGATGGGTGGTGATGGTGGCGACTGGTGGTGGTGGCGGCGGCGGCGAGTAGTGTAGGCTATTGATATAAATGTTATTGATGTAAAATGAGATAGTTTAGTTATTTTAGGAGTTAAGGGGTTGATATTGTAAATTAATTTCATTAAAGGTATTATAGGTATATCAAGTGAAGATTTTGAAATAATAAGTAAATGAGAGGGGTATTTTAGGTAGTTCAAAGTTGTAATTTGAGTAAGGGTAATGATATTTGTACCATGCTTTTTGATATATTTACCAACATTGTGCAATAAACAGTTGTACTGTATGTATAACTTATTGTACCTTATGGTAGATATATTAAAAATGATGGTACCAATATCACTACTCTTTGAGAAAAGGGGAAGAAAATTGATACTTTATATAGTAGTATAGATATAACTATGTGTTTTTATAAATAGGAGCTTTGAAAAACGGTGATCTTGTGCAATCATTCTTACTGCGCATACCATAATCTTTTACTGTTGCTAGGGGAAATATTGTTTCATACATATTCTAGACATATTTAAAAAATGTTAATCATAAGACTAGAACTCACCACCTACAAGATAAAAAGTTACCACACTGCAAACCAAGGCTCAAGATGATGATTCGTCACTAATACTAATAGAAAAAGGGGAAATCAATTATGCAGCTGACTGCAAAATTGATAGATGCAGTCACACACACACAGAGATCAAATGGATGATTGATACATTATAAAAATGCCTCCTGATTTTCAAGGTAACTGCATCATTTTATGATGCAGTCAACTGCATCTAAGCTAAGCCAATAGTAAAATGTTCTTTATCTCTGAAAAGACATATTTAAAGTTTTAAAACAAATTACAATATTCAATTCATTATACATGTTATATACAAGTCTTTATAGAAAAAAAGGGATTAACAGACTTCGATAGAAGCTTTCTAAAGTTGAAAGCTTTATGAAAGAGCTACACTACATGAACCCTTGATTTGTGACTATATAATGTCACCAAGCAAGTGGAGTACCACGAGTTTCATAACACATTACAACTCTCTACATTCCCACTAAGTACTTCAAAATCTATATTTATGGATCAACTCCATACTCTTGCCTTATGTTTCTTCTTCATATACATGTTTGCTCGAGGAGTCACACCATCACCAACATCAGATGCAAATACACTTTGTATTAGTGAATGTGGCACTTGCCCTATGATATGTTCCCCACCACCGTCATCCGTGGAGTCAAAGCCGCCACCCGTGGTGACTAAGCCACCACGTGAGGGGGCGACAACTCCACCACAAGAGGGGAAGACAAAGCCACCCCCATCCCAAACACCTGTTGACCCATCAGAGCCACCACCGTATCTAACTCCTATATATCACCCGACGACACCACCACAATCTATTTCACAACCACCACCTACACCATCACCACGGCAACGGCCGGCTAAGTCATGTCCACCACCAAGTTACATTACATTGGGTTCCAATGCACCACCACCTCCGCCCAAACTGGTGGTTGTCCCTTCAACTCAGCTTCCGCCCGATGAAGGCATGGGACGAGAGAATTACTCCTACCCTTATTACTACTTCTATGCTTCAGAGGGTGTTACTTTTACCTTTGAGTATACTAGTTCTCTTATATTTTTCATATTTTTTTATGTCATGTTTCTCTTTATAGGGTGATCATCTACAACACTGAAGCATGAGTTTTACATTTTGTTTTCATGAAAAATGTATTTATTTTTTTGTAATTATTTGTAAGGCTTTTCAGCTTTTTTTTAATATATACACGTATATTATCTTAATCTTATGAAATAGATGCATTTTTACGAAAATGGCGCCAAATGGTTTAGTGGTAAGGAGGTTGTTTCCTCACAAGAGGTCCCAGGTTCAAATCCTTCCATATGCATATTTTGGGGGCCGGGTGGCCACATGTATTTAATTTCTACTTATGGTGGGTCTGGGTGAATTTTTCCCTCCAGATCTCTGGGTAATAGGGGTTTCTTATCGACGGGTTTAAATTGGGGATTTATTTTGTGAGAGACTCTCTAGTGCGGACCCAGATAAGACAACATATGCTAGAACTCACGACATTCACGAGTAATTTACATCTTTAAAAAAACAAAAAAAAAAAGTTTTCTTTGTAGTTTCATTCATTATAGATTATGTTTGACCTTTGTTTCCGCTCATTAGATCGATGGTCAGCAAATGCTGTAATTTCTATTCGTGAGGAACTTGTGGTTGAGGCTAACATTTAAATTCATTGGTCTGGCTTGGCAATTAATATTTTTTCCTTTAATGTGGATGGAATATTACTTAAAAGACGATACGAATACTTTTAGAACTTAGATCCAATGTTTTAAAAACCGGATTTTTCATCGAACCGGTCAGTCAACCGTGAGCGGTCGAACCGGTCAGACCGGTTGTCAGACCGGTTGAACCGGCCGGTTCAACCGTTTGGTATATATATATATATATATATATTTTTAAATGCTACTAAACTTGTTACAATCCATTTAAAAATAATACAAAATAGTTATAATCGAAAGAAAATGTGTATTTTAATGTTCACAAATAACTAAAAATAACATAAAGTATACACATTATCATAAAAAAAATTTTAAAAAATTCAAAAAAATAAAAATAAAAATACAAAACCTGTTGAACCGGACCAGTCGAATGACCGGTTGAACCAAAAAACCGGTCGGTTCGAACCATTGAACCGGACCGTTAAAAAACCGGGTTTAAAAAACCGGCCTCCTGACCGCGCACCGGTCCGACCGGTCGAACCAGCCGATCCGGTCCAGTTTTTAAAACATTGCTTAGATCCTTATGTAAGTTTGTTACTGATCAATTGCTTCTTTTTTTTTTTTTGCTTGCATGATAATCGTGGAGATTGATATCATGAAAGTCCATGGGTATAGAATGGAGTTTACCCAAAGTATATTTCTAAAACCTTCGTTTAATTTTGTGTGTATATATTTTTTTAGATGAACAAAAGTGTATGTGGGTCATTTGCTTAGATCTATGTTAACCCGTTTCTGAACAAACTAGTTACCCAGCCCACTAACCCAATGATCCTCCTTTATTGCCACTAAAGCATATAGACAACACAAGGTTTCAAAACCGCTTTGTAATAAGTAAACAAGTTCCTTGTTATATCACTGTAGGTTTCAAAACTGCTTTGTAATGAGCAAACAAGTTCCTTGTTATATCACTGTCACATCATCTTTTCTTCCTCATGAATATTCTAAGAATATCCCTTATCATCCATACATTTTCCTCACATCTTCTTTAAATATTTTATTATTTTCAATTTTTTAAACACAAAATAAAATAAAACTTATATTTTTATAAAATTAAAACATTACATTAATAAAAATAAAACATTACACTAATAATTACTCATTTGACCTTACGGATTTGATGAAGACATTCACTGCCAACAGTCCAAAGGGACCCATCCTCACTCGTCTTCACTTGTCGAATACACGACGAAGGGCTAACGACACGCCCCATGACACACCTCGTGCCATCTTTGATCATGAGGGACGACGCACGACGGAGAACCGCCCATGACGCGATGGGTTGGCATCGCCCTTACACTCATTTATTTCACTTGGGGTTCGACTTATCTGTTTATTTCTATATACAAGTACTATCAAATATTAATTAAATATGTTATTTCAGTTGGGTTTATTCATGAGCTGAGGTTCCAGCCACTTTTCGTTCTTCAAAATATATCTGTTAATATTATCCGTTTACTATACTAGTTTTCAGTATGTTCATCTAGCTTAATGCATAAGTATGTTAATTCTACCACATATGCAAGGCAATAATGATTTATGTTTTTTTCAGGTGCTTATTTAAGAGATAATATCATGGGATCATGAATGTTAAGCGTTTAATTTTCTTTAGATAAGTCTTGGAATCCATATGCCATCAAAAGTGAATTCCAATTGAAGCTCGAGTATTATTATATTATATTATATCAACTATCAAGTAATACAAATGAATAACACATCAACTCAACTTTATTTTGTAAATGATTCTTATTGATTTCGTAAAGGATTCTTTAAGAATACTTTTCAATTAAAATAATCATGTAAATGTGGTACATTATACACCTTAAGAAGTTTAAATAGTGATTATGTCACTTCGAAGTAGTGCGACAGCACCAAAACCATCTTTAATTTCACCTCCAATAAATGTGAATGTTATTTTTTCTTTTCACTACACAAAAGACGACATTCTGGGACAACGTACATATGTCGTTGCGAATGGTGAGTATTTCGTCGTCGTAACCCTTGCGCGATGACATCTAATAGCTAATATGACGACGCGATAACTTTGACGTCTATAGTTTATAGGGACGAAAAGTTTAATGTTAAGCGATGGCACGTAACTAGACCCAAAAGGCTAAGAAACTTTTTGCAAAGACATTTGTCATCGATGTATTTAATTAAACAATTTATAAAAAAAGCAATTTAAATTATCTTTTGCCACGATCGAGCTATAAGTATATAATTAAAAAAAAATTATTCACTTTTGATAATGAATTAATTAACTAGCTAGAGTGCGATCATACTTTACACATAAGTATATAACACACGCATGCATCTGCATGTAAGGATTACAATAGGCTTGAACTTGAAGGTCAAACTGTGTTGTAGTTTCGCAAAAGCTATCTTTAATATGATGTTGTAATTGTATTAGTGTTGTTTTTGTAACTATGTATTTTCTCTATCATCTTGTTAGCGTTGAAATGAAATCACCCGCTTTTATCGTAAATAAAAAAAATGTTGAGATTTCAGCAACCAATTAAAGTTAAACATAGAAACACATGAGAAGATTTAAAACCAAGCAAGGTAATAGGAGGTGGGAGGCTTTAGCTCTCTGAAGGTCTCAAGTTCATAGACAATGGTGTTTAGATTTATATTTGATATTTTGATATTTACTAAAACAAATTTTAAGGGATGAATTTATATTTATATTTATATTTATATTTGGCAAAAGTGAATATAAGGATGTCTCATACATAAGCTTAGGTATGAAACACCTCACATACTAATTTTTTTAACATTTGTTGTATAATAAATAAATGACCTAGGCACCATGAATTTTATAAATTAAAAAACAAAAATGTGAGGATTCCATACCTAACTTAGGTATGGAGCAGCCTTATATTCATCTCCCCCTTTATATTTATATATGATATTTACTCATAAATTATATCCTCTATTATTAGAAGTGGATGTGAATAGTATTTTTATTTTATTTTTTTGTGTCATTTTTAAATTACAATATATTTTATGTATTTCAAAATATAAACAAAAAGGAGCTTGGAAGGAGTGGTTATTTACCTTTACTATTAAAGTGAGAGGTGATGGGTTCAAAACCCACCACAGGCACCTCCATTCTTTTTTTTTTTCTTTTTTTAAATTTTTGTCTTTTTTTTATTTATTTAATTTTTGTCTTTTTTGGATTTGGTGGGCTTTGTAAAATTTTGGGTCAGGCCAAATTTTTTTAACTTTTGGACTAATTTGTATTTCATTTAATTATGGGCTCATTTTAGAATAAGAGATAATATAGGTACCACAATTTTTGATTAACATATCATAATTATGCATTGCAAATTTGATAGTTTGCAATAAAAGTTTTACAACATGGTAAATAAATAAAAAAAAATTATGAATTTTTGATTAATATATCATAAGTATGCATTGCAAATTTTTACAGTCTGCAATAAAAGTGTTACAGTGTGGTAAATAAATCAAAAATTATGGTACAAATATCACCCCCTTTTTGGAATCCAATATTTTTTCTTTTAAGCTTTCACATCTTTTTTTTCCTGTTTATTTTCGTTTATGTATATTTGATATGACAAATTTTTGGGCATGGTTGATAGTTACGCCCCGCATCGCGGGGCTTGAACATGCTAGTAATATTAATTTTGCCTTACAAAAAGAACATTAATATTAAATAATAATTTCATCCACAAACATAAATTTATAAATAAAATAAAAAATTTGAGAGACTTAATTAACGAAGCTCTTACTTGATTGATTTCTGTCATTTGTAATTATAAAGGATGTTTAGTACGATGGAATGGAAAGGAAAGAAAGGAATGGGAAAGACTTCCTTGTTTGATGGAAGAATGAGAATGAGAATGGAAAAGTGGGAATGTGTAGATCGAGAAGGTCTAAAAATACGGTCACCGGTAGGTCTAAGAACGGATTTCAAGTCGTCCGAGCGGGTAATGCTCAAATTCTTTTGTATTTAAGGATGACGCCGAGAAAGACTAAAGACGGGAGAGCACACACAGACATCCTATGGAAAGCACTAATGGAAACTTTTCTCTTCGGCTATTGGGAAAAAAAATTATTTTGTTTTGATGATGTTATATGTATTAACTTTAGTTAGGCCTTTTCCTAACCTGACGTCGTCATCACCTCGTCTTGACTGCCACATCAGCTTTCTCTCTCCAAGACACACCCAAGAACTACCCCCTC
>JAOXNX010000028.1:5889343-5910172 GCA_028566075.1 Solidago caesia
ATCTTTATATAAAATAATAAATAGGCAACCATTAATATATTTGGTTTTTATTATGCCATATGTATATAATTTTGTATTACATTATATATTTCACTATATCTTTATATAAAATAATAAATAGGCAACCATTAATATATTTGGTTTTTATTATGCCATATGTATATAATTTTGTATAACATTATATATTTCACTATATCTTTATAAAAAATAATAAATAGGCAACCATTAATATATAATTATATATTACATTATATATTTTACTATATCTTTATACAAAATAAAGTAAATAAATAATTAAATAAAAGTAAATAAATAATTAAATAAATAAATAGGCAACCATTAATTACCCATACTAAATAGTAATGATGATTTCAAAAAACTTTCTATCACTAAATTTTTATATTATATATAGATAGATGGATTCATTTGAACCCCTCATTCTTAGCCTAGCCTTTATATAATCATTTTCTTTAACCATAACTGTTACTATAACTCATTTCATACAAAGAGTCATGGGTTAATTGTCATTTATTTGTCTAATTATGCCACTTTTAAGATCCATAAATTATAATTGATCAATTAACATTAATCACTTGAAATTCCCAACCTACGTTACCATCACACTAATTTACTAGCTTTTTAATTTTTTTATATTACTAATCATTATTTATCTTATTATCATGAATTGTGTAAGAGTGCTACAATTATATCTAACTATGACATTATTTTTCCTAACTCACGTACATAACAAGTAGACCGTTAGTTTATTGTTATCATGAATTAGTTTATTTATTTATTATTATTATTATTTTTTTTTTGTAACAACTTAGGATCAAATTACTTATATTAAACTTAGAATAAAATGCATATTTCAAAATATCTGTTTTACTTTTTATCAAATTTATAGGATATTACATAATATTACTTTTAGTTGAAATTCTATTATAAATATATATCTTTTTATTTTCTTCTTAAATATTTTTATTTTCATTAACGTCAAGGAAGATGTCACCCAATGATACATTCTACCTATAACTTATACTCCATTAACATTAAGGATTCATAAATACATGATACATCTTCTTATGTACGCATGATAAGGTATGTCTTACTTGCGAATGTGAATATTGTTGTAACCATATGGTGTGTAGGTGTAACTGTCTGCTTTTACTAATAGATGTAACAACCATACCCGAAATCGTCGTGGGTTATATGTTTAAGGTTACAAGAACTTCATAAAAAATTATGTTCGTTCTTCACTGAAGATTTTCATTTATATTGAGCTTTGTTAGAAATTTAGCTCAGCACATGCAACGCACGGGGCAAAAACCTAGTTATTCATATGAGCAGAGCTAAGATTTAATATTAACCTCCTGGCTCCTACGATAAGGCTCATTATATTATTATAAGATACATTATTATAAGGCTCATTTTGATACCCAAAAGTAAAATATGAGAAAACCATGAGATTGAAAATTTTATTCCATACACAATGAATTAATTTCCAATAAATCATTAAATATCATAAAAAATAAATTCATAGGGACAGAAGAAATAAATCAGAGATGTTCGTTTACAAGTAATGAGCATGGCGAGGTTCCGATAAATGACATTGGTTGGGAGTAAGGAGTTGATGACGAGAGCATTCTACAATGAATATTTCATCATCGTGGACCTTATATTTTACTGTTTTAATTAGTTGGGTTAATTGCCTAGCTTTTTTATATATTTTTTGATTTGTTCCTTTCTAACTATTGATTTTTTTTTTTTTTTTTAATCCCTTATAGATCATGTACTTAATCTATTGAGGTAATTACAACAAACTTTGTTGATTCCAACATGATAAAAGTGTAGCCTTAATCTTGGACATTTAAGTTTTGAAACTAAACAAATGTGTTTAGTCTTTGCAAGAAAAGGAAAGAAGTTTGGACTAAAGATGACAAGATGGATTTGTGTTGGTTATTGATTTTGATTGAGATCAAGTTCTGGATTGTTTGTTTGAGATCCTTTGAATTGAGATTCAAATGTTTATATAGATTTTTATTCATTATTTGTTCATGGTTTCAAAGCCAGGTTACTCTGTAATGATTTTATAAAACAATTTTTTTTATTATTAATTGGAAAGTTTTTTTTAGGGTTTTTTGATTAGAAAATTTTTAGGGTTTTTTGATCGAAAAAACTTTGGTAATAACCGTTGTTGATTAATCGTTGCTCAGTAATCAATTGTTTCTTCTCAAATAATAATATTATATTTTATAATATCTTAAAATCGAAACCCTAATTTTTCAAAAATTAAATTATGGTTGGGGTATTTGGGGCTTCTTGATCTCGAGAAGTTTGTTGCTGGTTATTGGTGATTAAGAAAGTTTGATCGGTGATTATTGAAGATTCTAGTTGGTTCTTGGTCTGATCATTCGATTAATGAATCAATTGAGTGATTAGGTTATCTTCCGCTTGTGCACTGTAACACCACTCACACTGTCTCCTTTATTTTTATTTTTATTTTCATTATTGGTCTGGCTGTTCTTATACCACAATAATTGGGTGGCTAACACTTGACCTACCTTTTGAAAGCCAAGGATACATGTCCCTGACCACTTCAACGAGTGTAAGTTTAGTTCCAACTTTATTAACTGGGTTCTTGATAATTGTTTCTAGTTATTTGTTTGTTTGTTGAGCGGTTCTTGTGTGTTCTTTGTTCTTGTTTGATTCTTGTACTGATTGATTATGTGCTTGATTAAGATGGATTATGGTCTTGGTCCTGGTTATGAACATTTTGATGTGTATAATTCTGGTAATGAGGATGTTAATGTCACTAAGATTAGCAAATTATATGTTAGTCACCCATTGCATTCACATCCTAATGATTCTGCTTCTCTCACTGTTGTGTCTATAAAATTGAACGGAACAAAAAATTATAGTATGTGGTCTTGTGCTATGATTCTTGCTCTAGAAGGGAAAAATAAAATTGGTTTTATAGATGACACATGTAGGAGATCAAATACTGATGAGGTTTTTGGCAGACAATGGGTAAATGCTATTGTTCTTGGTTGGATTCTAAACTCTATTTAGAAAAGCTTTATTTGGAACAATTTTTTTTTCAAAAAAAGCTTCTCCTGTTTAGGAAGAATTGAAAGAGACTTATGATAATGTCAATGATTCTGTTACTTTTAACTTGCATCATCAAATTAACTTTGTATCTCAAAATGGTTTTTTTATTGCTGAATATTATCACAAGTTGAATGCTTTATGGAAACAGTTTGATGCATTAGTGAAATTGCCAAAGTGTGTCATGCTGCTGACGATTTTAAGAAACATAACCAGTTGTTGAAACTAATGCAACTTTTGATGGGATTGAATGAGTCTTATATGCAAGTTAGAAGTAATATTTTGTCTACGGAACCATTACCTGATGTGAGAAGTGCTTATGCTATACTTTATAGTGAGGAATCTCATAGGGTTGTTGCTTCTGGTAGCACTTCTTGTACTTCTCTGAAGTCTTAGAATTCTGTTTTTGCTTCTAATGTTCCTAAAAAAGTGAATTTTCAAAAGGTCTAATCCTCTTGGAATGCTTCGAGACCTGCTTCAAATTTTAAACAAAGTGGTTTTGATGGTCCTGCTTTGGTTTGTGATAATTGTGGCTTCAATGGACATACCATTGATAGATGTTTTAAATTGCTTGGTTATCCTGCTGACTTTGGGAAAAGAAATTTTTTTAGAATTTTAAAGGCAAAAGTGTTTCTAGCAACAATTTTGTGGGATAGGTTCAACCCCTCCTTTTGTTTCTGGCTTTATTGATGAGTAGCTTGTTACTCTTGTTTCTCTTATCAAAAGTGATTTTGAAAATGGAAAAAGTGTGCATGCCAATATGGCAGGTACAAATTTTAATACTAGCAAGATATTCAATGATCATTTTAATAAGTTTTTTTGTTCAAATAGTTTGATGCATTCAAAACTTGTTACCATTGGTATTATTGTGGACTCTGGTGTTAATCAACACATGACTTATACTGATAATTTTTAACTAATGTTGTGGATATTTCACATTTAAAAATTAAGGTTTCACATCCTAACGGAACTGAAACTTTTATTACCAAGATGGGAAATATGCCTTTAACTGGTTATTTGACTTTGTTTGATGTTTTGTTGGTTCAAAAATATTATGTGAGTCTTATGCCTATTCACAAGGTGGCTAGAGATAGTAAATTGATAGGGAGAGTGTTAGGGACTGGTAGATAACATGGTGGTTTATATTATTTTGATAGAAATCAAGGTAATGCTGTTAAAAGTTGCTTAAGTAATACTGAGTGCTTTCTTTCTAAGTATACTTGACACTGTAGACTTGGTCATCCTGCACACCAAGTTTTAAATGTTCTTCAACCCCAATTAAATATTAAAAGTTGTGAAAATCATTCTGCTTGTGATATATGCCAAAGGGCTAAACAAGTTAAAGAACCCTTTCCTCTTAGTGATCATAAAATTGTTGCTTAGGTGAGCTTGTGCATTTAGATATATGGGGGGCTTACAAGGTTGTGAGTAGGGATGGGTTTAAATATTTTTTTAACCATTGTTGATGACTATACCTAGGGATGAGCTAATGACCCGGAAACCCGAAGCCCGGCCTAGGGCCGACCGAGCCCGGCCCGACCGAAGGCAAAACGGTCCGGTCCTCGGGTTTGATATTTATGAAATTTCGGGTTCGGTCCGGGCTCGGGTCAAAACCGGGCCAAACCCGAGAAGCCCGAAAGACCCGACTTTCTCTCTTTTTTCTGTAACACACACATATATACGAAGCTCATGCCTTTGTGTGCTACTAGAAAACATGATGACAGGAAACTTTGTACGGGTCATAAGTTCAACGTGTAGCAACTTGCTGTGTATATATATATGTACTGTATATATAGCGTATGGGTGTATGATGTGTTAATATATATAGCGTATGGGCGTGTGTTGTGTAACACAGCCTGTGTATATATATATATATATATATATTAATATATAGTTTGTATCATATATAAGTCATGCGCGACAAGTATTGGACACATACTTCAGTATTTACAGTCATTATTAAACCCATCATCTCCATATACAATATGCATGGATCATGGATGCATGTAGGAAGCTGAAAATCGGGCCTGGTGGGTTAGACCGAGACCAACCCGGTTCAGACTGGGCCCGCCCGAACCCGCCCGACAGCTTAACGGGTCGGGCTTCGGTTTTTAGTTTCATGCGTTTTTGGGTTTCGGGTCGGGCCGGGTTTTGACCCGTGCTCATGCCTAACTATACCAAGGCTATTTAGGTTTATTTGTTGAAGTCCAAAGCTGATGTGTTTGATCCTGCACACAAGTTGAGCATGGCATCTGAACAGAGAATAGGAGAACACCTAGCCGATAGCATAGAACACACCGGTAGGTCCTAGCATTCATAGTTTGTCCCAATCCAGAGATCGGAACCAACTTAATCCAGTCGGAAGTGTAGTCTTACATTTGAGATTTCCACAACGCCATTTATTGAGAAGATAAGGAAAAAGTAGATTCAATCGTTTGGGTAACACGTGTAAAATATATATCTTCCAGCCATTTTCGCATTAAAAGCACACAAGGCATCATTATAGGAACACCCGGAAGTTACAGTACCAGAATGTTAGAGCAGCTTAGTCTGCAAGCCATCCGATTGGAGTCTAGACGCATGGAATGCGTGGTTCAAGACATCACCTACAGAGTAAATACCAAGGCCCCCAAGTGCAAAGGGTAAGGTGGTGAGCCTCCATAGCCAATCACCAAACCCAGATCCAGAAGCAATGACAATAAGCTCCAGAGACGAACAAAGTGCCTCATAAAAAAAAACCCTGAGCACGCTCAAAGAACCAAGGAAAACATGTGCGCATAGTAAAATATAGCTTGGAATTACCCGCACAACGGTGAAGTAGCAACAACTCACATTGGGGGTCATTAAATCTTAGCAACAACATCCATTAGCTTAATGGTTTTAGCAACCCTTTTCATAACAAGCTCACTACTTAAATCAAAGTCCACACTAGCAGGCCCACCCAATAATTTAACACCATGTAAAGGTCTTTCAATATTAGGCGGGAAAACACCCGCAAACCTGCTCCTAGGCTCCTCCTTTGGCAAAAAAATCCTAGTTTTATCAACATTGAGATGCAACCCACAACGAGGTCCATCTACCATAATAAGCTCTAGAACCTTCCCCACGGCTAAAGTATCTCCAATAATAGTACATCATCCAGATACCAAGCTTGAAAGAAAAGGCTAAATGAATCTCTAATCATGCATACCAGAGGATGTAGCACCAAGGAAAAAAGTAGAGGTCCAAGTGGATCACCCAGTTGCACACCTTGATGCGAACATAAGGTGTGATGCCCATAATATAATCTAGTCGGGTAGACAACGTGAAATAGTCGGAATGAAGGCGAACTTCCTGAAGCATAACATCACGATCCACCAAATTGAAAGCATTTTTGAAATCAACCAACAACATCGAAAGTCCCACGTCATCTCCACGGTCCTCAATCAACCGATTCACGACATGAAGAATAGCTTCCCCTCCTCCAGATACCCCAACACCAAACTATAGTTCATTTAAGTAGCTATCCAAAGAATCGCCGATCATAGTAGCACAAACCTTGGAAACTAAACGCCTCCAAACAATCCCCACAACAATAACCCAACCCCTTGGGATTTACCAGCAAGAAAGAGATTTACCAGCAATTATTATTATTATTATTATTATTATTATTATTATTATTATTATTATTATTATTATTATTATTATTATTATTATTATTACTTTAAGTTTACCAACACTAGAGTAATAGTCCAATTTCATAACTACTATTGTTTTCCTTTGTGCAGGCTTACCTTATGTCTCGTTGCTTGTTTTTCGATAGCTTAAGGAAACCGGGAAATGGCGTATAAATCAACTAGAGCAGCTTGAGCGAAAAGCAAACACATAGTTAGGAAGGCAGCTTATGTTGGCTATGAATTAGAGCAGTACAACTTTATTAACCATCCAGCATAAGTTAAAGAGAACTGAGTAGGACCCACATAATTCATACAACATCCACTATAGTGAATTCCTAAGGCTTATTAAAAGCAAGACAGAAGCAACTTGGCCAAAGTATGTGATGATATACCCCTCCGGTCGATGAAGCCTCGAAATACGAAGGTTCCTCCCGAAGCCTCCTTATTAAAGGACTGCTAATTAAACCTCAAATATATCATTCCTAATAAACCGGGATTCATATATATCCCTGAAGCGGTTTTCCTAATTAGAAGATAAGTATGAATCATTTAAATATGGAAAGAAGATCGCGCTTAAACTCTACACCCCTAAGTCTGACTTCCTCTCCAAGCAAACACTCCCCTATAAAAGGAGGAGTGGATATTTCCACAACACAGGTGAACTTCAGTCATCATCACTCTCATACTATTTTAAGGCGTATAGCGGCCAAGCCCTACCTTTGGGGAATAGCCAACGAATTATCCTTTCACAACTATATTCACCCTAGACGGAGTGACAACGGAGTCCTTGTTCTAGTTGTGGTTCGGTGCACAATCAGTATGTAAGTTCAAATATTTCGGGTATCCGAATATCCAAATTTTTTGAAAGTATCATCTGATATTTGGTTTGCAGATATCCGAAATTTCGGATTTTTTTTGGATTGCAGATTCAGATTTTTTTAACATAGATGGTGGATTGGCCGGCTGTTGTTTGAAGTTGTTGTGGTTACAACGACAACCAGCCAATGGTTGATATTAGAAGTTAAACGTAGATACTTGAAGAAAAAGGGACTGATTTAGAGATAGGGAAGTGGTTTTTATTTAAGAAAGATCTTTGAGTTTAAAGATTGAAAGGTGAAAAGGGAATAGATTTACGGTATATGTATTATCAATTTTTTATAATTAAAATAATAATGATGTTATAATAACTTTAATAATATTTTAAAAGCAATGAAAAATGAGGGTCAAGAGTAATGTAGTTATTTTAACACTTACTTTATTTTACAAAGTTAGGTTTTAAGGGACGATTTCTGCTAAGAATCTTGAGGAGGGATGGAGAGTACAAAAAAGTGATCAAATAACAGGACCATTCAAGCTATTAGACCATCCCCATTCACAACTCAACCCACCAATACTATTCATTAAAAAATTATTTTCTCTCTCTTATATCTACCCAACCCAACTAAAACCAATTTTTACACACCCATTAACAACCCAACCAAACCATTTTTTTAATGTTTTATAATTAACTTTTTTTATTTCAAATAATTTTTAAAAAAGAAGATTGTCCTTGGTGTTGAGTACTCGGATAATCTTCTGGATCTTCAAGATTGAAAACATAATTTGGATTCATTGTTGATAATAAGAAATTATAAGAAATTTGGATGGAGTGGAGAATGAAAAGTATTATGTAAAAAGAAAAATATTTGTAGTCTAAATTAACAAACAAAATCATGTAATATATAAAATACAAAACTAATAAAAACAAAAACATGATTATGTGGTGTAACATCTTGAAGTAGCCACGTCCAACATGACTTATGTATTTTACATCAAAACTATAAATGCAAGATACTGAAAGTATAAAGCAAATAAAAAGCAAATAAAGACAATGAAAATATGGAGTGATCAGATGAAGCTACGTACCTTTTTCTTTGACACGACTAGCGTTCGGTGGAACCACTCAGTTGGTTGCCTCTATAATTGTTTAATATATTATTTTTACTTTATAGCCAACCCACCCATCAAAATATATACAGATGGAAATGGTCTTAACGACTCTTTTGTTAAAGAAAAAGTCTTTTGTCATAGAAATTAAATACTCTCGTCTAATGAACGATTTATGTTTGGGTGGGTTGGGGTTTTGGTGGGTGGGGGGGGGGGGGGGGATTCGATCAAGTCTGTTAATAAATCAATTAAGATCGAATTATTTTCTTTTAATAGTTGTAATATTTTGTTAAAACACAAACATAAATGAGTAACGTTATAATTGATATTTAAGTAGTTAGTTATTTGATATAGAAACAACAAGATAAGGTATACTTTGGCAACATATATGAGTGAAAAGTTACAAAAAAGTAATACATGTAATGATTAAATGTTACAAAAGGAAAAGTAATCCTTTCTTATATACACATAAGAAAATTGGATCTTATATCTTGCTTTTAAATATATGTCTTCGCTTTAACCACTTTTGTTCTTCACAAACACAAATGCTCCTGCAAAAATGAGAAACATGTTACTTCATTTCAATACGAAGAAATTGATCATAGCTTTTTAAGATATGACATTGAATAAATACTGATCGAGTTCAGCTAGCGAACTACGTACGTACCAAGAGTGGGCATCAAAAGTGACAATGCAAGTGTTCCAGCAATCTTAAGAGGCAAGCCAGTCTTAAGCATATCTACAATATCTATATGTCCAGTTGTGAATCCTACAATATTTGAAGGGGTTCCAGTGGGAAGTAAGAAAGCAAATTGAGCTCCAACGGCTCCAGGAATCATAAGGAGGAGGGGGTGGACATTAATATCTTGTGCAATTTGGATGAGTAGTGGAACAAGAAGAGTAGTCACGGCATTGTTTGACGTAAACTCGGTGATGACTCCGCTTATTATACAAATACTTGGGGCAATGGCCAGGTATGGGGTCTGTCCTAGAAAGTCGAGTGTTTTAGACAACTCATCTGCAAGACCGCTTGTTCTTACTCCTTCTGCTATTGCAAAACCAGCCCCAAGCAATAAGACAATATTCCATGGTAATTTCTTGCATTTATTCCAATCCATTAGCTTCTCTCCTTGTTGTTTTTTATTAGGGATTATGAAGAGTAGAGTTGCCATCATCACCTGATTAATTAGTTATAATTTAAATAAAAACATCATCCATATATGAACCAATCAATAATTAACACGTACGTAACTTAATGCTAGCTAGCTAGCTTGATCGAGAAACAATATATGAACTACTCACGCTAACAGTACCATCACCAGCACGGTTATTGAAAAGGGCTCCCCATCCAGGAATATCGTCCGTTATGCTTCTCGTCATCCATAAAATAATTAACGTCTAAACCAAGTTATAACAAAACTACGTTCAGCAATCCGTCATATTAATTAGTCAATTAGTAAAGCTCAACTCTAATTAATCAATATCATCCTTAATTAATTAAACTTACAGAGAACACAGCTAATACCATTTTTTCAGCAAAAGCCATTGGACCTATATATGTACATAAAATTTAATTCAGATCGATAGAAAAAATATTATTAGTCCCATAACAATGTGGAAATAAACATCATCAATATCTTTCAATTAAATGACAACTAGATAGTGTTACTTGGGGCTGGACGGACGGACGTACCTAATAAATCAAGTTCTCTTTTTAAATGGGCTTTATCCAAGTAAGCTGAAAGAGTATGACTGGAGCCTCTTGGACAATAGACAAGACAAAGTATAGCCCACAAAGCAAAGAAGAGTACCATGGCCATAGGAAACCCAAAGTAAAACCATGTGTTAAAGCTTATAGGATCTGCTTCTGGAAAATAGCTTTTCCACATTCCTACCAATATAAGGTTTACACCTGTCCCTGTTAATGTGCTCATTCCACCAATTGCCGCAGAGTATATGACCCCAAGAACCACTGCTTTGCAAAACTTACTTGCCTCGCCCGACGACGATGCGGAGCTTGGCAGCCTTTGGAGGATTCCGGTCGCCACTGGCATCATCATCACGGTGGCCGCCACATTGTGCATCCACATGCTTACGAATGCTGTTGTGGCACATATCCCTAGAAGTAAGAGTTGTGGGTTTAATGGATCTCCACAAAACAACAGCGTTATCTGCACCACGTAACGTAACATATATATAACTTTTACAAAAATAAATAATACGCATAAATACTCGATGTAAATTGGTTAACACTAGGTGGTAATCTCATACACATGAATTTCCATATTATTGCATAAAATATTTCCAAACATTATTAAACTCTAGACATATAGAGCATCATCATCTAATACTATACAGATGTCCGCACGATATGGTGGCGATGGTGGTAGCGGCGACGGGTGGTGGTGGTGGCGGCGACTGGTGGTGATGGCGGTGCCGACGACGGCGGTGTGGTTATTGATGTAAAGATAATTGATGTAAAAAGGGGTAGTGTAGTTATACTAGGAGTTGAAGGAAGAATTTCTCCTTAGGTGAGTTGGCCAGAGGTATCTTCCAAATCCACTATGTGGACCCCGGGGGTGAGTTTTTCCTTAGGTCTCGGGTTCGAGTCTGGGGTATCTCATCTCAAAGGAATTTTCCATGAGGAGGGGGTTAGAGATCCAGAAAATCTCTGGTTAAAATTGTTTCCAACACGTCTGAATCGAAACTAACTTTGCAAAAAAAAAAAAAAAACGAGTTGAAGGACATATATTGTAAATTATTTCATTAAAAGTATTTTAGGTATATGAGTTAATTATAAAAATACAAAAACTTTTGAAATTGGGGGATAATTTAGGTATTTTAAAGACAGAAAGTTTAAAAAAAATAAAATAAAGAAGAGGGGTGGTTTGCTTTATATAATAATACAGAGATAAAGACTGATTAAAAAAATAACAAAATTAGAATTCATCACTTATTTACATCATTATCTTCCTCAATATCTTTCACATCTCATTATTTATTTTTACATACATATATGTTAATTTATCATTTATTGTAGGGGTGTTTTCGGTCGGGTTAATTGGGTTTTGGGTTATTTGGGTCGGGTTATTTTGGTTTTAAGAATTATAACTTAACTCGTAATCTAAACCGAATAAGAATTAGAGTTATTTGGGTTCGGATTATTCGAGTTGGGCCGGGTTAAATAAAAAAGTAAGTTTTTACCTTATTAGTCATTACTTTAGACTCAGCAAGATTAACTTCACACTTGCAACTTTAAGCAATAATAACTTATCATATAAAACTTGTAAAATCAATGCTAAAGAAACAAAAACACAAGCCCATATAAAATCATCAAATAATATATAAATGGGTTATTCGGGTCACTCAAATCTTTGTATATTAAACTCATATACCAAACCATACAAAATATTTGGGTTTGGGTTAGGGTTAACCCAAATAACCCATCAGAATCCGAATAAGATGACCTATATGACTCAATCCTATTTGAACAAAGTTATTTGGGTTTGAGAATTTTTGACACCCCTAATTTATTAGTTTAACTAATAAAAAATCAATCTTTTAAATAAATAAACATTTGTTAAAACTTATTAACTAATTTAAAATCATTAATTAAATTAAATTAAAAACTAACATTATGAACCTATCTCAATGACTCTATCTATCAAGCAATGTTTTAAAAACCGGTTCATACCGGCAGGTTAAACCGGGCACCGGAGGCTAAACCGGTTCAACAAACCACGGTATTTTGAGTGTACCGGCTGGAGAAAAAACCGGCCGGTATTGGCAAAAAACCGTTTGTACCGGTACCACCAAACCGGCGGTTTAGTTTTTTTAATAAACCAAAAAATAAAAATAACGGGATAATCAAACCCTAAGGGGAGGTTAGATGTGTCAGAACGACGCCGTTTCCGGTGAGAAGAAGAAACGGCGGTCGTTGGATGTAGTACCAGCAGAGGGGAGGTTGAACGACAATTTGTGTTGGGATTTGAGTTCCATGAGAAAAATCTGGTCTTTAGTTGCGTTCAAATAGGAAGTGAAAATCACTTTGATGTATGTGAAATGAGATCTGGGTGTAGATAGATATATATATGCCATATATTTATGAGTTGTATATAAAAGTAAAGGGTTTTGCTAATGACAGCCCTTAAGGCTGTCATTAACGTGCATAAAATAGTTGTACTTTTACCATAAAATTCAGGGGTGAGCTTTTGATATGAAAGATACAAATTTTTTATGCAGATTATCAAAAAAATCCAAAAGTAAAAGAAACGAAATCGTACAGCCAGTTGGATATATCAAAGTTTGTTATATGTTTGACTTTTGGTTTGTTGATGACAACTAGTTTCCACCAAATATTAATCAAAAAAACTGAATTTTTACTTTTCCATACGCATATTTACTTATTCCAAAACCATACATGCTATAAGTATAGTACACTATGCATTGTAAAACGTAAATAACTTTGGAATTTAATCACTTCAGGTTTGACTAGTCAAACCGGTTGAACCTGGCGGTTAAACCGGTCCGACCGGTTCAACCGCTTCCGAGAAGTTTTCCGGTTTTTAAAACATTGCTATCAAGTCCAATGCTAAAAATTGTCTACAAAAAGTCATACGTGGCACTATGGAGCCCCTTTCCTTCGCTATTTTCTTAAAAAACAAATCTATTTATTACGTCATCTTCAAAAACATTAAAAATATTTAATGATTAATTAATTATTAAGATTAAAATAATTAATTAAATTTGCTACAACACCCGTCCATTTCCCTTTCAATTACTTAGATACCCAAATCCTAGAAGCTTAGACCCATCTAAAAAAAAAAACTAAAAAAAATAAGAGTTCTCACTGCATGATATTACCAAGGATACATTCAAATAATAACAAGTTTTCTATTTCTATATCGATCATACAACATTGTATAAATCTCACATAACTATCAAAATTTCATCAATAATAAATCATAAATTATTCAAGTTTTCATCAATCTTGCTTGATAAGACATTCTATGAAGAGAGAGGTGAAACAACTTTTCTTATCTTTTAAGCATCAGGTTAATATTTGTGATTATATTTTGTTTTTTTCAATTTCACATTTAGTAGAGATGAAAATTTTGGGATAAAAGAAGTGTTTATCTTATCAACAATATGGTCTCGCGTGTCAAGGTTGTTGCTCACATTTATTTTGAGACATTGAGGTCGGTTTAAACACAAGATGACCATTTTATATTTATGTTTGTTTTAACTTTTTCTATGTATTCGGTACTTTTTTTGGTTAGACACATGTTTTAGTGCTTCAAACTACTGTTGTGATTGGAAATTCTTCAATAAATCAATTATATATTTATGTTGACACATGTTATCGCATAATATAATATTTCATTACGAGATAAACTGAGGATCGTAATATATATTATATTCTACCAGCGAAATATAATATTTTTGTTTTTAATCTACTATTAAAACTGAACATATAATATTGTAAACCATGTATATGTATTTGGGGCCTGGCATATTTTTACTCTATTATATATACATAATAATTATTAATAGTAACCAAAAGATTAGATATACATTGTTTGATTTATATATACATAAAAAAGTCCATTTTTAAGGTATGTTATTATAAATGACTATTTATTACCGTTGTCGTGTTTTCATGTTTAACATTTACATCATAATCGCTATAACTATAATCAGTTATCATAATATGGGTGCTTAAGCTAGTTAAAAACATTTTTGAAAAGCACTCCACATATTTGATAAAAATAAGTGGGTTCCTTTCTCTCTCTATGCCTTTTTCCACTTTCATCACTTATCCACCTACTCATATAGGAAAAATAAAGGTGAAAATAGACACCCACTTTTTAAATCACTCTTCATCACTCAACCTTTTCAAGTTTTTCAACACATTGATGGAATCAAATGAGAAACTATCATCCTAAGTCCTCACAACCATCTAATACAATTAAAAAAAAATTTCTAGTTTTTTTTTTCCATCTTTATCTAGTGTGTCACAACGCTTAATTTATTTTTTGAGAAAATGTCATAAATGGTCCCCTGTGGTTGGCAATATTCGTATTTTAAGCCCTGTGCTTTTTTTCGTTGCTAAGTATCCATAGGTTTTCCATTTTCATTGTCAGCAGTCCTGACACTAACAGTCATTAATTTAAAGCCGTTAGTAAGGGTATTTTGGTCATTTTACATCTAAGAGTGTTATTCTTTCTTCTATTATCTATTTGCATCTATTATCTATCTATATATCTATCATTCATATCTCTAAAGCTATATCTAAACATTGTTACACACAAATCTCTATAATCCATATTAGTATCCATAAATCCCATTCCAAACCAGATATTATCTTAAACCAAATAATTACTTCTCATCTATGGATATGTTGGTGACTTTGTAGTTAACAAACAAAAAGCCCAAATACCTATTACCTAGCATTTAGAAATTATAAGGAGCAAGTGTTGCTGTTAATGCATAGATTTTTTTTGTTGGCCGACACTTGGGTTACTTCCCAAAGCTGTGGTAAGTTATTAACACACATTTTATTGCATTAATGTTCATAAAGAGTTATTTTTACAACATCTTAAAATCAACCTTTTGTTTCATGTGATTATTTCAGGGGATATATCTAGTTTGTCGAGATGTGGAGAAAATGTCAAAGGAATGATCCTTAACTTTTATATAATAATAAGCAATCTTCTTTCCTAAATGGAGATCAAGTTAATGAAGCTAGTACTCTTTGAAATTAAAAACTGATATTAGTATGTTACAAATGAACACCAATTGCATGAATTTTTTCATATTTTTTATTTTATAAAATTCTAAGGCATAATTACTACTTAATTTGTCCATTACCAGTAATAATGTTTAATGTATAAAGATCATCAAGACATTTGTCCTAAATATGCCTCAAATGTAGCAATTATTTCTCTTCTATGGAAATGGTTAAGTTAAAAAGGGGGTTCCGTTCAAAATAAAAGTTAGAAGGGTGGTTGGGGAAGACAACACGTGGTCTTCTTTTGCTTAAATTCTAATTACTATTATTATTTTATTAATTGTTAGTTTTATTATCATTATTAATTATTATTGTTTTGTTATATAAAATGATGAATTGGATAGTATGGAACTATGGATGAAGTGAGTTTATAATTATATACATTGTGCCATATTTATGTAAGTTTTCTGATTTTTTTTTCCAAGAAATAGTAGATTATTTAAGTATTTTTGTGTGATTTATTTGTTAATAATTTCACAAATCAGATTTTATACATAAGAAACACATGAAAAAAAATAAAATAGATTTGTTGTAAACTATTTTTTAAGATGGTGTTGATGATTGAAAGATGAAAATAAATTGGAGTTAGATAAAGAAAAAAATGGGTGGAGATTGAGAAGAAAGATAAGCGTGCTGGAAAAAAAATAAAGAAGGAAGAAGAAGTCTATGTCTTAGATGTCAAAATGACCAAAATACCCTCACTAACGACCTTAAACTAACGACTGTTAGTGCCAGGGACTGTTGGCGATGAAAATAGAAAACCTAGGGATACTTAGCTACAAAAAAAAAATACAGGGCTTAAAATGAAAATATTGCCAACCACAGGGACCATTTGTGACATTTTCTCTTATTTTTTTTACTTATTAAAAAATGTATTTTTTTAGCTGTATTTAAGTTGATTTACCATTTTCAAACACTACCTACCTCCGATCTGATCATGTAAGCTTAGTAATTATTTACCCACATACATCTTCACTTTATTATTATTCTTGAAAATTTTATTTAGTATTTGGCTATCTGTAAAGTGGTGTTAGATAGTTGTGACCAGTGCCAACATTGGTATGAAGACGACAATATTTCCGGTTAACAATGACGGCAGTGGCGGCGCTGGGGAAGTGGAAGTTTGGTCGGGGAGGTGTTGTTGCCGGTTGACAATGACGACGGTGGTCGGCAAGTGCCATCGGAGGTTTGGCCGATGTTTTGTGAGTTTTTGTGAGCCAGTTGTATGGTGTTGTATATGCCCAAGATTTTCATCAAAATTCCAACCATGCCACTTATGAATAGGAGAAAACGATTTTTATTTTTTTATCACGAAACGACGTTTGACATTTGAATGATGATTATAAAATAAAATATGGGGTATATTTAAATATATATTAACAAAAAATGATGAGAATTTATATTCGTACCATAGCTTTTGATTAATTTACCATAATGTATACGTGATATAACAAACTGTACAAGTAATTGATATATGAATATGATAACTTTATTAAAAGATATGGTATTAATATCATCTACCAAAAATGATAGATGCTACTAGTAATAAGGTGCGGACAAAGCTACAATTTTTATTATGGTGGGTTTGGATGAATTTTGCTTTCAGATTTCTGAGTGATAAGATTTTTTATCGAGGGGTTTAAATTGAAGATATATTATCCGAAAGGCTCTTTAGCATAGATTCGGTTAAGATAATGTGTGCAAGATTTCCTGATATTTACGAGTAATTCGCACTTAAAAAAAATTATTATATGAAATTGTAATTTGATGTGTAGCTTAGCTAATAATATAAAACAACATTTAATAATTAACAATGCAATCATTGCATTGGGATAGGTGGCTAGTATATTCAGATTAGGCTGAAGTCGTGTCATCTTTATTTTTTGTTAGATAGCTATTGGTGGTGATCATTAATTTCCTTAATTTTTACTTATCCACTAGAAAAGAAAAGAAGACAACAAAACCGAGTTTTTCATACATATCCTGAAAGTTCATGAATGTATCTGAGGACATAATTAAATACTAATATTTGAATTATACTCGTGCAAACTCAAATGTTTCAAAAAGAGACTTTTTTCTAAGGTAATGGTCAGTTATAATATAAAAAAGAGATATCTAATTTCAAGTTTAATTATCTTATCAAATATTTTATTTTTATTGTTAACAAATTAATTATTTTTGATTTTGTTTGCACATTAATGTACTAACAATATAAAGAATTACTAGAGGGTACTCGCGTAATACGACGATAGTGGTAGAAGCGGCGGTGTGGTATGGTGGTGGTGGTGGCGCCGGCGCCGAATAGTGTAGGTAATTATTGTAAAAGTAATTAATGTTGAGGGGTAGTGTAAATGTAAATATTTTAAGGGGTATTAAGTGGAAATATTACATAACTTTCAACATTTTTAAAAATAAAAAGGCAAGAAAATTTTATAAGGGAAATAATATATCCTACTAAAAAACTAGCATAATAATCTTGTTAACAACTTGATTATAAAACTTGATAAAATCAAAGGATGAAATCAAAGGAGAGAATCAATTGATTACATTTGTCATGCACTCAAGTTGTTAAGAAGATTATTAGACGAGTCAACAGATTATTTTTGGTGTTTTAAGATTTCTAATTTTAAGACAACATTTAAATCTAATTTAAATAAGAGGAATGCTAGATTTACAAACATATTACAAATAAATGGTTACAAATACATGTGGCATGTGATGTGGACCAATCAATAAAAAAAGAGAAAGAAGAAAGAGAAAAAATGACTTGATTATAAAAAATGTAAACTTTTGTAAACTTTTGTTTGTAATTAGTTTGTCAACACACGGGCTATCTTTTTTTATAAAACTTGATTATAAAAATAAACAAGATTATTTTATTAGCAGACGAAACTTGATTATTTTATAAAACATGCAAAAATGGTCTGCAAATGGTCTGCAAATGGATACTTTGAAAACTTAGAAAAATTGACTCAACTATTCATTTGCCGACCAAAGTGGTCTGCAAAAGGCAATTTCAAAAATTCAAAGACTTGGAAAAATAATTTTGCCAAAACATGCATTTGCCGACCAAAGTGGTCTGCAAATGCCACTTTCAAAACTTTTGAATACTTAGAAAAATTTTGACAAAAAACTTGCATTTGCCGACCAAAATGGTCTGCAAATGACACTTTCAAAATTTTGAGGACTTAGAAAAAAATTGTCAAAAACTTGCATTTGCCGACCAAAATGGTCTGCAAATGACACTTTCAAAATTTTGAAGACAATTTGACCAATTCTTCATTTGCCGACCAAAATGGTCTGCAAATGGCTATTTCAAGTTTTCAAAGACTTGGAAAAAAATTTGGCAAAACTTGTATTTGCCGACCAAAATGGTCTGCAAACACACCTTTTAAGTCCAATACACGAGAACATTTCCAAGCCACTGAGGTCTGCAAATGGCTAAAACAAGGGTGGTCAAAATCAACAGGTCGCATTTGCCGACCTCACTGGTCTGTAAATGATACATTCAAATACTTAAAAAAAATTTTGATCAAAACATTCATTTACAGACTTAACAGGTCTGTAAATGGCAAAAATCACATCTGTAAAGGTTGGCCATCAACAAAAGTCGCATTTGCCGACCAAACACGTCGGCAAATGGCCTTTTCACCATATCAAACACGAGCAAATTCCATCAATAACAATCAACAAGAGCAGATGATTTAAAGCAGATTTATAACATAAAACATTCCTAAACATGCTTCTACAATCATCTATTCTAACACACTTCATCAAAAACAATCAGAAATCACATAAAATTTCATTCAAGCATTTCATCAAACACGTAATATGCACAAATAAAAATGAGAATCTTACCTTGAAATCTGATGAAATGGAATGAAATAAAGAAGATATATGTTCACTTATGCACACTGAATGATTCGAATATTATTATTAACACAAATGATTTATAAAACTTGATGATAATGATGATTATTATGATAGTTTTCTCGGAGTAAAAAAAATTGAAATGAAGAAAAACCTGCCCTGCCCCCTTTATATATAAATTTTGAAATTTGAACCCGGGTCAATTTGGATCCGCGTGTAAATCCGAAAAAAAATGGGTTTGGGCCTTGGGCCATTATTTCCATTTCCTTTTTATTCAAAGTCTTGGGCCTTTACTAATTTTCACACAAAAAAATATAACAATTAAAAAAATGTGAAAAACCAATGTTTTTGAACTTTTTGAATTTTACAGATTTTGTCTTTGATTTTTCAATTAAGAACAAACACATAATAATACAAAATTAAATTCACAAAAAATAACAGATATTTACAAACTCCCCCTCAACATACGCATTCAGATAAATTTACAAACTCCCCCTTAAAACATGCATTTTACCCTTTTTCTCCCCCTCAAACATTGCATGCAATAACAAATAAAGCACATCAATGTTTGAAAAAAATAATCAAGGAATAAAACACATGGCAGATATGCAATTAAGTTTGTAAATCAAGCATACCCAACTTGGTTTTCAAGAAATTGAACCTCTGTTCATCCAATGGTTTTGTGAAAAGATCCGCAAGTTGGTAGTCTGTCGGGACAAAATAGAGTTCGATATTACCTTTTTCGACATGATCTTTAAGGAAATGGTAACGAACATCTATATGCTTGGTCTTGGTGTGCTGAACCGGATTGCAGGAAATCGCAATAGCACTCTTGGAATCACAGTAAATGGGAATTCTGTTGAATTGAAGTCCATAATCAGTCAACTGAGTCTTCATCCAAAGCACTTGTGAGCAACAACTAGCTGCAGCAACGTATTCTGCTTCCGCAGTAGAAGTGGACACACAGTTTTGCTTCTTCGATGACCAGCTAACTAATCTTTCCCCTAAGAACTGTACACTTCCCGAAGTACTTTTTCGATCAAGCTTACAACCTGCATGGTCAGCATCCGAATATGCAATAAGCTGAAACCCGGTATCCCTTGGATACCAGAGACCAAGGTTCACTGTGCCTTTCAGATAACGGAATATCCGTTTGACGGCCTGGAAATGAGATTCCATGGGATTGGCCTGAAATCTGGCACACATGCATGTTGCAAACATAATATCCGGGCGACTAGCAGTCAGATACATCAAAGATCCTATCATACTGCGGTATTGTTTCTGATTGAAAGGTTTTCCATTAAGATCAGGATTGATTTTAGTTCGAGCCTCCATGGGTGTCCCAATGGGTTGACAATTA
Source organism: Solidago caesia (assembly GCA_028566075.1). Classification (NCBI taxonomy): domain Eukaryota; kingdom Viridiplantae; phylum Streptophyta; class Magnoliopsida; order Asterales; family Asteraceae; genus Solidago; species Solidago caesia. Next base: position 5,910,054 of record JAOXNX010000028.1, read on the forward strand.
GTCATATCAAACTTTTTCAACATATCAAGAATATATTTGTTTTGACAAATAAAAATTCCTGTTTTCAACTGTTTGACTTGTAAACCAAGGAAAAAGTTTAATTCACCCATCATGCTCAT
>JAOXNX010000028.1:5914741-5926647 GCA_028566075.1 Solidago caesia
CCCTAGGGCCCTTTGGTGGGTAGGGTCAGACTTTCTCATTTATTTAATTAAACCTTTTAATTATTTGGACCTTTAATTAATTAAAATCCATTTTATTTGTGGTTTATTTATTTAATTAATTAAACTAACTTAAATTAAAACAAATAAATAATTTAATTAACTAATTCAATTAAATCGTATAATAATCATATTATTTCGTATTTTTATGGTTGAACATTATGAATGTTCTATGTGTATGATCCTAAGGGCCCAATAAATCCGAAGACATATAATTAATTATATTTACGGAAGTGTACACAATTTGAAGAGTTTGGGCCATAAGTTGCAGCTTGAATGCGGATTTTCCATTGACTTAACTGTGAACATTCCAGAGGGGTTGCAATTCCATGCCTACGAGTCTTCTGAGTTGGAGAAGTTGAGGTTCGTGACCAGGGATAACATAGCTTGAAGTTGGTGAAGCTCGGTTACTGAAGATGGAGGTCGTGTCCAAGCCCACTCCTAATGGGAGAAACGTCCTCTACTAGTGTATTTATCCTTTATGGTGCAATCTTTATGTTGTTCTAGTTTGAAAAGGTCGGGAAAGGTTTGTTGAAAGGTTCATCCCCGCACCAAGTATCTATCCAAAATCTTTTAGTTTTGAGGCAATACCTATAAATAACTAACTAGTTTGGTTGTACGTTTCTTTATTATCTCATACCATGGTGGAATTTTATTTTATCTCATTATGATGGCTTCTTATTTATAACAAGTTATAAAGCATGAGGTTTTTTATTTTTGGAATGTTTTAAAGTTAAAATTTTGTAAGGTTCATATTACACCTCTTACATATTTACATCATATATCCTTTATCTCCTATAATATCTACACTACTCCCCTTACATCAATTACTTTTACATCAATTACCTACATTACTTGGCGCCGCCGCCACCATCACCACCAATCGCCGCCACCACCACACTGCCGCCGCCGCCATCGTCACTTTATTGCACGAGTATCACTCTATTGTGTTATATATCTGTTTGGACACCTTGTTTTCTTTTTTTTTTTAAGATTCATGCCATTTTGGTTTGTGTGATTTGACCCGACCTTGCATTGAATAAAAGTTAAATGAATTTTATTCCCTTTGTTTTTTACTAGTCTATTATGATGTGGGTTTTGAAGGAATTGAGTTAAACATTTAGAAAGTTATGGTTTTGTGATTGGTTTGCAAGGGTGGGAGGGAGGGGTCGAAGAAGAAGGTAGACTGGAATTTGCAGAGTAAATTGATTGAATGGATTATGCTATGTTTGGTTGTAAGTTAGGGATAGAAAAATGTATATTACTTTGTATGTATATGTATGTAGTGACAATGGATTATGCTATGTATGGTTTTATTATAATAATTGTTTATTATAATTATAAATATTAGAAAAATAAATTAAATGATGGATTGTATCATGATATCTTGTAAAAAATGATGAGTTTTTGGTTTGATGTGTTGAAATGATTTGATAACACGTTATTAGTGGTTGGTGTGGATTAGTGTATCATGACACCCTCCCCCTTAAACTATCATTACGGTTATTTCCTCGTAATTTGCTTTTAAATAAGAATTCTTAGGCGATGGGGAGTGGGGCGTCCCCTCCCCTTAAGACGCCCATAGAACGCCGGGAATGCTAAGAACACCACTCCAAAAGGAGTTCCGGCCTGGTCAAACGCAGTCCACGTCTTTTTTTGGATGCCCAACCTCACACACAACCTACTCTCTCTTCTTTCCTTTTTCACTTTTCAATACTCCTAAATCAATTAATTATACAATGTCACATGGCAAAAAAAAAAACCCCTTTAAAGGAGCCTCGGTCCAAGAAAAAGAAAGGGTTTCACATGGACGCCCCGGAGCTTTTATCAGGCGCCCTCACTCTCCATAGTCTTACCAACTACCGTATTTTTTATTGAGACAAAACGTCACAAAAAACTTCATTAAATATGATGTTAAAACTGCATCAATACAGCATCATTTTCTTAAAATAATAAATAAAAAAATAAATTATTTAAAATCATTATTATTATAATCCAGTCAATTATAATATGTTAAACTAAATACCAGAAAACATATTTCAATTTTCGTCCAAATTATGTAAGCAATGCTCAGCTGTTCAAAGTTTGCTGTCTGTTCAGCAATTATATGACATCTCCCCCAATAAGACTATACTGTCATTGACTCAGCCAGCATATATCGTCTACTTTTATTACATTATTAATATTAATAATTGTCCTATTTTCCCATTAAACATGAGACTCTAGATTCTTCATATCTCCCTCCCACCAATCTCAATTCTTTCAAGTTTCAACCACCCAACTCTCTCTTTTTCTCCCTCACCATCTGAAAACTTTCATGGCAGATTATAGATCAAGATCAACATCAAGATCATATAGTTACAGTGATGAGGGAGACATGCAAATAGGGAGATACTATGGTGGCATAGAGCCAAAAAGATCAAATTTTGAGACCAACCCACCTCATAATTTCAGGTCTTTTAGTGTTTCATATGGTCCAACTTATAAAACTAACATGGACCTTGTTGTTGCTGGCCCTGCAGCTAGAGATTTTGACTCCAAGAAAGGCAAGTCAACTGCAAAATCATGGAGTTTTAATGATCCTGAGTTTCAAAGGAAGAAAAGAGTTGCTAGCTATAAAGTGTATTCTGTTGAAGGAAAAGTTAAAGGTTCTTTTAGAAAGAGTTTCAGGTGGCTTAAAGATAAGTACACAAATGTTGTGTATGGATGGTGGTAATTAATCATTAATCATACATATATGTAATGATTTGTATATTTTTCTTATATTTTTGTAAAGGTAGTGATAAATTCACATTAGTTTTTATCCATCACAACGATTACTGCATCGTATAGTTATACAGTACGACTATATGATCCGACAATTGTTGTGGATGGATAAAAACTAGTGTGAGTTTATCTCCTCCAAGAAAGGTGTCTTTGGTTTCCTTTCCTTTTTTCTTGGTTTTGTGATATGAAAAAAAAAAAGTGTAGAAATTTTAGTTGGAAATGATTAGTATTGTATCTTTGAGTATTAATTGCAAATCTTGATTTGTTTCCTGTTTTGCTATTTGAAAATAGAAATATATATATGTTTTCTGTATCATTTATATAATTCTGAATGCATTTTTGGATTATTTGTTTGTGCTTTTATGATGTACTCAAGGGCTGCTTTTCTTTTTTTTTTTAATTTTTTTTTTTTAAATTGCTGTTCAAAGTACTCAATGCATTTTGTTTTTTTGGTGAATACAAACCAAACAAGTTTATACTTTGATACTTAAGTTTATTCTTTGTCTGAATGCATTTTTTGATTCTTTGTTTGTGCTTTTATGATAAACTAGTTGGATACGTTGGGTGTTGTCGCAAATATTTGTTTTATTTTTTGAAGGCAATAATATAACCACATTATATTAGATATGTTTTTATAAAACGACAAATCTTTAATTGAAAGACAATACTAAAACTACTCTATCATAAATGTGTTTGATAAAAACTTTGTCATATCAAATATATACTTATTTAAGGGTAATATCACAACCACTTGATCAGATATTCAAGATGATTTCTATAATTGATAAAAATCAAAAGTTGCATTTTTATTTCGGATAATTTTTATTCTTGGTTTTTAGATTTGAAAATTCATATTTCAAATAAATAACCCTTTTTTAAATCGTAGATATAAACTTTGTCTAAAACAATACAATAATTTCAGTACTAAATAGTACCACCAAATTCTTGTCCCAACAAGAAATAGAAAATAACAATCCAAAAGTCCAGAAGTGTTTCATACTTTGATACACAGTAAGCAGATATTTTGTATCAGATTTAATTGGTTGTAACTTTATTGACGAAGTCAGAGTCGACATGGTTTATGTATCTTTCTTGTCTTTCTTATTTGTGGTTGTAACCAACATGTTGGTAATGCCCGCGCGTAAATTTTTTTTTAATTTAAAAGGCAGTTGATAGCAATATATGTTTATATTAAAACAAACAATGACATTTTGGTAACAATGATATAATGTTATGCACGAACATTACATACAGTAATAGTTTTCTTAATGCAAATAACGACATTTCGATAACGATAATATAATGTCTTATCAATAGTTATATTAACTAAAACAATAAGACTTTGATAACAGTTATATAATATCTTAGTATATATGATATAACAACATAACATATAATAATAATTATGTTAATGCAAATAACGACTTTGAAAAATAATATTTAAAATGTGTTACTATAAGTCAAATACCAAATAAATAAGGTAAGTATAAAGTTTTCATACAAATCATCGTTTAACATCATAAGATATAATAAGCACCTGCATAATTAATAGTAGGAAACAAAAAACAAATGAAAGTGTAGTATCTAAAATAATTAGTTGTAGAAAGCAAAAAAGAAAAAGAAAAGAGAAGAGAAGACAAAACCGAAAAAATAAATAAATAAATAAAAAATAAAAGCTAAAACCCAAAGTTAGATATAGCTAATTATACTAAAAAAAAATGAAAAGTAAACATTGGCTAAATGCATGACTAAAAGCGAAAAGGCTAAAAATATATATCAAAAAGAAAAGCAAAGCTAAAACCCAAGATTATACAAATAAGAAGTAACATTAGGTAAATGCATGACCAAAAAAGAAATAAAATAAAAAAATAAAAAGTGAACATTAGTTAAAAATATGATTAAAAAAAACCAGCCAAAAAAGAAAACTTTATACTTACCTTAATTATTTGGTTTCACTGCCGCACATATTTTTTTCCCCTAACCTAAAAGGCAGTTTATCGCAACATAATGCTTATATTAAAGCAAATATTTTGATAACAACCATATAATGTTATATACTAACATAACATATAATAATACTTTTATTAATGCAAATAATGACAATTCAATAACGATAATATAATGTTTTACCAACAGTTACATTAACCAAAACAATAACATTTTGATAACAATTATATAATATTCTAATAAATATGAGATAACAACATAACATATAATAATTGTAAAAACCAAAATTTTGGAAAAAAAAAAACCATGTTACCTTTGAAAGTTAAAACTGTTAAAGCCCAAACCTTAAAAAAAAAAGAAAAAGAATGGAACATGGCTTTCAAAGAACCAATTAAAAGGGAAGGGATGAAAATTATTTGGTGGGGGAGCTACGGCTCGAACCCGGTATCCTGCTTTAGAAAGCACGCAGCCATCCATTTGACCATTACATGCATTTGTTATTATTTCAAACCATAAAGTATATATCTGGTTGTAAGCATGTTACTGTTCATTGAACAGTAACATGTTCAGAATTGTATATAGGTAATTGTAATATAGGTAATGTACACTAAACATTTAAAAATCATTATTCAAAGGTATAGAAAAATAAGATTGTTGTTATATTTAATTTTTAAAAAATATTTAAGAAAACCCAAAATGAAGTAGACTATAAGCATACAATACAACTTCAACTTTTTAGAAAATAATATTAAAAAACAAGGTTCTGATTCAAATAAACAAGTATTAAGGTAAACAAATAAATCAATCTTTTTCTCTTAATTGAAAATCGTTATGCATCATAAAAATCTTCGTGCATCAGTGTATATACTTGTGCTCTATGAATTTTCATGCATCAGTTTTATCATGATCCAATGGTCAAGATCTTATCATATTTGTTTTATTTTAATACTTATTTTATAATAACCAGTCCCTATAAATATATGCATTTATAGTTTATATAAAAATGATAATAATTAGATTGAATTTATAATCATTAAATATATGTGTTAATTATTTAAGAAATTCAAACTTTATTAAAAGCACCAAAACTGCAAAACCTATGTCCCATGGCACAAGTTATCATAACCATTTTAATAAACCGTATTGATCTTATTTTGCATTTACATAACACATACAGTTTAATTAATTTGATTTTTTTTTTACGCTCAAAAAACAAAAGGTAAGAAAGTACAAATTCATCTAATTAATCTATCTCCTAAAATAAGGGAGGTGATAAACTCACATGAGTTTTTATTCATCCACAACAATACCTGCATCATATAGTTGTACTGTATAACTGTATGATGCAACAATTGTTGTGAATGCATAAAAATTCATGTGAGTTTATCAATACTCAATAAATAAACTTATTCTTAATTAAAAGAATATAATACACCGGTTGTATTAAAGAAAAATAAGAATACTTAATTACAAGAATTCAAAATGTAATGCAGAAATAAGTTTGACACACAAAACTTAATTATATTTAATGACAAATACAAGAATAATGTAGAGATTCGGTAACCTTAAATAAACATTTCCTATTTATAGGCAAATATTCTTCTTGGTGTTTCTGAGTGGATTTCGTGTGTCATCTAATGCATAGGAACACGCCAATGCCTCCTTGGTTCCTTCACTTCTTTCACCTATAAGAATGTTATGCACAAGATACGAGATGACTGTTCATTTCCTCATTTATATAAAGTCTTGCGTAACTCCTTTTGCTGCAGAGTGCTTGTCAAAGGTTACAAGGGGTCGGCGAGTGATTTGTCAACAATCACTGGTCAGACTTGGTTAGTGACATGTCCAAACCATACTGGCAAATACTCCCATGGACTGCATAGTTTCATCCTTTCAAAGTTCCTTAACAGTAGAATTCTTGTAACGTATAGTACTTTTATGAAACTTCCAAGCTAGTTGATTCAGTATTCCGCTGACTCCATTTCAGCGACCAATGACATGTTTTGCACCATTGCTCGCTGAATTATATACAGCGAATTGAACACAATTATAATTACATTTGTTAGTGGAGTTTTTATCCAATAAATAAACATACATTGAGCAGTAATTAACGATATGGTACATTGTTGATATAGAAACACCGTCAAGAGTTACAAGATACAAAAAGTCGTTTGGAAGAGGTTCATGTGGATTTAAAATCCTTATTAAATGTACAAAAGCAAGGATGTTCTGTGATGGTACATCACATGTACGTCTCAAAAGGTAATCAAGCTACAGTTTGTATAAGATAAATTTGATTAGGGGCCTCCATGTTTTTTATTTTGTTGTCATCTTCGATATCATCATCAATAATGGGTAGCACCAGAGAGGCGGTACAATCCGTTGATGTTTTGAGGATCGTGTCATCCTTCATAACATCTTTAATCAAATCATCGACGGGTTGTGTTATACAAATCATTGGTGGTTCCTCGGTTTGAGCTTCAATGTTCTCTTCTTGGGTGCATTCGAGCGTTATGGTTTCTTTTGTGTTTGTATCGTCCTTTTTAGGGGCATAACAAACCGAGTGTGTTGCAAGAGGAGAAATAGAAGTTGGAAGTTTTTGCTGGAGGTTAATATTTTTCTTCTTGTGGTTCTTGAAAACCAAATATAATACCATCTGGACTACTCCAAGCACAAATCCAATTATGTTGGGAAGCTGAAATTATATGACTCGATATTAGTATTAGTAGTGACAATTCCAATAAATTTGATTGGCAAAACCCATTATTCTAAAGATAAAAACAGTAACAAGGACACAAAGATAAAATCAAAATGAGAGAAGAATTTCTTCGATATACGATTATAAAAAGTATTATCGTAAAAAAGTAACCTCAAGTTTATAGCAATGTTCAAGTAATTAAATCGCTTAACTTTTCTTGAGGTTACATTTTTGCCCCAAAACCCTTATAAAAACTATTACTACGTAGTATTATCAAACAAAACTATATAAAGATTAAAAACTTACCGCAATGTAAAAGTCTTTTTGAAACAAGCCATAGAAGAACCATATAACAGCACTCAAAGCCAAGAAAAATGACAATCCGAATGGCATGAACTCCACACTCTTTGTTCTTATTACCTTTTTCTGCGTTACATAGAAGAAAGTTAGATCGATCAACAACTTTGCTACGTACCAACACACCAACCCGATGCGACTTGCCCATCTAACCAAATAGAGAATATCGGGTTGCAAATTATATATACCATGATACTTAGAGGTGCTGCAAATACACTAACAGAAATGACCATACATATCCATCCAAGAATTTCGGCTCTGGTTGGACCTTCTGCTAGGTAATGAGTTGAAAGAGCAATAACCCAAAATCCCACAAAGTTCAACGATACAACAAGCTTAATGGTTTGAATCTGCAACACTAACGGCTATAAAATTTGTACTAAATATATGTCGATCATGCATGGAGTTAAGAAAATAACTTAATTGAACGTGATTACGTGAATTACCTTAATGTTCTTCGGTGCATAAGCAATGTAAATGGCAATGTAAAATGTCTCAATGACACATCCAACAACGTTGATAGTGATGAGAAGTGTAGCATCGGTTTTAAGTGTCGCGTAGTATATCCAAGTCATCGAGCTAAAGAGAGCCACCACATAAGGTATCGACTGATACCCTTCTGTTGATTTGTTCTTTACGATCCGATAAAACGTTGGCCTGCATGCATGTAAATTGATTATACCTAACTAAAGCATAATTCAAAAGATTATTTCTTTACGACAAAGATCGATATAATGAATAAAAACCTACGCAGGAGCAAGATACACCATGAAGGAAATGATGTTTCCTGCATGCAAATAGGCTAGGTAAATATCAAGTTTTATGAAAAATAAAGTTATTTTACTTTACAACACATTAATTCATCAACATATATTATACAAGGATAAGGAAGTGATTATGTTACTTTTTCATGAAATTCGTCTTATAATTGATATACTATAATTTTTTTTATAACAGTTTTATAACTAGCTTCATATATATCCTTATAAAAATTGTTCAAACTTGTTTAATTATTTAAAATTTTGATATACCCAAATCTTTTTGTATAACAGCAACTAGCTTCATATATCTATATATCCTTATAAAAATTGTTCAAACTTGTTTAATTACTTAAAATTTTGATATACGAAATACCCTTTTTACTCTTCAAAATCCAATTAAGTTAATTGTAAACTTATTTTTAGAAGTGATTTAAATTTATTAGTATTAATTTAAGCTCAAACATTTTCAATTTTAAATAATCATTTATCTTTTTGTATATTCTAACAAATTAAATTCTAGCAAGCTGAAATTACATTATAATTTGTATAAATCTCACTTTTACTGACTCATAGAATCATTGGGGTATTAGACAAATCAAGAAATTTAGAGAAGTTGTTGCCACCGTTACATCGCACGCGTACAATGCTAGTATATAAACAAGTTTCTAGCAAAACGCTAGATACAATACAACTACATTAATTACATGATTACAAATATACTGTAATCTTAATCTTATGTTATAAGGGATCCTATTTTATAGTGTTATAGTGTTTGGGTAAGAGGAGGGGCGCCGGCACGGGGTTGGGTGGGTTGAAATGCGCTTATATGCGCGAAAGGTGCGGGTAAGCCTTGATTGAGGCTAGATGAGCCTCAAGGCGTGGAGGGGATCTTAAGGTTGTGGTTGGTCAAGAGGACGTGGATCACTATGTCAACATGCATTATTTTTAAAAGATGCGAGTGAAAAAAATTTAATGTGGTACTTACATGGTAGTGTAAAAGAGAGATACGAAATGTGTTTGGTTAAAAATGTGTGATTTCAAGTCCCTATAAAATATATGTGTATGTAAATATTTGAATAAAAGAAATTAATAATATGCTGTAACAAATATAATACTAAATAAAAAGATAAAAACAAAGCAACTGGGGTAATTAAAGTGCACCTAAAATCCCAAAAGAAAAAGTTAAAGGATGCTGATTATTGGAGAAAATAGCCATTTTTCTGGTCTTTGAAAATAGAATCTATCTAAAGAACCAAAAGAGAAATGGTCCCTTTTTTCAATTGAATTTCAATGGTACAACATAAAGAGCAGCTGGAGGATCACCATACATATATATATATAGACTATAAATTAACTTAATGAGTGAACTAAGTGTTAACACATGTGTCATGAAGACACATGATCTAATTAAACAAGTTTTACTTTTGCAATAGCTAATCGCCATTCTTTTATTTTTTGACAAATTAAGTGGGGATGATTTGGATCCAATAATTAATACGAGTACTTCTTTTTAGAATTAATTTAAGTGTTTATTTGATTTTATTCTTGAACAAACTTGGTATTTTGACTATGTACCCCACCTAACTATTTTGCACCATTCAAAGGTCATACATAGCAAGCATCCTGTTTAACCTTTTGATTTTTCAAATGCTTTTTTTTATTTAAAAAAAACTCGTATTTAAAGGTTTACAGACTGTGAGTCACAATGAACGGTCAAGTAATTGTTTAGATTTCATAGCGATTTTGGTGTTTCAGATTTGATACTTCGAGCATGAGCTAATCGATTTAAGAGAACAAGAAAAATATGCTTACATACACCACACACAAAGATATATATTCGGAGCGATGTTATATTCGGCAACAAGCCTATAAAAACTTACGAGAGTTTGAGCTTATAGTTTTTATAAGCTCATTATAAAATGATATGCATAATATTTATTTTCTTGAACATGTACTTATCTTAATTAGATCTTTTGGGTCACACGTTGTGAGCCAACTAGTATTTTGATTGATGTATATATGCATTTTCCATTAAGATAATTTTGGATCGCACATGTATTAAATTATCTTCAATCTTTTGGGAATATTTAGTTACATGTTTATTATTTTAACTTCGCTCTCAATTATAAATTTATGGCTCTGCCAATCTGCCATGCATCTCATATATCTTCAACCCTTATGTAGGTAATGGTAAGTACATCTTTCTAAACATATATTGTTTAGGTTGGCTAACCCTTTCAAGAGTATATGTATCTAACCTTTTACACCGAACTTTAATTTTAAAGTTGTCACGTTGGTTTTTAATTTTTAGATTGACTTTTCACACTATATATTTTACCTTCAATCTTCACACCGAAACCTAATTTTAAACCGTCGCATTATCATCAATTAAAAAAACATTTTAATTAAATAAAAAAACACATTTCATTAATACAAAAATTACTAATACGTTAATAATAATAAAAACATTACATTAATAAAATATCTAAAATTAGACAAAAACGTAAAAATTAAAATAAAAAATGACATAAACTAAATATTTAAAAAAAAAACAAGGCAATTATTCTAACTATTATTATGTCAATTCCATACGTATTCCCGTATTCCGTAAGATCATGTCAAAGGTCGAGATACGTATCATTTTGTCGTTTGTAGTCCAACGGTTGGAAAAAAGTTTAAAAATTTTAATTTAATTAATTTTTTTTATATATACACATGGTTATTGGGAAGAAAAAAAAAACACCTTTGCGCCAATCCATCACCACAAACACAATAACATTGCCTTTCAGGCAGGACTTTCAAAGCCCGGTCCAACCCATTCGCACAAAGGCTATGCACGAAAGGCCTTTCACGATGCCATCACCTTACGCGTAGGAGATGGCTAAGTGACATGTATCACTTTCGCAATGTATGTGTAGACGTGTAGTACATCTACATTGAACAATTAATATTTCGAATCTTTTGGCAATTTTAAGCTGGCCAGCCAATTTGTTCATGTATGCTTCTTAGGATACTTCCTATCGACTCGTCGTACTCGGTCGTCCTTCTCATCATATTAGGATGCCATAGGCATCATTTCGTCTTGCATGGTCATCGTTATAACTCGTCGAAATTTCGAAACGGTTGGACGAGCGTATGTGTGTGGGTTTAATTATTTTTTTATTGGGGATGAGATGATGAAAGGGGTATGATAGGGAGAGGGTAGTTCTTGGGTGTGTCTTGGAGAGAGAAAGCTGATGTGGCAATCAAGACGAAGGGATGACGAGTTCAGGATAGGGAGAGGCCTTATGAGTTATGCATGGATAATATTTTTCATACTT
>JAOXNX010000028.1:5946576-5956997 GCA_028566075.1 Solidago caesia
ACTAAAAGTTTGATTAGTAATAAAAGTATGGATTTATAAGTCAAAAAATAGTCCAAAAAATCAAAAAATTCAATTACGTCGAAAAAAACCCGATCCTACCCGGTTCCCTACCCGACCCGACCCTACCCTAAACTGGTTCCAATGGGTTGGGTTTTCCACCTCTCGAACCCGGGTACAACCCGACCCGGTTCCACCTCCTACCCGGTTCTTTGACTTTGACCAATACCCGGTTCGGGTTCAACCCGGAACCGGGTTTTCGAAAACCCGAAACTTGTACACCTCTATGTACATAAGCAAAACATTGAAAATCACTTTCTATTTCAAGTTAATTTTACGGGGTAAATCTTAAGTGTGACCAATGAGAGGTTTTTACTAGGTAAATCTTAAGAGTGACCGATGAGAGGTTCAAAAACTGTAAGAAGCATACCTCGATTAGTTTGCATACATCTGGATAAAAAACTTGCTTGTAACCTCAACATGAAAAACCCTCATCCATAATTCCATATACATAAAGACTATCGTTCCAAAAAAAATATACATAAAAGACTTTACTTCAGTTCGGTTCTGTGACCGAAACCAGGTAAGTAAAAAGTTTGATAAGGAAATGTGTTTTATCCCGCCTGTTCTCTGCAAAATGAATCATTTTAACGAACTAACCCATATAAGCACAAAATACTTCAAATTCTTGATGAAGGGCAAGTATGCGCAGGGTTAACCGATCTTCCTTTCTAAAAAGAGCCCATAATACAAGTAGACAAATGAAACGAATGCAGCTAACAAAATAGCATATTCACGTTCTTTAAAAAAGTACATATTACAATGATACAATTGACACATACTAGTCTTCATCTGGATAGTTATTTTTACATGTTAAACATGGGGTAAGCTAGGTGAATCAGGCGGTTATTATTCTGCTGTTAGCTGCTTAATAGTGTCTTTTTAGACATGTAATATCTCCAAAGTTCCCACATCATCCATTGCCTCTAAATAGGCCAAAACGCTAATGAATACGACAGATATACCGTCCGGTTTAACCAATTAAGTTTGCCGATTTACTCTTGCCAAAGGGGCGTGGCATAGACAATTTACCTGCCGCAAAGCCTCTACACAACTTTCAAAAGAATACCCACGAAAGACGACCTGTTTAGAAAGTCAATACCACTGACTACCCGGCCCAGCTTGAGCAGCAACTTTTCTTGGAGCATATGGAGGTCGTGATTGTAACCCGTTACCGGAAACTTCGATAGTGGTTTCTACCTTGTCGTTCTTGCAGGTGGCTGAGTTGGTGCTTCTTCTTGGGTAGGAAGCAGCAGGAAGAGGGAACTGGGTTGGGGCAGCTACTGGATTATTCCTACTTGCCCTTCGTTGTTCAAAAGCATCACCTGATCCTACAGCAGGTGCAGCCGTTGGTCCAGAGTTGTTATAACGCATCACGGAACCAACTACTTTACCGGGCCTCGCAGCACTTCCCCCTGTTGAAGCCAAAAAGAACGGACACATGAACAAAACTTAGATATATGATGAATAAATTACATTGAACCATGACAGATTTTTATTGGGTTGATTTGCATTGTCGTTTATCTCAAACATACGAAAAAGGGTCAAATAAACATAGCCATAAAGAGTCGAATGTCGCCCAAAATTGTACTAATTATGCCTGCATGCTCCTAAAGCATTTTCTTTCAAAGATCCAGATTATTGCTGTAGTCATATATTTTGTATTTAATATGTACCACTTTGTTTATTAATAACTAACAAATAAAAGCCATAGTTTACAGATCAAGCCAACAAACCAAACCCGACCTGAACTAGCTAACAAACATGTCTTGATCCTTTTCCCAACCCACCAGGCTCGTGGACTCTTCACCACTGGATATTTCAGCCAACCATCGCACATTAGAATTCTTATCTATATTGTCTTTTGATACATGAAGGACCTAGCTCACATGGCATGTGAATAAATCTTTGGTAGTGGAATGCTTATCTTCTGTGCTGATATCTGAGAAAGCGTATCAAGGTACTAAAAGATATTAAAGAAGTGTTATTCCATCCGCTCCTAGTTCTACTTCGACTTTTAATATCAAACCAAAGCAAATACATTTAGAGGGTGTTTGTGGATTGCATTTTGTTAGTAATTTTATGTTTATTGCGCTTTAAAAACACAAATAATTCACATTTTGAGATCATCAAAATGCAATTCTTCAAAAGCGGCTCCCTACTTGCTGCAACGAAACACCATTATCTTCCTGTAATCAAAATTACCTAACTACCCTTAAATACCATTTTGTTCCTTAAATGTGCTGAAACACAACCGATTGAGCATGTATGTGTTAATTTTCTTGTATTTTGTGGTCAAAATCCAGAGCTAACATCAGTACTATTTTTATAAAACGGGTTTTTAATTATCAAAAGATGATCAAATGATAATTATGACATGTAATTGCAGACACTTGGTTGTTTTTAAAGGGGCCTTTTTCTCTAATGATTTTTCTTTGTCCGTTTCTAAGAGAGATTTTTTTTTCTTTTTCCTTAATAGTTAAACTTAAAAGCATCTTACAATCCCAAAAACTGAAATCCAAATGTTTCCGGTACATTGAAATAAACATAGATAATAGGTTAAGACGTTAGGTTAATCTTGACCAGTTCCTGATGGATTTTAATTTCATTCTTCTCTAAAAGTCATTTATAACTAGAGCATGGTTTCAATGTTTTGGATCTCAAATTTCTATCTTTTGTTCATATTAGATCAACCATTGTTAACTAAATCTTTTGTACCAATAACCCATAGATGTTAAATAAATTGTCACAAAATATAAAAATATTATTTTTAGGTCATTTTACGTCTTATCGTGGGTCATTATATAACCTGATTTGCAAAACACAGAGAAACTGATTACCTAATTATTGTGATATAAAAAAGCAGAATCAAATACAAACACTAACTGCTTATAACATGTTTTTTATAGCAAATTATTTGGTTCTAATAATCAAAAACACATAATCTATTTTCAAAATGCAATCCAAAAACACCCCCATAAATTTAGATCTGTTATATAGATATTATTCAATCAAAGAAAAAATGAAAACGATGTCAAATGGCATTTATGCATCAGAATGTAGATCCATTAAATACTCCTTAACATGTCTCAGGCACATGTTAGAAAACCTGTTAAAGTATATCGAGTATACATATATAGCAAACAGGAGCGTAAAATGAAACCAAATAGAGGAATAGAACAAAATACTAATAAATTATTGGTCAGCACAATAGTTTTGTAATTTCGTGAAAATATATTAATTTTTTTACCTAAAATTTTGAGAGGGTTAAAACTTACATGCAAATGAGCAATAGTATAATGATAATTGGTTTTTCTTGTTACTTGAAACTAGAGAAAGATTCTTCCAATTTGATAAACTTAGTATGTCAATCCTAGCTATACGTGAATAATAAAAAGTGAATTATGGTACATAAGTTCATTGAATCATCGTACCTTGGACGCTTTGGGGAACTTGTAGAGGAAGTCTGGTCATTGGCATAGGGTTAGTCATGTACTGCTTTCCAACTTCTTTGATTGAACATTTGGAGAGTCCATTTGTAACTTCTACTGCACCTTGTGCTGTCTCTTTTGGATATAACACACAAGCCCTGCACCCAAAAATCGAGCAATAAGACTTGCTTCAATACTCAAGGAGAAACAACCAAAAAATTCGTTTGCCTAATTATATGTACAATGCGGAAATTCCAAATCATATATTGGTCTAGTAAACTTTGTTTGATCTCAAACAGTAAAACAAAATTTGTCTAATGTGTAATTCCAATACATGCACAGTAAAAAACCTCACATCAATATATTCACAAACTTAAATTACCATAGTTAGAAAATCATTTGTCTACTTTAATTATTTACCATGGAAACGCCCCAAGTAAAAACATTACTTTTTAGTCACAAGTAACAGTCCAGAAATTTAAAATATTAAGGGAACAAAACATCATTGTTTTGAAACCCAAACTGGACTGGTTGGGATTTTGAGGTGTGAGCAGTTCAAGTAGAGCAGTTAGTTCGCTTATTAGTGGTTCGGTCAAACTTGCTCAGTTCGGTCCAAACAAGGACCAAACCGGTAAACCGGTAGACTGACTAACAGGGTAAAAATGGGGCAAAATTGTGTGTAAAGTTCACAAACAGAAATCCGACCAAAAATCCAATGACTACAACTACCAACTACGAATCGGACTCCACAACCCATGAACCACTTCTGATTGCTAGCTATAGATCAGCCTCCACAAACAAACTCTGGCCAAAACAAGAAACCAAAAACAAATTTCGGCTGCTCAGATGCTAGACATCTGGTGTTAAAGTAAAATTTGTTATCTGTAATTGTATATTAATGTATGTGTTGTGCGTATGAAATCGTTCTCATAGCAAATGGAGAGAAAAAAGGATAAAGGAAAAATTAAAAAAAAAAAAAAGATGTATGAACGTGCGTTGAAAGAAGTCAAATAGTGGAGAAAGGTGTCAGGTTATAGCATGTAGGAATCAATAATACATTATCCATATTTTCAAATTTTTAAATACACAAGGTTCAAAACAAATATCCAAATAGTCATGTTGTAGACTAGATGTATAACATGACAATACAGCGATGTCAGCCGGTTCGTCATACCGGTCCGACCAGTAAATGGTATCTGTCTGGTTCTATAGCCAGTCCGGTTTTCAAAACATTGCAAAATAGAGCATTATGACCTGTTATACAACCGACCTGGACCCATCTTGTCAGCTTAGTTAATAATCTACCACAGCTTTGAAGCATGAGTAGAAATTACCTTGGTAATGACGACGATTGTTGCCTCTCAAGGGGTGCAGCCGCTGTACCTTTGCCATAATGTTCTTCAAGATGAGCAAACTGCTTCTTAAATTGGTCAACAGCACTGTGAAGCAAGAAGGGAAAATAAATGTGAGCGACAAATTAGGCTACGGAACTTAAACAGGGCTACAATTCAGAAAGATCCATGAGGGGCTTCCTACAAAGAGAATACCAATGAGCAAAAGCATAAATGAGGCGATCTCAAGAAGATCAACTAGGGTTATATTCTAAAGAAATTGCTCAAAAAGAAACAAGTCAAATGGTTTAGACTTTAGCGTCAACCATGGCATACTCAAGTTTTAACAACCTCCTATTTTTTACATTATAAAAAAAAAATCATTACTCTTATAGTAGTTATTTATCATAACAATATTTATGAAAGCTATCAACATTCTAAAAAAGAAAAATATCGGTAAGTCAAGTCAACCCAACCCAACCAACTTGAACCATCTTAAAAATCCTGCCTGTCTTGACCAGAACCAGTAGTAACCTAGGCACCCAACCCAATAAATTTGCCACTTATAACAAAAGATGTTAAGGCTTGTTCATGCAAAAGCCAAGTATAACATAGAACAAAGATAAAAAGATGAGTAAACTTGGGTTTATATGCTACAAATACATATTACGTTGTGAAGGTTTTGGGGTTGGGTAACTGGACAAAATGGGTTTGGATGACAATGTGTTTGTGTCAGAACAGGTACCTCTTGGTACAGGCTAAAAAGGGTTGACCAGGAACACTTTTTATTATAAATATAGTGTACTAGATATGATTGAAACATTTATCTTATTCAATAGTAATCTAATTATTTGAATAAAATGATATAGAAAAATTTATGGACTTAAAGTGATTTTCAATCAGCTTGGCCCTTCTCTTATAATCCTAAAACTAAATCATTTAATTTATTAATCAAACAACATTATTATACAAAGAAGATAATGTAATAGTTCCAGATAACGGCACCTTGGATACATGAAGCCTGTTGGTTCAGCTCCATCCAAGAACTCTTTAAGCATATTGGGATGGTATTCAAGAATCTCTCTATAAATCAGTTCACGTACATCTTCTTTAGTAATTCTTCTTCTTTCAAACTCAAATTCCATTTTGGTAACGGGTTGAGCAGATGGCTCCCTCTCAACCTTAGCCAAATTCTTGAAATAAGGATCGGACAGAGCCTACAGAAAGGAAGCAAGATACGTTTCTGTCAATACAAATGAATAAACAATGTCAGAAAACGTAAATAAATAGATAAGATATTACCTCCTCGGCACTAGGACGGTCCTTGGGCTCAAATGCAAGCATTTTTTCTAATAAACGTAGTGCAAGAGGATCTGCATTTGGGAACTTTTGTGAAAAAGGAATCGGTTTTTTCTTCCTCATGCTGCTTAAGTATCTCCTGGCCTTCTCATTTCTTATCTGATTGTGTCATATCAATGTTAGTATGCAAGAAGATGAATGAAAATGAAGTATAAAGTTGTTTGGATGTGTGTTCTGGAAGTGATTATATCATACTGAAAAATCAGATGAAACCAATAGACAACGAAGGCAAACGTCTCTCACATTAGTTAAATTAAGCCTTAAACAGATGATTTTGTTTTATGTATAATTTTATAAAAAGTTTTGTTGTAGCCAGTATAAAACCGAATGAGGAGCAGAATGTGTATCCAAAAACCTCCCTCGGTATATAACCCGGATATTAAAACTGATCAGATAATTGAAGCAAAAGAGCATATCCAAAACACCCCCCACAACGACTCATCAACAGTAGGTAAGTTAAACAGACCCTCGCCATAGCTTCAAGTGATGGTGTCCCCAAAAGATCAGTCATCAGATCCAGCTGATGCACCACATTTTTCCCGGGGAAAAGGGGTTTTCCGGTTAGAAGTTCTGCAAAGATACAACCGATACTCCATGTGTCTATAGCCGGTGTGTACTGCAAAACAAAAAAAAATGGAAAACAAGGGTTAATTCACTAACTTCAACTGCAAATAAATTTTCTTATCAGCTACATCTGATTAATAGAAAGCATATAACTGCAATACTCCATGTGTTACCTTAGAGAAAAATGATCCACACAATTCTGGAGCCCTGTACCATCTTGTTGCAACATAATCCTGTAAACAAATCCATGATATATTAGTATTACAAAAACTATTGGTAGCAAATAGCAAGACGAACTGGTTGGTGATGGGTCAAAATGGGTAGCTTTAGCAATAGTAGTGTCTGGTTGACCAGAAAAAAAAAAAAAAAAAAAAAAGAGAAGAAAGAAAGAAACACTTGGTCAAAATGGGTAGCTTTAGCAGTAGTAGTGTCTTGACCAGAAAAAAAAAATGTCCAATATAACTGAATTGTTCTATAAATTAACCTTTTGTATGAGGGATTCCATTATAAGTAATTAGTATCTTAACTTAATCAAATATGATTTATATAAATATATGTTCAAAGTTCAATAAAACCAAATATATTATGCGAAAAGATAAGTTAAAATGTCTTGCATTGGAAGCACACTTTGGGCAACTAACCGGTTCATTTTAAGGTGGCTTCTTTTACTTTTACACAGTGTGACTCGGTAAAGATGTAATATAACCATCAATGAGTCATTCATTAGCATATAAAATAATATCGACATCAGATTACAGCACAGGGATTTAGGACATACCGTCCAGAATATTGCAGTAGGTGTATCATTAAAAGCAACTCTTGCAAGACCAAAGTCACAGATCTTGAGTTTGCAGTCAGCATTTGCCAAGATATTTTTGGGTTTCAGATCTCTGTGGAAGACGTTTGCTGCAAAAGAAAAGCAAAATCAAATTCCGAATGCACATAAATATAACAAGGCCTCTAAACATGATGGCAAAGTGAGCAGCTTGGGTAAAGACAAACAGGCATTTTTTCGTACAAGTGGAGTCATTATAATTCATGTGTCAAATATGATTACGAAATCCACATAGCTACGAGTAATCCAAAGCTTGTAACAAAATGATTTAAGATGGTTACATGCATTATAAATGTAACTTAAGCAGTTTTCAACTTTATTGACCCGACCAGCTACTTGACCAGTTTGAGATCAACCACAAGTCCACAACCTAAATTAACCCATCTAAAAGGGAAAGGGAAAATCGCCACTAGAGACATATAGATAAAGTAATGTATGTATAACCTGTATGTATGTATTTCAATCCTCGAAGAAGTTGATAAAGGAAAAACTGATAATGTTCCGGTGTTAAATCATCATTTGCTTTAATAACCTGATGTAGATCGGATTCCATAAGCTCAAACACCACATATATATCTCTAAACTCCCTCCTCGATGGCGGTAACAAAATGTGCTTAATTTCCACAATGTCCGGATGACGAAGAAGCCTTAAAAGCTTAATTTCACGAAGAATCCGAGTAGCATCGGATACATGCTCAAATATATCATTAATCTTTTTTATTGCTACTTTTTCACCAAGATGTGTATCGTATGCTGAGCATACAACACCATAACTTCCTTTACCAATTACTTCCTCTATCTTATACCTACTTCCTTCGCCATATTCAGTGAAAAAATCGACTTCCGCAGACCCCTGCAACCAGAAATCATTTTCAACTTTCTTAACCACCTACTAAATACAAAATCAATTTTTTTTTGGTCACTTATCCCTATAAAAAAAAAACCTTATACAAATCATACTTTTTATACATATCCTAACCTACCTTCTATCCATAATAAACACAATATCATTCCATAACATTAAAAATACTTAAAATACATATACATATATATAATACATACATATATATATATATATATATAATGAAAAGCTTAATAGATTACCTTTCTTCTTTGATCAGACTGCATCACTACTGCAAAGCATCAAACAAGTTAAACAAAAAAAGCCCAGAAAAGTTAGTAGATCAGAAACACCCAAGATCCACTAAATTTTTAGCAAAAAAATGGGCCAAATCAAGAAAAACAAGACTAAATTTTTAGCACAAAAATGAAAATTTCAAGATATGGGTTAGTTGTATAAATGAAAAAGAGATAAAGGGTAGTTGATAAAATCAATGAATGGATCTTCTATTATAACTAATAAGAGATCGATGATGACTAATATTTTTACAAGAACTATGATATGATATGTTGTATATATATGTATAGATCAAACAAACCCTTTTTTGTATTTGTGGGTTTTTGGGGTTTGTGGTCTAAGTTTGTTTTTGTGCAAAAGAAAGAAGAAAATGGAGATTGGATTATTTTGGATCTAGAGTTGAGTTGAGAGACAGATAAGGGATTTAGGATATCTAAATATTTTTGAGATGATATATGATACGCGTATATGTATGTATTTTTATTTTTATTTTTATATTATTTTTTAATAGATTTGAAAGAAAATAAAAGGAAACTAAATTATGGATATTGCCATATTGGGAAAAAAATAATAATAAGAGACTAGAATTTTTGACTAAGTTGATATAAAAATAAAAATCAGGATGATTGTTTAAATAAATATTTTTCTTTTCTATTTTATCATCTTATCTGATTTTCGGTTGATAGACTCTACTTCGAGTTTGAAACTAAATTTTAACCATATATACATTTGTGGGTAAAATATCACATTAACAGGGTCTCCATCTTGTGCGGTAAAAATACTACGAAATACTTAATTAAAATTTTTATGTTGTTTTCTTGAAATTATATAGTTTAAGGTGGTGTTTGTTTATAACTTAATTGACTTAATGGGTAAATGTCTTAATACAGTAAGCCATCAGGGTGAGTTTGTTTAGAACTTAATCTGTAAATAATGACTTAATTGAAAAAGTCACAAAAGTATTGGTTTACCAATTAAGTTGCTACTTTTTCAATATGTTTTTTTCTTTTATTCAGCACATAAAACAAACAATAATACTACTTAATTTACACAAACAATATATATCTAAACAGACATTTTATCAGAGAGCATTTAATAAATAAAAAAACAAACAGTTTAACTGTTGGCTCCTAAATTTAATTGGCAACTTTTTTTCATCGTGTATTCTTCTTTTAGATTTTTCAATGTCAAATATGACATACTTGTTAGGATCAATTTCATTGATCAATTTAAGTTTTTCTTAATGTTAATAAAAGTGATTAGAATTTAGTATGTGTTTAGGTGAACGTCTTTAATTACCATATCTTAGAGAGAATTCATCTTTATATATATTTTATATAAGCTAAAGTTATTACAATAACACTAGAAGATTACCCGTGTAATGCGATTAGACAATGATGGCGGTGGCGAGACGTGAGAAGTGAGTGGCGACTGGTGGTGGTGGTGGTGATGGTAGTAGCGGGATGGGGGTATTGTAGATATTTTAAGTAATGTTATTGAAAATGTAATATTGATACTTTAGGGAATTGGGTGATAGAATAATAATAGATGGAAGGGGTAAAATATGTACAACAACAACAACAACCGCTACTCAATCCCGGCAACAGCCGGGGTTTGAGGGAGGTAAGGTGTACGCAGCCTTACCCCTACCCAAAGATAGAGAGGCTGTTTCCAGAAGGACCTCCGGCCAAAGAGTGGAAGAAAAA
>JAOXNX010000028.1:6023776-6039404 GCA_028566075.1 Solidago caesia
ATATATACAGTTTGTTTGAAATAAATATTTGAAGTTTGTACAACTTATTTTGATGGATTTATTGTCATTGTTGTAGTGTTTTTGTTACTAATATTGTTTGGAAAAGTTATTGAAATTGTAATGCAATCATAGGTATAAACTTTTAAACTTTTCTAGCCCAAGTTGGCTCAAACCCACAAGTGGTTAAAAACCGACTAAAACCGAAAAACCGAACCGAAATAGACCCAAACCAAAAAAACCAAAATAACCGAAACCCAATGGTTTTAGTTTTCAAAAACTGAATTATATCACTTTGGTTTACGGTTTTAGTCAAAAACTGACCCAAACCGAACCGTACACACCTCTACATGTCATGATTACACTGTCAACCAATATAATATCATCTATACCTACTAACGTCTTATATCTTTTGTTAAATTAAAGTGAACATTTATTTTTGGGACATTTTAAAAATAGAAACGTGGAAATTAAATTTGGGACGAAAAGAGTAACATATTTAAGAAATGGGTTTTGCTTAATGACAGCCCTTAACGTGCATAAATTAGTTGTACTTTTACCATAAAATTCAGGGGATGGACTTTTGATATAGAAGGTACAAGTTTTTTATGCAGGTTATTGACAGCCCTTAGGGCTGTCATTAGAAAAATCCTTAAGAAATTTATTTAATAATAAATAAGCATTGTACAAATAAAGTCAAATAAATAACAAACCCCTGGCTCCAAATTCAGTCAACTAAACAACTTCATTTTCCCTGCTCCACTTGGATACAGAAGGTGATATATAGCCAGCCACCTAAACCCCTTTTGTTTTTCTGTTAATTAAGGTGATCATGTTTGCTTACTGGTCTAAGTATTTAATTAATTAAACAAGATTTAACTCTGTAGGGTAAATTAAAGTTATCCGTTTTTGGGTAGTAATATGGATTTTTTGTTATATGTATTGGGTTAGAGTTTGACCCAATGGGCTTTTATGTATTACTACCTAATTAAAAGGATTTCACATGAACAGTAAAGTACACATATATAAACATGGTGTACAACCATAGTAGCAATATGTCAAAGTCACGTGCAATTCCAGTGGCATCCATATCTCTCTTTTCCTCATCCAATAACATCTTAACACATCACTCATAAACACCAACATTTTTGGGTTTTTTCTTTTTTCTTTTTCCTGTTTCCTGTTTTCTAATTTCTTTTATTTTTTAAAAGTAAATAATTAGTTTGTATTCTTTTAGATTAAACTCCTTGTATGTATTAGTTATTGATTTCAAGACTACAATATGACTCTACTCTATATACATAAAATTAAATACATGTTTTAAAAAAAATATACACAAAGTAAAGTTATAATATAAGGATACAAGTATTTAATCAATGGGGATACTAATTAGTATATGCATTCATATTAAGTTTAAGTCGAGTGGTTTATGAAATGTCAACATATTAACATACCCATTGTTATCCCCGGCCAATGGCCGGATATAATGCTAGTTTATTTAATTTTAGATTTCATTTTCTTAAAATATTATTTCTTTTATTTTCAAATCTATATATTTGGGTTTTTTTAATAATATCAATTTTTTATGTTGATTTTCTGTTTATCACATTGGATTTCATGATAGTTTTTTATTAATATTTTATTATTACAATTGATTTTTAATGTATTTAGTTTTTCTAATATTTCTTTTAAAATATAAAATGTTTTTTAAAATTTCAAATATACCGTTATAATATGCTTATTTTTATTTACGTTTCGATATAAATTTTTAACATAGAATTTCGTTTGTGGCTTCTTCATGTTTCTAATTGTTAAATTCACTATATATAAAATTACATGAAAAGATATTTAATACGAATATTCACTCAAAAGTTATTATTAATATCAAATTTATTAATCAAATAACGTTCTTTATTATTATATCGATTTTATTAAGAATCGTGAACAGATTTTTTTAATCAGCCGTGCGTCGCGCGGGTAAAAGGTCTAGTATATATATATATATATATATATATATATCTACCAATAAACTAAAACAGGATTGTAGCATTCTTTGTACGACATGTGACGATTCCTAAAAATGACACGTGTCCTCTTAATCAGTTATTTAAATTTCTTAATTTTTATATGTGTAATGATTATTACTAAATTTACTTAATATTATTATTATGTTTCCTTAATACATGTGTATTTTTCATTCCTTATATATGTTTTAAAAAATAAAAAAAAAACCATATTTTTACTGTAGTGTACGTGATTTTATAATTAGTATTAGTTACACACAATGAATATTTTATTACACGGAAATCTTTATTTAATAAAAATTACATAATAACAATAGCAATCTAAAAAAATCCGATTTGTTATATAACAAATATATATACATGTGTATTTACCATAGTACCCTTACTTACTTGGGCTCTACTCCATAATCCCTAATTTAACTCCTAGATTGATATGGCAGTTATTATTATTATTGATATATATATAAAGATGTATGTAACGTGATTTGGTGATGAATAAGATACAGATATTCATCTTCTCTTTCCCTGCTCTATTGTTCTTCCTTTGTGTTATTACTATTATTCTATTATTGTTCATACATTACATACAAGGTTGTTGGTTCAAGATCAATACATTTATAACACGTTATCAGCACGAATTGCTCTTGCAATTTTGATCCTTGAATTCAACAACCTTCTCCGATCTCCCATGGATCTGCTGAATGGATCTGTTGTTGTTTAAAGGAATTAATCTTTAAATGAGGGGTTGAAATAATAAATCAAACATTGTTGCCTTGTTGGTCGCTTCCAAGATCTGTCCAATTCTGGTGATTGCAATTGGAAACTCAAAACACACGTAGAACCCACCAGATTCTTCTCCTGATTATGTTGACATCGTTGAAATGGTATTGTGATTTTTCACTTCCTTCGTCTGCTGCAATGAATTGGAGTGTCATGTCCCACCTTTATCTATCTGGTACGCATACGACATATACATATATATAAAAATATTTGCTTTCTGTCATCCACGTTATCAAAAATAGATGCATATACATACAACACGTATCTATATATGTATGTATAATTGTATATTCTACATAGCTAGTGATATACAGGAGAGTGTGCTTTATATGAGAATGAAATATGTGGCTAAAACTTTAAGTACGTGGACTTGAAAAAGCACTAAAGCAGTCACATAATACTATAGTTGGTAGGAGTTCTTTTATGATTTATATAATATAATAATAATTTAGTTGGATCTCTAAATATTAAGTACTCTTCCATTATGAATGCCATGCCTTTTGTATTTTCTTGTTCTGCATTGAAATGGTAAAATAAACTTTTATGATTGTGAATATGAAACAAGGGATATGCACCCCTGTATGGCTGTATAGCCATTAAGCATTCTTGATTGACATGTAGTATCTCTTTATTCTATCAAGACAAATATATTACATATTATTACATGCACTAATAATATATTAATTATTTCTTTCCATTGATCGGGAACCTAAAGTTCCTTCATGATATCAATTTCATACACATTATGAAATTATGGTGGGATAATTATAATTACTCTACCATTTCAAGAGATATGAAATTTTAGCACACTCAGTTCGCAGATTCATAAACCTGTTGTAAGTATTTATCTGCAACATCATATTAGCACCATATTCAAGAATATTCTCCGAGTTATAATTACGATATCGTAAACATAAACGCAGTACGTTATGTTTAAAACTTATAGTCATTTTAAAATTTGTTTGAAGCAAATCACTAAATCATCGAAGTAATTATTATGATTGATTTATTTTTTGAGAGATATTAAAGAAAGATTTGTGGTTATTAAAGAAAGTAATTATTATCATTGATTTTATATACTATCGAGATTATAAAGAATAATTTATGATTTTACTTTTCAAATTTTTGTTTAAATTACGAAAATAATTCTGTTGTTGTTGTATGTACATCAGCATATAGTATGTTAATTTATTATTATAAAAATGTACGAAAAGGGTTATAGGTATAGATATATTTTACGTAAAAAAGGAGGTCACCTGTTGATCCATTGTATGAAGTACATCATAATATTTTGGTTTTTTTATATTTGCATGATATGTGTGATATAGGCATGATCTTTTAGTATCCATATTTGTTTTATGTAGTCATCGTAATTGATGTTTCAAACAAGATAAGAGTTTGTATTTATTTTAATTCCGACGTCATTGTTGATAGTGGTAACAACATTAGTATGAAAATTTTCTTTTGGGTTATTGCTAACATAAATAGAGGGCTTTGAAATAGTCCATGTTACCTTATCTTTAGGTATTCAATAAAAAAAATGGCGCATTATGTTCCAGTAAATCTAGATAGAATTTACTGAGTTTAAAGATATTCGGAAAAAAATAAATTTGGTTATTATTCAAAAACCATATTTATGAATAACATCGAATATCTTCAAATTATTTAAAATAAACATGGCAAAATAATAATAATAATAATAATAATAATATAAAAAAACCCTTTGTCCATGAATAGCTAAAAGTTTTATTCTCTGGTTATATTCAATATAATTCCTATCGAATCATACATGGCATGACCGTTTAGGTCATCGTGGTAACATAATCATCATACATATTCTCCTTTACAATTGGTCTCTAGAAGAGAACCAAATTTGTCCCACTTTAAAATTATTGGTTGCATGGTATACGTACCAATACCACCACATCACACCAAAATGGGGCCAAAAAGACGACTGGGTATATATACATTGGGTTTTATTCCCTATTAATTATTAAATATTTATAACCATCAGCGCTTTATGTTGATTTTCAGTTTGATGAGAAAGTATTCCCAGTCTTAGGGGGAGATAAAAATAAAAAAAGACTGGTAACACAAGATATAACTTAAGAATGCATCATAAATGTCAAATGAATGTGAATATGAAGTCCAAAAGATTATAATTTTGCAAGATGCATTCATATATACATATAGAGTGACAAAGTCACATATACCAGCATTAAATGCACCTGCTCTGATTAAAGTAATCCCACGGGAGATTACTATATAAAGAAAACGTGGAAGGCCAATCGATTCCAGAGATAAGCACCCACGAACTATAAAAGAGCAAAATAACATAGTTGGTGAAAAATCCCAACATAATACCTCAACAGAGGTAAATATTAAAGAAAGGACATACAAGATATCAGAGGAAAATAAAGTCCCTGGTAAAATACCGGTTCCAAATGAAAATGAGATCTCAATAAATTATGTACATAATAGTGCATTTTTGGAACCGGAATACAACACATGTTTACAATATATTTTTCATATGCTATAGCAACAAACACAATAAATGAAAATGAGTACATATCTAAAACTCTGGAAAAATGCATGCACAAAGATGATTGGCAAAAATGGCAAGAAGCCATAAAATTCGCTTAAAATGCGAAATATTTTTCGGACCTATAGGTCATACACCCATAGACGTCAAACCAATTGGTTATAAATGGGTGATTAAATTTAAAGAAATAAAAATGAGATTGTATGATATAAGGCACGAATAGTTGCACAAAGTTTCGCTCAAATCCCGGGAATAAATTATGAGGAAACATATTGCCCCGTGATAGATGTAACAACACTTAAATTTTCAATCGGCCTTACAATCTACAAAGGACTTCATATGAAACTAATGGATGCTATTACTATATATTTATACGGGGTCTGAGAAAGAAAAAAAAAAACCGACATCCATATGAAAATCCCTAAAGGCTTAACATTGCCTGAAACATTAAAATCCACACCACGAGATATGTGCACTATAAAACTCCAAAGATCATTATATGGTCTTAAGCAATCTAGTCGTATATGGCACAAATCGACTCAGTGAATATCTCGTAAAAAGGGGATACAAAGCTGATGTAATCAGCCCATGTGTTTTATAAAAGGATCATACCCCAAATTTACTATAATAGTAATATATAATAAATCATAAACATGAAGTATACCAATCAGAAATCAATCAAGAAGACCCCGACGGCCATTTATGAAGACAACGCTTCTACATAGCTCAGATCAAGGAAAGCTACATCAAAGGTGACACAACAAAACACACCTTACCAAAATTCTTCTCCAACATATGATCTACAAAAGAATAGAGAAACAGATACAAGTCAAGTCAAGCAATATCCTGGCTAATGTATCTACAAAGTCCTTACCTAGAAGCAGTTTTGAGCAGTTGTCACACAAGATCGGGCTTCAAAAATTGAAAGACATTTGCTGAATTAAGAGGGAGCATTATACACGTTGCACTCTTTTTTCCTGAACTAAGTTTTATCTCACTGGGTTTTCTTAGTAAGGTTTTTAATAAGGCAACAGTATAACTAGTGTATAATGTATAGTAATATATATTTGAGGGGGAGTGTTATGTACAAATATACATATCTATGTATTTACTTATATACCCCTGAACCCTAGTATTATATATATGCCTATAGTTGTTGATAACATATACACATAACAAGAATTCCCTCTTTTCTCTACCTTTTTCTCTGCCGACACTTTCTTCATCTTCTTCAATATATTGTTGATTATTGTGTTTGATCAAAGATCAAGATTTATAACACTAGAAACATTCTGCACAACCAAACAATACCTAAGCCAAAACACTAGTCGCAAAACAATACTGTAATCGGATACGAGAAGACGAAGCAAGCAGACGTGTGTCAAATTCAGTGACCACCCACCACCGTACCCATTATGGCTTCTTCTTCTTCTTCTTCAGCTAAAATGGCAATAATAATGCCTCACCACCACCACCACCACCACCACCACCACCACCATCTGTCTAAATTCTTGCCGTTTTCCTTTAACAACAACAAAATACCCACTTTCTCATCTTCTTCTTCTTCAGTGTCAATAACTTCATCATCCCCAATTACATCTTCATCCAATTCTTCCAATGCTTGTTTTTGTTCATCAACAACTACCACCCAAAAAAAGCAACAAGATTTAACACTTGATGATATTTGCAAACCCCATGTTCCTCATCATATTTTGCGCAGGTCCATTTCTTTTTCTTCTTCTTCTTATTATTATTTTTTGTCCAAATTTTGTCACTTTGAGATTACTTTATCAATTGAATTCCAAAGATTTATGCATCTTTTTGTCAATTGTTTTAAAGCCGATGTGGGGTTAGACCACTCGGTAGAGGCTCGTGCCTGTTGGGGAGAAGTCGAGGGTTCAATCCCTGGCGTGGGTGATTTTAGGATTATTTGGGTAGTTTAGGAGTAGAAGTAGATTTGCCGTTCAGAAAAAGTATAGTTTAAAAATGAAGTATGGTGAAATTATGAAACATGTGGTTTCTACTAAGTTTCTTTTCTAACCAAGAGACATGCCTCCTAACTAGGGCTTGTTGCGTGTGTGATTAATGGAACGAATATGTCGAACGAGAGCTTTTTAGTAGCCTTAAGCATCTGCCTTTTTTCTTTTCTTTTTTTTTTTTTAAATTTTTTATAATGATCCTATTAAAATGCCCGTATTTGGATGTAGCTTTTAGAAAAAGTTGATTAAACTTGTATTTTGGGACTTTTTATAACTAACTTATGTGAGAATTGCCTTCTCTAAAGGCTAAGTTAGGCAAGAAACAACAGGTCCTTCTATAATTTCATGTTCTAGTCATGTTGTATTACCATGTTATGAACAGTAAAATGTTATGTTTGTTTGTTATGAATAACGTCGTGATCTTTTAATGTTACAACATCATATTACATTCGCTTAAAATTTAGTATAAGTGAACAGATAATGTCCAGTATTTTGTTACCTTTCTTGAACTTGTTGTCCAAACATCCTATTATTTTTAGCAGTTCATCAACCTATGCTTAACATATGGTGTTTTATGTGCTTGACCATACTGCAGGGTTGAAGAAGTCGGATACCTAACACCTACAGAGATTCAGAGACAAGCTCTACCAGTCCTATTCACTGGACGCGATTGTATTCTTCATGCCCAGGTGAATATGTGGTTGGGACATATTTAGTGGTCAAAACGGGTGGGTTGGGTAACAGGTCAAAACGGGAATGTTTTTTTACTGTAGAACATGATTCCAAGAATGATATAGTGTCAATAATCATCTAGTTTTGAAATTGAATGATATTCTTATGCCAATAAATTTGGACTTTGTGCCTATTTAACCCATTTGACGTTTTTATAGTCATTTGATCAATTAGAGAAAAAAAGTAGTGCCCAAATCAACCCGTTCATATGTATTTCGGTGGAAGTTTACATCTTTAGAGTTTTACATGATGGTGATGTGATAGATGCACAAGTCCTAGTGTCCGAACAATAGTATTGCATATACATCAACCCTATGTCCTATTTGTGGACACTTTTGGCAAGCTGAAAAACTCATTTGGCAATTTTATCTTTTATTTATGACCATTGACAGGCTTTGGCTTATATGACAGAATCGTTCACAGTTTTTAAGAGGATTGGGTTTGATACCTATAAACTCTTTTATCCAAATGCTATCTATGAGAAGTGTTCACAAGTTATCGTTTATAATTCAGGCTAAAAGATTTGTGCAAAAGTGTACTTAATTTGCTCACATTTTTTGGCAGAAGAGTTTTCCAATTGTGTGCACAATAGGGTTTGTCAAAGTGTTAACAATTTTGTTGTATATCACAGCTTTCAGATAGTTATAAGGAGTATAGTTATTTTGAATCAAATGGTAAGAATGATGTCAAAGAGAAAAACATAATGCGCTTAGGTATACTAAGCCTAGTCGGGCTTAAACTGAGGACAAGAATCATAAGGTTTCCAACGTACAATTTTTTCCTTTTCTCTCATTTAGATTTTACCATGTATTGTGGTTGTTGATAACAAAGTATGTAGTTCTCCGTATAATGGCTATAAAATTACCCAAGTCCTTCAATAACTCAAATTTCATATTATTCTGGTTATGAATTTAAGGATTTAAAGCTGAAAAGAAAACAATCCTTTAACCCTGCAAATTTCTTTAACCGATGAGGTTTCGGACGTGGATAATATTACATAAGTTTTAGTTTGAAGCAATGGATAGAATAATCAAGACATTGAAGATCTAACTGTTAAGATGGAAACTATGTAGAACGCATATGAATCAAAGTGAATATGATTATTTTATCATTTAAATCAACTTCTTCCAGGCCACAAATTTTTTCAGAATTTCAAGATTGGGAGCTTGTAAACCACATCCGTCACAGGACATAGCTTATTTTAGATGAATTACTTTTAGGGCATAACATATGTAGTTCTAAGCTCTAAACATATCACCAATCAAAACTTTTACAAATACAATGAGCCTTTCAAATTATAAATAATTAGATTGCAAAAGAATGAGCCATCCAGTAAAAATCCTTTACTAACCCTTTTTTAAAAAGGAAAAAAAAAGCATCCATAGTAGTAGAACCCACGACCATAGCGTCAACACCCATGAAGTTTGCCAGCCAACTGGACAAGAAATTCTGTTGTAGTTTACGTAAATTTTAAATGATTGACTGCATCAAAATTTGAAAGATGCATTTTATTTATTTTCATGTTTTACCTGTTGTTCTTATAGACGGGTTCTGGGAAAACCTTGGCATACCTGCTATTGATATTTTCAGTGATAAACATACAAAGATCAGCAGTACAAGCATTGATTGTGGTGCCAACTAGGGAACTTGGCATGCAAGTAAGTTATTTGTTGGTTTTTCCTTTTATCAAAGCATATTTTACAGAAAGTAATAGTAGATTCTGGAGATGCCAAATTGGGCAGGTGGGATGGGGTGTGTAACGGGTGAAAATTGTTTCGGGTCAAACAGGTTACTTTTGGTAGAGTGTCAAATATAATTACAATTTTTTTTTATTGTTTTAGTAATAATGTAATTTGATGAGATTTAGGAGCTTATATGCATTAGTTATACACTTAAGGAAAATTAGGAATTGTTCAACCCGCTGGACTTTTATGCTTATTAAGTAACTCCTTTTCAAATTATCTTTGAGCAGAGAGAGATAAAACATAACCTGGATTTACCCATGCAGAAGTCAGTGGGTCAAAATTTGCCACCTTTAGCATAATCCTACATCGAGCATTATCCTTATATATTATCATACTTCTATATAAGGTTACGAAGGTCGCTCGCATACTGGCTGCAAAATCCGATGAACCTGTACCAGAAGATAAATCATGCACTATTATGGCTCTTCTGGATGGAGGAACTTTAAGGAGACAGAAAAGTTGGTTAAAGGTAGATATTTCCCTTATTTCATTCGCAATGGGTTAAAAGTTAGCAATGGGCTGATTTGGATTTTAATGAAACTTGCCAATGGGTCAAAAGTTACCCGAAGTTTACTGAAATGCTTACAACCTCTAAAATCTCTTTGTTCAAAAAGTTAAATTATCATCTTAACTATAGTTATGTAGCTATATTTAATATGCTAGTTATAAATTAATTTAAGTCTAAAGAAAAGGAACAAAAGTGTTGGTGGCTCAACTCAACCCATCCCGAGCTGTTTTGACCCGTAATGAGAAATAACCTGTTCTTGCCTGGTTCGGTTTCAAAGTGTTACCCAATACCCATCCCGCCAGTTGCGTCCATCTTTCCACCTCTACCATGGTTACATATTTTTCAACCTGTACCAGAATATAAGTCGGCATATAAAGTTTTTTTTGTAAATTTTTTCAATAAGTTTAAGATTCAGGATTAGTTGAGTTGATGTTATGTAACTTCTTCAGGAAATAATCCTACAAAGTTTTAAATCATCGCAGGCTGAGCCCCCAACAATAGTTGTTGCAACACTCGGAAGCTTGTGCCAAATGCTAGAGAAGCAGATGATCAAACTAGAATCAATGAAAGTGCTAGTAATTGATGAGGTATTTACTAACAATTTTTTTTTGTGTGCTGCACAATTATAAGAGTTGGATTAAAATGCATAGTTTTCTGTTCTTTTCTTGACAAGCTTGATTTCTGCATCCGATTTGATCATTTTTAGGTTGATTTCATGTTTAATTCTTCGCATCAAGTTAGTTCTCTTCGAAAGTTATTGATATCTTACACATCAATCCACAATCGCCAAACAATTTTTGCCAGTGCATCAATTCCCCAGCACAAACGCTTTTTATATGACTGTATACAGCAGAAATGGACCAAGGTTGCTAAGAGAGGTCATCTTAATTATGTTTTTATAATAATGCATTTCGTCATTGGTTTCATAATACTTATTTGTATTTTATTTTGTTACGACAGGCTGATGTCGTCCATATCCATGCCAACCCTGTTCAGCCAATGCCTCCACGTGTACATCACAGATTTTTGGTGAGTTAATTGCTGAATCAGGAACAGTACTGTACAATTTTCTAGAGGTGACAAAAATAGGTGGATAGAATGGATCAAAATGGCCCATCAAAAATCAGTCAAAGTTCTGATTGGCTAAATTTTTTGTTTTCGTTTGTATGTCATAACAACCCATGCATTAATTACAATTTGAGAATTCATTGTTTATTATTTATTACTAAAAAGAATTATTGGTAATATAGTGGGCCATAGTATTAAATGCTTACAACCTCTCCTAAATCGCTATAGTTTGTGTAATCATATTTAATACTCTAGTTATATATAAAATTCATAGAAATGGCAGCGGATCAACTCAACCGGCTCCTATCCATATTGACATATTTAGCTTTTTAGCACTTTTATAGTTTTAGCCCCGATGGACCCGCTCGGATATGCTGTTTCACCCAAGTAAATGCAAAAGTTTAACAAAAATATCCCAAGTTGATCCATCTAGCCTTGTCTGTGTCAATCATGTGATATTCATGTTACTTTTCTCTTTTCTGTTATAATTATAGGCTCTCAACCTCCTCCACCCTCTTTAGCAGTTTATCTTTTCTTGTTCCCTGAAACCTATAACGTGATTTACATTCCACTGATAATGCATGTGTGATTGCCAGATATGCAGTAGAAGTGAAAGACATTCAGCATTGTTGTCCTTGTTGCAATCTGATGCACCGCAGTCTGCCATAATTTTCGTCAATGAACAGGTTAGGCTACAAGCTACATAGCTTCTCTGTTTACTTGGGTTGCCTTTTTTTTAGCATGGCACCTCAATCCTTGCTTGAATGCAACATCGAATGTTTCACACAGTGGTAATTTAGCTTAGATTTAGTAAGAATGAATTTTTCATACACTAGGTAGAGTAGGCTAAAAATGAAACCAAACATACTTTGTAACACAAAAAAGCCATATAAATATATCTCTCATTTCCTTATTAAATATTAAGGATTTTGCAGTCAGAGAAGTCCAAAAAGGCTGGAAATGCTCCTGCAACTACTGTTGTAGTCGATGCTCTGAAGAATTCACATGTAGGAAGTCATGAAATTCTGCTTTTAGAGGAAAAGTTAAACTTCAACTCTAGAGCAGCATCGTTTTCTGTAAGTAATACCATATGAATGATTGAATGACCATTTTTCATTTTCTTTCTTTTGATATCTTTTTGAATGGCCATGAGCCCGTGACAAAAAGGGAAGCTAGATGAGATTCAATTAACTACGTTTTCTTCTTCATGTTAACAACTATGAATGAGCTGTTTTAGCATATGTTTTATCTCTATAGGGTTAGATGGGTAATATAAATATGTTTTGATTAGAATGAAGCAGCTCTATGTCGTTTAATATGTAATTCTAAGCATGAATCCTCCTTAAAAGTGTGTTGGGGCCTGTACTAAGGTTACCTTTTTTAATTGGTTACCCAACTTAACCGACCATTTTGCCTCCTCTGTTAACAATGATTATGTGGATTTTTGTTGACTTAAACATTTGAAAACAGGAACTGAGACAAGGAGGAGCATACCTTCTGGTGGCAACTGATATAGCAGGTAGAGGTGTTGACCTTCCTGATACAACCCACATATACAACTTTGACTTACCAAAAGATGCAGTTCAATATCTACATCGAGCTGGAAGAACGGGGAGAAAGCCATTCTCAGAAAGTACATGTGTTGTTACCACCATAATAACACCAGAGGAACGGTTTGTATTGCAAAGATATGAAAATGAATTGATGTTCCAATGTAACGAGCTGTTTCTGTAAGTAATTTTGCTGTTTTGGTTTAATAAATCTTGCTGTTCATTCTCTTGATTATCTCCATGTTGCTTATTTACTACGTCTTGGAACTGATTATTTAAAAACAAATTCTAGTGATTATCTTATCATTTAGGGTCCATTAATTAGTTATGCAACACATTTGCCCTGTGCATTATGCACGAGTATAAAAAGTCAAAGGCTTATATCATTAACTTTAGGCTTCTTGTTTCATAAAGTCGTAGTTGTGGCAAAATGGGTGGGTTGGGTAACGGGTCATGTCAAAAGGGTAATTTTGTATGCGTCGAAATGGGTCGGGCTGGCTGGGGTTGAAACATTTTGTCGAAGAAGTTCAATAGATTAACAACTAGTGTGTCAAAAATGATTTAACCATTACACCTTGGACAACCTTCCACCCATTTGAATCATTCCCTATTAATCTATATTTTCTATTTGACTCGTTGGAGATAAAATTATAAGTGCATTAACCCATTCATAAGTTAATGGTCTTCATTGAAAGGAGTCGTGACGTGACTAAAGCCTATTATGAAATTATAAAATAAAAAAGTTTAAGAACTCGTTTTGATCTAGTTTAATAATAAAAAAATTAAAAGATTTAAAAAAATAATAATTATAAGCTCATGTCTCTTATTATGTGTCCTATTAGCTCATATAATGATATTAGTACACTAGAATCGTGCCTATGCAATGCACGGGTTGAATCAGTTTATAATTAATAGTCAGCTAGTAGATCTGATGGCTCGATGATGGTGGTAGGTATCGATGATGTTAGAAAGGGGTGATAATTAATGGTATGAATTAATTTATATTAATTAATTTTCATTTTATTTGGTCAAAAATTAATTTTCTATCTATTAATGGAAGATTCCTTTTATTTCATTTTGTATATACTAGAAATGGTACTCATACAATGTGCGGTGATTGATGGTTAAAAAATTTAAATTTTTGTGTTAATTAACTTATGAACTTCAATTAGTACATGCAGCTAAAGATAGTAATGGCCGGTGACCGGCTTCGATGACCGCCGGATTTGGGTTATTTAACACAAAAGTATATTTTAGAATGTGTTTTTATTTGTTGATGGAATATTTCAAAATGAAATAATTGATTAAAATTACTATAATATCCATATTAATTTATTTTTTTTTCCAAATTAGAAAAACAATTTATTATTAATTATATAATTAATACTTACCAAAATTATCTTGTTCTTAAAATTTTCAAGAATTAAGTCACCACCCTCATCTTTTATCTAATCTAACTACTTTATAAAGCATAAGCATAATGTCTTAATATTTGAATTTTTTAAGAACAAGTTAATTATAGTAAATATTAATTAACATGATTAATAATAAATAATTGTTTTAATTTAACTAAAAAATTAATATGGGTATTATAGTAATTTTGATTATTTATTTTCATATTTAAATATTCAATAAAAAACACAATTTAAAATAATTTATGTGTTAGATAACTCAAAGCCGGCGGTTGGCGAAATCGGTCGTTGACCTTCATCACCTTTAGCTGCATATACTAATTGAAGTCATGAATTAATTGATATAAAAACTTAAATGTTATAACCATCAACCACAGCACATTGTGCGGGTACTATTGCTAGTAATATAGTATAGATGCCTAGGGGTGTACTTAAAATTTTATATTTTAAAGAGAGTCTAAATACTTTATTATTAGTATATATACCGATACCGATTGTGCCCGAGTTACTTTGTTTATGTTTGGTGTCACCTAGGGGTGATCATAACGTGGTCCAAACCAAAAAACTAGAAACCCGACCCTATGTTGGACCGAAAGCCTACAGTACGATGTTAATGGTCCGGTCCACGCAATTATATATACATGTGAATTGGGTCTCGATTCGGTCCTATTAAATCGTCAAAACACATGCTTGAACCGAAAAACCGTGAAAAGGTAATTTAGCAACAAGAGATATACATTCGTTTTATCTAACATAGAAAATCCGTGATTATTAATCATGTATACGTGATTTACACTTGCACCAAGTTTTTTCATCACTTTTTTCTCCAAGTTACCCTAAAATCTCTTATATCTTTATTGGCCGCAAAATTTCCATTGTTAAAGCCTGAAGGTCATCACTAACAGTAAGCTTTTATTATCAATCTTTTTTTAATTCTGTTTAGGCTTGATTCAAACCATGCTTCTGCTATAAAGTTTATATTATGACAGTGGCAACTTTTCTTTTGTTCCATGTGAGCAAACAGTGTAGTGATTAGTGAATAGAAAGCTTTTATTAATGGAGTTGGGGTGCTTTGTTGAATAAGCAAAGGTGATTGGGTTTTACATCGACTTTATAGTTCTATATGTGAAATTGTTGCCTTATTAGTTTGACAGTTTATGTTCCCCTGTTCTAGATTATGTCGTATTGTGCACATATTTTACTAGCTATGTAAGTAAATAATTTTATAATTTTAGAGTTATTATTCATATGTTACACGATACAAGTTCTTATACAATGTTTCAAGACTTAA
>JAOXNX010000028.1:6054860-6065094 GCA_028566075.1 Solidago caesia
TAAACCCACTTGAGCCAAAACCAACCCATTTGACCTGACAACCCGCCAACCGATATATTAATTGGGTCGACCCGGGTTGACCCGGGTAGGGTCAGGGTTGAGATTTCTGACCTGAAACTTTTATTGGGTCGGGTTAGGGTCAGAGATTTTCAACCCGACAACCCGACACGGGTCGACGGGTCGACCCGATTGACAGCCCTAAATTATTCATTACACATCTTTCTAAAAAGATGAGATAAAGTGAGAGATGAGTTTGTATACATATAAATCGTAAAAATAGATATACCATTGTTCATTTGTTGATGTCTTGATGCATTAAATATCTCCTTAGTAGGACTATATGAATGAAAACCCAATAATTTAACATGGTGGCTGCGTTGCTTTAGCTGCATTATTGCTAAATAAGGACTTGAATGCAACAACTTTTTTTTTTTTTAACGACCAACAAAGATTAATATCCGGTTATTCGAGATTACTCAATGGAGAAAAGTACCCCATACGACCGCAAACAATAGACAGTGTTGGGTAGGCTAAACCGCCAAAGCCATGAAAATTCGCCATCCAAAAACCTACGCCTATGGTCTCAAATTCTTATCTTCATTTCTCCATGCCAATTGAGCTAAAGCTCGTTAGCCTTGAATGCAACACTATGATTACCAACATAATTATTTGTCAATATTAGAATTCTACTTGATGTTAATAATGTTTAAAATCTACACAGTTAACTATATTTCAATCTTTCATTTGTGTACATTCATGGTTTTGAAAGTTATATATTTTTTTTTTACATATAACAAACTAACAA
Organism: Solidago caesia; assembly: GCA_028566075.1. Classification (NCBI taxonomy): domain Eukaryota; kingdom Viridiplantae; phylum Streptophyta; class Magnoliopsida; order Asterales; family Asteraceae; genus Solidago; species Solidago caesia. Next base: position 6,055,666 of record JAOXNX010000028.1, read on the forward strand.
CCATGACTTACCACCTCCAAGGTGACTTGGTGGTTATCATCCTAACAATTTTACAAGTTTTAGATTCGAACCTCACTAGGAATCTAGGATGGTCAGGGAAGGTTAGGAAACGGCCATGAGATAACTCGGTTAAACTGCGTACATTTAGGTAATAAAAAAAAAAGTAGTTCTCCTTAGATAACCTAAACAGAAAACCTCCTGCATTTACCCATTTACATACCATTACTAATTCACAAATTTTTTTTTCCAATGTGATTAGTTAATCCTTTTGTAGCATTATGGAATAAAACATATATAAAAATGCAGTTTATTGTATAAATATTGATAAATTTGATCATTTTCATAGGCAAGTCACCCATATGTAAAAAGTGATGTTTTATTTTTATTTTTTTGAAACTCGATACACTTTGAAGAATCTTTAAGAAAAATTTCAAATTAATGTTCGCCTGTTAGAGCATTAGTAATACTAATAATAATGCTACCACATTAAGGTGGTAGTGTCATCTCATCACTACACCACAACCACACTAATTTCATAACAATAATTCCAAAATCTATACCCCACAATCTCCAATAACCAATCAAAATATACGAATATACCTAAGTTTTAAGAGATAATAACTTAGATATTGAAAAATAATCTTAAATATACGCATATGCCTAAGTTTTCACAAAACACCCATCAAAATGTTAGTTTACAGTAAGCCATTATCTAAGAATCGTTCACTACAACTACCCATAAAAAAGTTAACTTATAAAAAGTTAATTTTACGTGTTGCGAAAAAGTTAAGTTTAGATCCTAAAAGTGACTTGAGTTTAACTTATTTGAAAAATCTTATTCAAAATCGCAAACCAGCCTTGCGATTCGCAAATTCGCAAAGCAGTCTTGAGATTCGCAAAATCGCAAAGCAGCCTTGCGGTTCGCAAGCCTACTTTGCGATTCGCAAGCCTGGTTTGCGATTTTGATGAGTATTTTATGAAAACTCGAAAAAACGAAGATATTTTCGAATATTAAGATGATTTTGATATTTAGGTTATTTTCACTATAATTTACCGTATAGATATTATTTATTTGAAGAGAAAAAAAAAACCTTTTTTTATATCTTTTAGTTGCCTGTAAATATCTCCAATAAAGAGCTTTAAAATTGAATGCAAATTTGAAAAATTAATTTGATGTAAATTTAATGGATTTTTTGTTTATTTTAAAATGTGTGATTTTAAAAGTAATAAAAAAAATGATGGCGTCTTGCATCCGAAACCAATAACAAGATAAAACTAATAAAATGAGAACAAATTATATTGCACTAATGCAAAATCCGACGTTCATACCGGATGCTCTTAGGCCATCTCCAACGCTATTTCCAATATGTCCAAGCATACCGGCCAATTCAACAACACGTCAGCAAACTATTATAACACACTAAACCAACATACTGAACTCACTTTGCCTCCAACCCAATATACTAAAACTTAATTTGCCCATGTCACGTCATTATCATATTTATAAAGCAAGGCAAAATTTTAAAACCAATGGTAAACCTATGTTTTTACTTGCAATCACCGATCGAGTAAAACTATCATATTTTATCATTGCAGAGGGCATTGGATTGTATTTGGGGGAGGCAAATGGAGGGATTCATATTGTAGTTGAGGGCATTGGATTGGATTTCGAGGCGGCAAATGGAGGGATTCATATCATGCAACTTACAATAACAAACCGACAATCATATCCCCGCCCATGTTTCTGAAATCGCATATGAAAAATGATCGGCCGTTCTACAAATTTGACCAAGAGTTAGAGTAGACATCCACAATTTTCATCTGTTTACCCAAATAGTAAAGATTGAAGAAGTATACACATGAGTTAAGACTTTAATGCATCAGTTCTAACAGATATGTTACCAGAGTCTAGTTTTGTCTAGCTGAACAACCAACCTAACACAATCCCCGCTTCATATTAGCTCCTTACATAATAAGATCAAGGTCGATACTCCAAAAAGAAGCTCCATCCATGGTGACTCAAGGTTTACGGGGAGGAGGCGGAGGTGGAGGTGGCAGTGAGCTGCTACTGCTGCTGTTGCTGCTGCTACTTCTTCTTCTTAGAGGCCTGCACCACCATAAACAACCACAAATCAATTACATTATTAGATAAAAACAACAGGGTAAACCAAAACCTGGATAAATAGTAAATCGTTCATCATACATCACAACCCATCAAATATATAGAAAGAAATAAAAATCGAATAACTTTATAGCTGTTGGCTCTAAAATTAGCCAGAAACATAATGAATATCCTTGATAAAAACTCAACTTCAAGCAACATAAAGTCACGCAGCATTTCAATGGAATTAAGACTAGAGGTAGCAAAGTGGGCGCAAAGAATAAATGGTCAAAATGAGTTGCGGTCAATGTTGACCCAAAACACTTTTCCATTTTTTATCAACAGCTTGTGTGCCAAGTAAGATTACTTAACATAATCAGACTTTTTGAAAAAAGCGATTTAAGGTTGTATACTAGCGGTGACATTCAGCCCAGTTGACCTGTTTAGCTGAGGTTTTTTTATTAGACCCATTACGCTAGATGGCTAGAGGTAAAACATAATCCAACTGTCACGTGCTACCGTAAGATACAATGTTCTCCATAATAATGCAATAAAAAGAACTTCATAACACATATTTATTACCTTTTAGGACTGCGACTTCTTGATACCTTCTTTGTCACCTGCTACAATAACAAAAGATAAGCTTGAGTCAACTAAATGAATTGGCAAATTAAGCAGCAGCTAGATACAAGAATCAAACCTTTCGTGGACTTGGTGAATCTGAGTAAGATGACGACCTACCACGCCTACCAACAGGAGGTCGTGCCCTGTTTAGAGATAAAAACAGACAGTCATTCATTATTATACAAACCATTAAAGATGGAAGATGCACATTCTCATATACACAGCTATAGAGATCTTAGTGAATACAACTGCATGAATCAACCCCCAATAAAAAAAGCGAGGAACAATAGGCAAATAGGCATATATAATTTGCCCTCAAACTTACTAATGTTATGGATACATATCAGAAACATAACAGGTGGCAAATGGGTGCATCAGTCAGCATTGGATAACGGACCAAACAGGTAAGTAACTTTAGTATGACTCGGAACAGTATGGATCAACCCACAATCACCATTGTACGTTTTCTATTTCTTAAATTCATAAATATGATATTAAAAAAAACTACTTTGTTAGAATGATAGTCTAATATCTGGAACAAAAAAAATTTCCAGGAGGTTTATGCAAAGCAAATACACTTTAGATATCGTCTGACTCGTTAGAAGCAAAGAATAACCAAAACTGACCTATTTATCCATAAATTGGTCTAAAATGATACCTCAAATTTTTAGTTTAACCCTCAAAAGAGAGCAGACAGAAATAAGGAATCATTACCTTCTTGGTGAGATTGATTTAGAACGTGAACGGACAGGCCTTCTGAGAGGTGGTGAGCGGCTACGTCGGCGACTCAACGAAGATCTTCTGGGAGGGGGACTCCTTGCTCGTCCAGGTGAACTGCACCCAAAGGTTAAAAAAATAATAATAATAAAAAAATCTGTATTAATTATTCTGCACACAAGCAGTCTATACTTTACATGACAGAACTTTTAAAACACAAGATATATAAGTATAGAACTGATTGATCAGATTAAACAGCTAATTTACATAGCTATCAAAACTAATAGGTAGCTGTGTCAACTCATTCATTTAGAAATGGGTTAAGTTAGATTGTTTATCTCCAAAACATCAAACAGTTCAAATTTAAAACCTTGGAAATAGAAATGTAATCCAAAATCTAAATTGTTCTATCAATCAGTTCAACCTTTAACTGTACAATTTTTGAAGTCATATTTAATGATATAACCGTCTAAAATACAAATAATAAAACAGGTATCAGAAGGCCCACTCATCCCAAACCAGCCAGTTTGACAACCTTTTAAGAATTACCTGTTACCCAGTACCAAAACTTACAAGCAAGGCAAAAGGTTACACGGTCATTCTGAAACGACTTGTCTATAATCAAGTTCAATAAAGGAACAAACTTCGAATACTCCAAAACACAGGAGGTCACAGCATTAAGTATTTTCTCAGAGAAAAATTTTCCTTTATTTACGTTAAATATATTTAACTTTAGAAATTACATTTTAGCAGGAAACAAGTGGACTGGAAGTATGTAATTAAACTAAGATGAATATAGTTACAACCATCAAGACTATATAAGACACTAACATATGCTAAATGCTATATTTTAAATTACCGGCGTCTTGGTGGGGGGGAACGCCTTCGAATTGGACCCCTATTGAACATACATTTAGTTAGAATTGGTTATATCCAAATAATAATAGCTAGAGGTGGCAATTTCAACCAACTTACTTAAAATGGGTCGATTATTATGTGTAAGTGGTTAAAAGGGGTTAACAAGGACTACAGTGAAAAGAAAACAGGCAAAAGGTTCGAACGCCATGAAAGTCATCTAACATACACAAATGCATAGAAACCTCGAAAACCAATTTATTGAAAAAGTTCAATTAATTTTTGTAATAGTAGAGTTTTTGAAGTCAAATTAGCACATCATGAATTTCAAATATCCAAAAAAAATTGGCTCAAATATGCTTCCGAATTAGCCCAACCAGTTTTAGCCTTCATTTGAAGTTACAAATATGACCCATTACCCAACCTGCCTGACCACCCATTATGCCACCTCTAATACTATTTTCGTATAAATGACAGTAACACTAAACCTAGGAGGTGATCTATTATAACGTCTTCCTGGAGGAGAAGGTGAGCGGCCTCTTGGAGGAGGTGATGCAGGCCGCCTTCTAGGAGGTGGCGAACCACCACGGCGGTAAGGAGATTCTGGCCGTCTTCTAGGAGGAGAGTCTGCACGACGGCGGGGAGGAGAATCCAGATCTCTCCTAGGAGATCCTCTACGAGCTATGGGAGACCTTCGGCGTACTGGAGAGGGAGGTCTGCGGCGAGGAGACCCTGTTAAGAGAGCATAGTTAGTCCAACAAAATGAATGCATATCGCTTTGAGTGTACATCATGAGAAATTTGAGCAATCAGAATAAGATAATCAGTTATAACAGGACAGACTGTTGAAGACGGATTTTTGGCATGCTTTTGCTGCTCGAGGTGGTCATAATCAGGTAATCAACTGTTCTGAAGCATTTTGAAAGTGATTATGCGATTTTGAATAATCAAAATCAAATGATCAGTGGAAATAGAAAACGTTGCAGAATATAGTTGAATGTGTTTGTGTTGTTCAAGGTCGTCATAATCAGATAATTAGCTATTTAAGTGTCAGAAAAGATTAACTAGGCAAGAACTTAATACATACAATGGTCAAAACAGACATTCTTTAGAAAGAAAAACAATGCCATGTAAACCAAGAGTAGAAGTCTATCAAATAACGTTAAAATGGGGACTTCCTAATTCTATTTAACCTTTGATAGCTATTGAGCCCTAAATAGATTTTAATCTGACAGAGATATTTGTTTAGCCAAACAGAAACAGAAATATAAACACCCCTTTTCTCGTAAAAAAAACATTTCCTGCATCTAGCATACCAGCTGTTACACGCCTTGGTTCATCTTTTTCAGCATCAACACCTGCATTATCAATTCTAGCTACATCTCTCCTTGAACCAGTGGCCAGAGGCTTGGGAGGTGGTGATACCCTCTTCCTTTCAGGCAAAGTAAACTTGGCTTGAACAACCTTCCCATCAATCTGGGCCTGCAACATTACCACAGAAGCATGAGTTTATGAAGAATAAAGTTCCATAAGGCAGGTGTTTATCAACATCACACGTACCCCATCCATGTATAATTGTGCCTTTTCTGCATCAGCTCGAACCTTAAACTCAACATATCCAGATCCTTTTGGAAGATTAACCTGAGAATAATCAAACCCTATCATCAACAAATTGCAACTACAAAAAGATGGCAAGTCCAGGCAGGTTGGATAACGCATCAAAATTAGAAACATTTTAGTACATGTCAGAAGGGTCCGATTGGGCAGGCCACGAGCTCTTTTTCTATTTTTTGGAGATAATAAAAATAAGTGTCCAATAAGATTACAAATTGTACATTGTTTAAAGTGAAAATCTGAATTTTTCATAAGGAAGGAATTAAGGATATTTTATGCATCGACTTATTTCATATCACTTTTGACCCACTTGAACAACTTGATCCCTTTGACACACTCATATTAAATAAATCTTCCAATTAATCCATTTTGATATGTTAAAGTTAAACTAGGCCCAGGATGACCTATTTGCATTTAAAAAAGATTGACATGCCAAGTCCAGTCGTCACTAAGAGAAAGTACAGCTTAAATCTTACAGTGTGATCCATAGCCAATCGTACATGTACAACTTCACCAAAATTTCCTGTAATAAAGAAAAAGCATGTTATAAACGTGACCAACAAAAGTTGAAAACAGTGTCAATACAGCACTTCAAAAAGCAGAACTGTGTAATCCTTTGATTTGAACATACTCTGAAAAAGATCAAGGGAGGTAAGAAGGGAACAGCGATAAGAAAAATTAGCAAAAGCAGCAGATTGTTTCAATTGTTTCGACAACATGGAGTTTACCTTTATATGTTACAAAGACAATTACTAACAATCATCGTCATGAGTCATGACAAATAAAGCTACTAATATTCTGATAGATGATTAAGGAAGAAAATAGAAAATACTACTACGCCTATCCCCCGTAATGATGCAATCACCACTTTGAGGCACTGGCATAAGGAGTACATCCATCCATAATATTAGTAGCTTTGACATCCACAGAACACGAAATAAGTGGTTTTGGCAGTTAGACACTAAAAAAAGTCTGGCTTCTCAAATTGATGACCACAAATGTCTAGAGTTTAAATAACTACTAGCATTTCCTTTCACATTGAGACAGTTGGGGGATCCTAGTTTAACTTCGGTACTAAGCCAGTTTCTAAAAGAACAACCTATGTAGTTATTGCGGTGGGATTTTGGTAGTATTCCGGTAATTTTAATTTTATGCAATTTATTTATATATATATAATACTTGATAGAAATATCAAAAGTCAAGCTTAAAAGTGCCAATATTTGATTGATCAGTGTTAATACTTACAAAAATTAGTGTTTATTATGTTGTGTTTAAGTTTGAGCCAAAAAAATAAAATAAAATTAAAAATTGAGAAAGAAACCTGGAAAATCGAAATACCACCGAAATTAGGTCCGATTTCGGTGGGATTTCGGTAAATTTCACCGAAAATATCGGGACCAAAATTTGGACCGAAATTCTAGAAGAGGACCGAAAACCGAAATCCCACCAAAATTGACTACACAGAATATAACTATACTAACTACTAAGATTAAAAAATTAAAGTAAAAGGAAACAATCTTAAAATTTCATCATTTACTGTGTCCCACCAAAAGGCCGTATACACATTCAAAAATCAACAAGTCAACCTACAAGAATCCAAATTGTAGTCAAGAACACTTGTATTACCAAATATTTCTTTCAAATGGTTTTCATTCACATTCCGAGTGAGCTGACCAATGTGAAGAACAAGTGACTCGGGTACTGGGGAAGCTTTCCTGTAAGAAACCAAATCTGAAAGTCAGCTATAGAATCTTGATAGACAAACAGCAGTAACAATAAAACTCCATAAAAGACAAAACAAACTAACAGATCATAATAACAATATTTCCATTACTGGTAAGTCTATGAAGCTCAAACCGTATGTCTATGACTACAGATAAATGGATTGCAAAGACATAAAGGTTATGTATCTAAACAAATAATAAGTCCTAGATGAAGGCATGCAAATGAAACAAGAAGTAACTAGAGAAAGTTGTCCATCTCTTTTGGTACAAAACTTTTTTATACTAAAAACGTTGACTAATTAAGTTGCATTAAGTATATCCTTGAACATTAATATCCATTTCTCAAGAAACTACAGGATATAGCATCATTCACCAAAGTTCATCTCACGAAATTGTTGCAACACTATAATCTTCATCATTTACTTAACTAGACATCATCCACAACTATCCATAAAAGACGTTATTGTAGCTGTTTTGATCTCATAATTGGATCTCACATTCAAGATCACTTGTCCACATACTTCAAAATCATGTCGATACTCAAGCATATATATAAACTGTGTTGCCAGCAGAGAAACTAATATACAGAGTTTGCGTCTATCTAGCAAAAGGTTAGTTTGCCGGGGTAACCCCTGATCCGGAGTTCCTTTGGAACCCGCACGACCCTTCCCCAAGGACCAACACACAGATAATGAGCAGCTGGTGAAACTGCCAATGAAAGGGACCAGGTTCGAGCCCGGGACACGTATATAGTAATGTCGTGCACGCCCACCTTCCAGGCCCATACAGGGGTTTGTGTATATTACTTTCAAAAATTATTTAGTTACATTATCATATACTCATATCTGTACAAAGCAGAGTGAAAAGTTTTTAAAGCAGGGGATTTCTGAAGCCACTATATATTTCAACTTGCAGAATATAGTGAAAAGTGATTAATCGCAATATAAGAAGCATAAACTTGGAAACACTAAAGCATTTGATAATGCTTAAAAGTGCTTCAACGGTTTAAAACGGGTAAACTTTACAGAAACGTCATACACAAAACGCCCTACATCAGTGAGCTCAAAAATCACCCGCAGCTTTTAATCTTGACATATAACAGAGTAACCCTTAAGTTGACCAGCTATATACTCCTTGTTTTACCTTCCAAAAGGACAAAATAAAAATTATCAAAGAGCTAGTTCATTCCAGGCACATACTCCTGCTCTAACAACCTCGTAAAATACCACACAACAACGTAACTTCTATGGTCAAATCTTCACTCAACATCACACTGAACTACAAAAATAAGTAACTAACACCTAGAATATCGATTGCATTCACATTGCAGCATTGCACGATCAAATTAGTCAAAATGTAGCTCCTATACATACATAAATACAAAATAAAAATAGTAACCTTGGAGGCGGAGACGCCCTTTTCGATTGCGGCACCGGAGAACGACCTCGTTTCGCTCCATCACCAGCACTATTACAAATTCAAACAAATAAACATTACCAAGAAAAACCCTAATTACAATTTTTGTTAAAAACATATATAACTAGAAATTAAACTTACAAAACCATGAATTTTCACTGAATATAAAATAATTCAATAAAAATGTGAAGTAAGTAACAAAAAGAAACCTTTTTTTGGGAGGGGGAGTGCGACTGCGAGAACTGCCACTGCGAGAAGAAGATGAGTAAGATCTGGACCGGGAGGATGAGCGAGATGAGCTGGAGATTGACCGAGAGCGAGAGCGTGAGCCAGATGAGACGGAGCCGGACCGAGCGGGGCGACCACGGGGGCCTGGTTT
>JAOXNX010000028.1:6098633-6109457 GCA_028566075.1 Solidago caesia
TATATTATTTATATATTAATTAATGATATATTATTTTTATAATACATTATAAAAAGAACTTAATATACATATTTTACCAGTATCAATGTATCATCTATCATTATTCTATCACTCAATTCCCTAAAATATCCATATTAACCTTTAAATAACATCACCTAAAATATCCACAATATTCTCATCCCTTAAAATACCTACAATACCCGCTATCCCGCCACCATTATTGTCCATCGTCACTCACGTTTCGCCGCCGCATTGCGCGGGTAATCTTATAGTATATATATATTGCCCACGGAGTAGAGAGAAAAATATGTATTCTCTCGATTCTGATTGGTTGAGAGTTTTATACTCTGTTTTCTGATTGGCTGAAGTTATTTTTAGAAAGTATTTTAACATTTCTTAATAAAAATATTTTCCATTAATGATAATAAATGTCACATTTTTTTTATATAAAAGTCAACATTCTACTAATTATGGCAAGTTTGCTACATTAATAAATGTAAATAACTAAATAAATTACAATATTGAATTAAAACTTTTCAAACTGAAAGTAAAAAATATGAGTTTTCGATATTATAACGCCCTAAAACTTTTTTTAAAAAAAAAATATATATTACGTTAAAGTAAAAAAATATATATTACGTTAAAATTCTCATCCCTGGCCCCTAACCTACTAACCAGGACCCGACCCACCTGGCCTGGTTAATACATAGGTTTGACCGTATAGTGGGTTGGCGGGTCAGTTTTTGCTAATACACATATCAAAATCCTTTCAAATCCTTCTACTTTTAAGGCTGTCAATCAGATCGGGTTCAGGTTGGCGGGTTGAAATTTCCCAACCCTAACACGACCCACTAAAAGTTTTAAGTTAAAAATCTGACCCTGGCCTGTGGCCCATGACCTACTAACCAAGACTCACTCACGTGACCTGGATAATACACGGGTTTGACCGTATGGTGGGTTGGCGGGTCAGCTTTTGCTCATACAAGTTTGTTTCAGGTCGAGTGGGTTTAAGGTTAACCTACCAGGTATATATGTATTTCCTTTTTCTTTTTAACCTGGTCACTGACCGGGTATTAAACTAGTTATGATGGAGTTGTTAAGTTCCCATGAGGCATAGGTTAGAAAGCTCTTTTATGTCGGGGTATTTAAACCTTCCTCACCCATGGTGACCATGTGAACCTATAAAGAACACGGAAACAAATTTATTCTATTGAGTTTTTGGCTGTTGATAACCAGGGATGAGTTGCCATTGTAAGATCGTTGGACCAATTGCGATTTGGACGGTACAAGTTAACTGTTGTATGCATTAGGACAACACGAGCTGACTGTTGTACACAGGATATGTTCTTGTACAGTGAGACATTCATGATTATCCAACTATAGGATTTACTTTGAAGTAAAATGGTGAACAAGTGAGGAAGACTAAGGCTTAGAGGCGCAAAAGACTACCAATTTTGTTTACAAGCAAATTTAGAACTCAAATTAAGCTATGTTACCATGAAATGTGGTGTCAATGTGTTTTTTGTAATTTTTTTTTCATTCTAAAGTTTTATTCTCACAATGAATGTGTTTTAGTAGAGTTTAAACTAGAAAATTAATCAAGTCTATGATTAAGCCACTAATAGTGTACATTCTCGAACAACTGTAATACTGTGTAACTAACATTTATATGATTTGTATAAGATGTGTTGTGGTTCTTGGAATCAAAAGAAGCCCAAGATTAATCGGAAAAAAGAAAGAGTGGTGAACATGAGGCATCTATACATTTAAATTCTGAATAAGAATGAGGTAGCATTGAATCAGTTTCATGATAAAACACTTGAAAATAATCATAATTATTTCTTCAATCAAAAACAAATGAGGACTCAAATGACTGTCTATTAGGTGGCTTTATCGGGTCCCCTTTTCTCAATTTGCTTCATAGAAGTAATGTCATAAATAATGAATATGGTAATGTATGTTCTAGAGTAATCTTGTGCAAAATCATGAACATTTACCTTTTGGAGGATAATATCAGTGTTCGTCTTTGTATCATGTGGTGCTAGTGATTTTGCAACTATCATAGCTATCACTATATAAATTGGTAGTTGGTACATAAATTACTTACGCACAAACATTCATACACACATGCATGCGTATGCATATATACATACACAGTAGTATATGTGTGTACTGTATATGCACATGGTTTCGAGTCCCAACCCCTTAACGATGAAATACAATAAGAGCCTCTCTATCTTGTTACTCAATTCTCATCTTATGAAAATGGCGAATTACAGGAGTTGCTGCTATTACTGCATCATGGAGATTTAGGCGGTCAGTTAATTCATGCGTTGAACAAATTCTTTGCATGGATGGAACTCGGATGCAAATAGAGTTGGCAAATATGTGAGTCATTTGATCATTTTGTTTTCAGATACAATTAGTTAGAAATCCTTAATGCACAGGCAGATTCATCTTTCACCCAAATCTAAATCAGCTTTGAATTAAACCAAGGAAAGGCGACATAACAAGAACTTAAAATAATCATACCATTACATAGTCATGTTGAAGAACATAGTTTGGCAAACTAGGCATGTTTGGCATATAGCTCCTACACGAGTGTAACATGCATGGAGAAAATGTGCAATTGAAGACTGTTTTATCTTATTCATTATTTTTTATCTGATTGACGATACAAATACTTCTGAGGTTCCATTTTCTAAACAAAGGTAACAGCAAAATAAGAAATATCTTGATAGAGGGTGTACTGTGTAGTACCGAGCATGTAATTTGTGCTACCACAACAAAGTTGAAGTTTTATTTTTGCTTTGAAAATGACTGTTTTGGCAACACAATCTAATGTACCTCCGGTTTCGGACCACCATGTCGCCTTTAGGGTTTTCTGAATATTAATGGTACTAAACTTTCATAAGCTGAAATAATTAATGGACTGAAAATGAATTTTCTTAGATCGATCCTTTACTCGTTTCTACTAATATGAAGTTTATTTAGACCTTTCACTCACAGCATTATGTTATTGTATTATATGCGAGGATTTTCTTTCTTTATGTGCATAAATAGTTAATAAAAAGTTGTGTTCGCACTGCAGAATGCTGAAAAGGTATCCAAATCATCGGATGACAACAAAGCTTATATCCAAACGTTTCTACTGTGAGAATGTTATTGATGATTCAACAACAGACATCCCAAAATCAAGGTGGCGTTTTCGAAATACTTTCTTCGAAAATCCACCTCATCCTCAACAAACAGATAACAATGAATCTTATGATCATGATGCCAAAATTGGTTCGGAAACGAAGCCAGTTCCTGTAAGTATCTTTGTTTTCTCGTGATTGTAAAAGTTGAGCTCCAATGTATCATATTTGGTATCGGATGGAGGGTCAAATGATTAAACTCAAAAGTATTAGGTTAAAAGGACGTGGGTCAAAATTTTCCCAAGATTTACTTAATGATCAAAACATCTTAAATCGTTTATCGAAAGAAGAATAGACTATTCTTGGAATAATGTAATTATATATAAAAAGAAAATACTAGAACTCTTGGCAGCAACATGCTTCCTAATCCTATATCTTTATCTTTTTCATGTCTAAAGGTGTTTACTGAAGACTTCCTTTCAAGATTTCGTGAAAAAGAAGGCAAACGAATTTAAAATTACAAGACCAATATTCTTTTTGGTCATGATTATGAACTAGCTAGAAAAAGAAAATTTTACTTTATTTTTTTGAAACCTGGCAATTATACCCATTTATCTATAATGTGTTAAATGGAACTCAGAAAGTCAGAAATGTTTACCTTAAAGGAATATGGCTCACTTTTACCCGAAGCGTATTATTTTGCATACGACCTCCTAACTCAATTTATTAAATTTTCATATTGAAATGGGTCAATCCAACCCGGACGACTAGTCCCCTTTGCCAACTCTATTTTTTACCGTACTAACTTTTCTTTTGCGGACATGCAGTATTTGGATAGGCTTGATTGTTTAAATTTCTACACATATCTATAGAATTGAATATCATTATCCAACTTTTTCTGAGTTTCCAAAATTTTAACTTGTTCAACTTTTCTCAATACAGATGAGTAGCGGATTTGTGGCAATGGAAAACCCTTTCGATTGTATCTTTGGACTCCCACCCAGTGTAGAGGAAATTAGGCGTCCTGTCCCACCCACATCATCTAGAAAGCATATCCGGAAACACAACAGAAAATCCCGGCGCAGACATCACTCGCACCACGAAGATGATCTGTAGTAACCTCATTGGTCATAAATAAGATATGCTGGTGGTTTGCTTAATCTGTCTACACACCGAATCATGTCTCCATATTGTTCACGGTGCAAGTACTTTTTGCAGCGCCAAGTAGTCAAGTACCAAACCAATCATCTGTGTGATCCATAAATTAGACCAAAATCAGTTGATTCTTGGGTTTAGTTCTAAAGTGGATTTTTGGAGTTAAAAGGTTCCAAGTTCATTGTAATTTGTAAATGAGGTTGAAGTTTAACCCTGACAAATGTTTTATAACGAACTGATGTGTATTTGAGATGTGAACTGTTTGTCCTGAACACAGTAAACGGGTAAAACCAAAACAATTTGGCTGGTTTGGTCCTCCATAGTTCAGCCGGTGATCTTGCTGTTTCAAGGTTTAAAGTTATGCAAGAGTTGCATGAAATTGTTCAAGGACTGCTCTGAAAGTGAGGGTACCAATTTGTGTTAGTTCCAATGCCACTCTACATATTGTCCTTGCTCCTTGCACGTGAACTCGGTGAGTCAAAGTGAGTTGACTTGTCATCGTTCTTCTTCCTATCGTTTTTCATCGATTCAAGATTTAATACGAGTGTTTCAAAGTTTTTGTAACGGGTGTTGGGTTTAGGATTAAATGCAATTGTTTGCCGGTGGTTTTTCGAAGGGTTTTGCTAAAACCGAGTTTATTTTTGACTTTTTGTACTTTCTCATATTAGTCTCCCTATATCTTAGGACTTAGGAGGCTGGCAGTGGTCGTGGTATGGCACGAGACACACCCCATATTGCGGTGGCACCGACCTCGCGGTATGGGGTGCGGTATGGAGAAAGTGGTATGGCACGTTCAACGATCAAGTTTTTTTTTTTTTTTAAATTTTTAAATGCCGTCTTTTTTCAAACATTTTTTGTTTTTAATGCTTTTTAGTAATATTATGTAATGTTTTTAATTTTAATGGAATTTTAATTTTAAAAAGTAAAAAAATGAAAATTGTAGTGAGGTATGGGTTATAGTGTGGTATAACATTGCCAACAAGATTATAGTGAGATATGGGAATGAGGGATTGAATCAGGTGTCATTCATCGAGATGTCAAGACCTCAAATATTTTGCTACAAGAAACCTGGGCAGCTAAATTTTCTGACTTTGGTTTGTCTAAAATAGGCCCATATATACTTGATAGAATGGTTAATATGCTTCCCTTTTTTTTCTCTTTTTTTCTTCTTTTTTTCTTTCTAATGGAAAGACCTTAGGGGGTGTTTGGTTCACAGAATCTTACGGAATTCTTTGGAATTGGAATCTGAATTCCATTGTTTACCATATTTGGTTGGACAAATTGATGGAATTGGAATTCAATACTTACCATTAAATTCCTTAAAACATGGAATTTAGAATTCCATCACAAAACCCATGGAATGTTTTGAACATTTGACCAAAAAACTCTTCCATCTTATTATTATTACTACTATTGTTATTATTGTTATTATTATATTAAAATTAACATTATTATTATTAATATTATTTATTATCAATATTAATATATTAATAATTATTAACATTATTATTTATTATTTTTATTATTATTATTTATTATTTAATACTGTTATTATTAATATTATTATTTATTATTATTATTATCATCATATATTTATTATTTTTTATTATTTTTATTATTAATATTTATTAATATTTTTATTATTATTTATTTGTTATTATTAATATTATTTATTACTATTATTTGTTATTATTAATATTATTTATTATTATTTGTTATTATTAATATTATTTATTATTTTTAGTATTATTTATTTGTTATTATAAATATTATTTTTATTAATATTATTATTATTATTATCATTATCATTAAACACTCCAACCAATATTATTTGTTATTATTAATAATATTTATTATTTTTACTATTATTTATTTGTTATTATTAATATTATTATTATTATTATTATTATTATTACTATTATTATCATTATCATTATTATTTATTTGTTTATTTTTATTATTAATAAAATTTTATTATTATTCTAGTTAATAGGTATATTATTTATTATTATTTTATTATTATTATATATAAGTTGTATAATAATATATTATTAAATTAGAAAATGCAAGAGTTTAACAAAGGGTAATTTTGTCATTTGTAATAGTTTAAATTTAAATTCCATTAACTGAATTCCATTGAATTCTGTCAACCAAACACAAGATAGATTTTAAAACTTTCTGTGAACCAAACGGCCCCTAATAATTATAACCCGATGACTTAAAAAATTATTACACACACAATAGATTGTAACGTAGATCATATTCTGTAAATATAAGAGGTAATAATGTTTAATGTGCAACCTATTTATACATGTAATAACCTCTTTTATAAACTCTATGTTATATTTATCATTTCCGACCGCCTTTTTTATTAATCAAAATTTACATCATTTATGCCTTACTGTTTGAAGGTAAAATGAAATTTAGTTATCTACGTCTAAAGTTTTGACATTTATTTTGAAACAATATAAAATAAAAGTATGCTAATAAATATAGGGTTTTGCTAACGATAGCCCTTAGGGCTGTCATTAACGTGCATAAAATATTTGTACTTTTATCATAAAATTCATGGGTGGTCTTTTGATATAGAAAGTACAAGTTTTTTATGCAGGTTATTGACAGCCCTTTAGAAAAATCCATAAATATAAATATATTAAATGAAGACAAATTTTAGGGAAGACAGATATTTTCGGTTTTCACTTTTTCAGTATTATATATGGGCTGGGCTTTTGGGTCCGAATATCTTAGGTAGTAACGGGTCAATAGAATGTTTAAATGGGAGGTTGGATTGTTGGAACATGAGGGGAATGGGTTCAGCCCATCGAAATTAGGGCCTCGTGTGCATTCATTCATACATAAAAAATTTTATAAACTTTGTATACACTAAAACAGTAAAACTTACAATTGTACATTCATCTGATTCATTTAAATTATTAGTTAATTAATATAACTCAACTATTATAAAAGCTAATTATTATTTGGTTAGTTTGAATTTTTGACAAAACTTATAAATGTTGATAAAAGAAAAAGGACCTTTTTTTTTTTGACTAACAAGTTATTAACTTGGTAGTCTATAACTTGTTTTAATAATTGATTATTTGATTTCATACTCATAAAACCCATCAAACCAACTCCACCTTAAGCTAAACAATTTGTTCCCGCCTTTTGAATATAACTATTATAAAAGTTGTTACTTAGTCGCCATAAAACCTTGTGTAGTTAGATGACGTAGATGAAAATATTTACAATGTGTCATCCTAGATATTCTTGACATGCAGCTTGCACTTTGTGCAATTATTTGAAGTATTTAAATATTTGTCGAAAACTAAAAAAATACGAGTATGATTCATGATTTTTGTGTACAACTATATGTTTCATTGTTTGATAATTTTCTTTTCAAAGGTAAGTGCAACTCAGTGTAGCCTCAGGTTATTTTAACCGGATCCTCGCTATTGTATAGTGGCTTCTCCAGGGAAAAAAACCTCATAAATGTGTTAGTCAATGCTCGAACTCATATCTAATGTGTAAAAACCCCAAGACTCATCCAGTTGATCTAAGATCATTGTCTTATTGTTTGATAATTTGCTTTAAAAAAAAAAAAGTTTTGATTATTTATTTATTTTTCGGAAACTAATTTAGACATGTTTAGATATGACGTGTTTGTTTGCAAAAGTTGAAGGAATTGGATTCTATTTGGAATTTTAACATTATTTGTTTATAGAATTTACATTAATACTCTGAATTTGAATATATACCCTCTTATCACACGTCTCTATATTTGCTGTAAAAACGTGTTTGAAAGTGCAAAACTTTCAAAGTGATTTAGAAAATAAAACTTTCATAATCACTTTTGAGCTTTCCAAAATAACATCATTGTCTTAACCTAAAATGTATAAAGTTATTAAAAAGATGAAAAGAAGCTCAAATAGCATGAGACCCTTTATGAATCTAAAGAAGAAATGAATAATTAGATGGAGTTTATGACGTTGGAATGAGTTTGCTTAATTAGGCCTCATGCACTAGGCGTCCATTCTTCACTTGCGATGCACGTCCAATTT
Source organism: Solidago caesia (assembly GCA_028566075.1). Taxonomy (NCBI): domain Eukaryota; kingdom Viridiplantae; phylum Streptophyta; class Magnoliopsida; order Asterales; family Asteraceae; genus Solidago; species Solidago caesia. The sequence continues at coordinate 6,106,984 of JAOXNX010000028.1, forward strand.
GGACGTTAAAACGAGTAATGCGTCTACTGCATTGCGTCGGTTTGTTTGTTCTAAATTCAGATGCACTCGACGCTTAAATATTAAACATATTGGACCGTTTCAATCTTTATACAAAACCATTTCATACCATTTCACCACACTTTACTCAAAATTTATACACTTCTCTCTCAATCTTTATACAATCCTACTTCATTGCTATCAAAAACACAACCATTTCACATCATGTTACCACACTTCACTCAAATTTTATACACTTCCCTCTTAATTTTTAAAAAACTAGCCGTTTGTTTAAGTGTTATAATGTTTTTATGTAATATTAATGTAATGTTTTTTATTATTAAAAATAAAAAGTGTTTATTTAATTTTGTGCAAAAGAAAGGAAATAATAAAATATTTGAGGATTGGGTGAAGAATGAGGCTTTAATACGAGGGGATATTATTGGGGGTGTTCTTGGAGAGAGAAAAGCTGATGTGGTGCTGATGTGGCTGGAAGAATATGTATACTACTACGAAAGGCCTTAGCTTACGAAAAGAATTTGTTTAATCAGTAATTCAAGTCTAATTGTACCTACCCTTAAATAGTTACATTATTATTAGATTCGGCTTTAATGATTGTAAACCTTACTTTATATTGGTAATATATATTCTTTATAAAATTTAAAGTTTGAGGTTGATTACAGCTATCTTATATACCGTTATTTCTTTCATTAGATGTCTAGGAATCTACTCATTGTACGTTAGATTAAACTATTTACGTTTTAAGAAATTTCTTCCACAATAGAAGTCGTATGTTCTTAATTTTACGTGTATATGTGCCTTTTGAAACTTTAATACAAGTAAAAAAAAAAAAAGAGAAAGAAACTCACGTACGTACGTACGTACAAAAGACTTTATTTACTCGCATGTACGTTACGTGAATTTGTTAAGTAAAAAAATTAGTGTTAAGACCAATTTATAAACATGCATGTAAAACCATATATAAAGTAACAATTCAGTTCAATATCTATATCTAATAAAATAATAAAACAGAATCTCTATTCCATCATGAATAAACCAACATGTTATCCGTATAAGATTTCCTAATTTTTTTTATATCTCATGGTTTTTGATGGTAGCCATGCATGTGGTTGGTATAAGAGATTAGATCGTAATGTATTAGACATTTAGTTCTCTAGTTAATTAGTCAACGTACACTTAAGTTATATAAATTAAATGTCATATAAATACTTAATTTTTAGGAGATCTTAGCTAAAGCCATGTGTTTTGAAAACATATTGGCTATGTTTTAAACGTATTTACTAGCTAGATTGAACTTTAACCCACTTAACTATATTGCTTGATCTTGCACTTGAACATGAACATGAATATGAAACTTGACATGTGTTTGAAGCAACTACTTGATGTGAACTTTGCAAGAAACTAAACCCAACCAAACTAATCTAAGTCAAATTAAACTCGAAAGATACTCGTAAATTTTGGTCACAACAACAAGTGTTGAGAGGGTTGACTTCAATTCCTTTGTTAGCTTGCTGGTTCATTTGAACGACCCAATAACCCAGAGTTGAACCCATTACAAAACATACAAAGTGAAACAGGAAACACAAACCACTTAAAACGCCCACGAACATATCTTACAACATATCGTTTTAACCACAATAATTGGGCAAACTCCTCAAAGATTAATATGTCAACTTGCATGCAGATGATTGACTCAAACCTTTACGGGTCATACGGAAGACGAACTAAAACACGAGACCTCATTTTATAATTTCCATCATATTTCTTATACTAATGATACATATTTTGTGTTCTTTTAAGTCTATGTTAAATTAAGTTTCATGTATATATTTGATTATTAAGTAGATGTGATCATGGTGCAACTTTTGGTTGATTGTAGTGATATCGGGTCCTGTTGCGGGAATTATCGAGCAACTCAAGATTGATAGGTTCATTCGTAATCATGTTTTTTTCTTTCTAGCTGTAACTTTTCCTGGGCTTATATGGGATTGTATCAAAAACATTACCGGTTAAAAACTGGTGGCACGGTCTCCGTGAGCACGTTTTTTTCTCTTGTCTCGGTTCTCTGTAATTGACACGGGTTTTTTCAGTCTTTTTGAGATCCTTGCAGTTAAACCCGTGATAGGAAATTTAGGATATGTAGCTTTGTTTTATTTCTAGATTTGTAATTATATACTTTGACCACTAGTTCTTTGTTAATAGTTATTTTAATATAATTCTATCATTAAAAAAAAAAAAAAACTTTTGTAATTGTTTAGAAATATAATATACTATAATATATATAGGTAAATGTTCATTTACAAACCATAATTATGGTGAAAACCAAAGTATAAATCTCAACCACACATTTCTTCTATTTTTCTCTCTCCTCCATAAATTATTAGTTTCATCTAATTCATTCAAAATCTTTTATCTCAAAAACCGTACATCGATAAATTATAAAAATTATATGGGTG
>JAOXNX010000028.1:6134761-6146785 GCA_028566075.1 Solidago caesia
ATCAGACTACTCAAGATGAAGATAGTGAAGACACAATGTCTGGTAATCGTGAACAAAGAACTAAGCATCGATTTGATCGCAATGTTTATGAAGCAGTCAGACAAGAAGAAGAAGAAATGGAATCAGAACGTTTTGTTGATGATCATGTACCAGAATCAGCTGAATCTTCAGAGTAGGGATGAGCGGAAAATCCCAAGTCCCGAGTCCCGTCCCGGTACCAGGAAGTGGTACCGAGTCCCAAGTTGGATCGGGACCGGTATTGGTTTTTGATGGTTTGCGGGATTGGGACCGGGACGGGACCGGGAAAATCCCTCAAACTACGGGATTTCCCGGTCCCGTCCCGATCCCGCCTTATATGGGACCGGGACCGGTACCACATTTTTGTGATTTTCGGGACCGGTACCGTCGGTACCGGGACCGGTACGGGACGGGACCGGTCCCATGCCCATCCCTAGTTGAATGATTAATTTGTAAAAGAAAATATTAAAAATCAACAACATAATTGATAAAAAACAATATAGTGACTTTTTCAATTAGGTTATTCTATATGAATTAAGTTTTTTGTATGGATTAAGTTTAAATCAAATACACGCTTATAAGTTATGACTTACTGTATTAAAATATTTACTTATAGAGTCAATTAAGTTTCAAACAAACCCTAATTCATTATTTTTGGAATTGTGTATGGAGTTTCCTATTACACATCGTCACATCTCGTCAACTTAAATTTTTTTTGCAACCATATGTTCGAGTAGCCCTTTAAAAAAGGTGAAGTCCCACTTTCCTTGTACAATCAAGTGTATGGTATTTTTCGTGCTTAGGCCCCGTAATTCCTTTCTTAATAAAAGAGTCTCCTTGGTAATTTCAAATAATGTGTGTGCTGTGCCTGTTTTGATTGGCTATTATTTTATTTTTTTAATCCAAGCTACCAAAATGATGGATCAACAAAAGAGGATAATACGAACCCCGTTGCACGTATCTAACAAGTTCGCGTGGTTCAACGATTATACCCCTAAAGTGATTTGATTGTTAGAAGATAGATGAATTAGTAGAAGTGTAAGCAAGAAAACTAATGGAAATGTAAAGATCCAGGTAAAACAATTGATAATATGTGTATGAATGTATCCGTGACTATGGAAATGAAAATAAATCTCACATTTGTGGGGTGGTGGATTAATATAAGGTTTTTCGTAGGAGTGGAATAATATGCCATTAAAAAAAAAGGAAATGTGCAGCTACCAAAATGAATGTATTAGGGTAAAAATGATTAAGGTTACAAATGGTTTTTACACTTTTAGTCCCTCAAGTCTATAACATATTACAATTCAACACAAATATTGTATTTCCTAACAAGAGGCAAATAAGTCAAGTCATTGTAGCTCTCAAAAGCAAACCTAAAGATCCTGTCCAGTTGCAGTTAGAGCTCTTGATGACACGTTCAACCGAGTTTTAATCACGTGATACCGTAATGCTGAATATTTAGTGGAAATTAAGTTTTAAGTATGTCATTAATGATACTAAATTTTCTTGATTGTATGTTTTAGTAATCGACTATATATTAAAAGTCAGAAATGAGATCGAACATCAAGTTCTTGGTCTATAGTTATGTTGCTGGTTCAACGCATAGTCAGCTCAACAGTTATAAGGAGTTAAGCAATCGTTTTGGGCCCCCAAAAATCTAGGGCCTCAATTTTTTGTATAATAGGTTTAGTGTTTAGACTTTGAGCTAAGTATCATTATACAATTTGCATTGTAGTAACACCCTTATTGGTTTTTGCATCAACCTCTACACCTTTTTTTACTAGTAGTTCAACAACATAAGTTGAGCTCCCCTTTTTTTTTGTATTTTTTGTTTACTTTAATTAGTATGCTAATGAAGTAGGCCCCCAAATTTGATCTTGCTTAAGGCCCTCAAAAACCTTAAGCCGGCACTGGTTCAACGTTGGTTTTAGGGATTTGTAAATAACATGTTATTACATACATTAATGGTGATATTAGGTGATCATGAGTGTTATTAACTACATGTCAATAGCAAAACCAGCACATCAATAATATCCAATTTTGTCATATGTATGATTTGAGGATTCATTAGCAAAACCCTTAAATTATTGGCTTTCTGTTTTTTTTTTTTTTAATAAGTATTCCACATAGCTACTATGGGTGTTCACGGTTTGGTTTTAACCCGTTTAAACCGTAAATTGAACCGTTTAAAAAGTCGAAATAATCAAACCGTTTGTAAATTTGGTTTTCAGTCCGGTTTATAACCGAAACCGAATTATATATTCGGTTATGGTTACAAGATATTAAATTTAGTTAAACCGAAAAAACCGAATTACGTATATTATTATTATATATTTTTCTGAGTCTTAATGTTTTCCTAAATCCCTATATGTTATATATCCAAATAAAAATACAAAACTCTAATAATTGTTCCCCATATTCCCATTCTGTGTGATACATCACGACCTCAACCAATAAGGTAAACTACGTAGTATCTCATAATTATCAGTTATTATCTGATCTTGTAGTTTAGCAACACCAACGCAATCATGCAATTGTTTTTATAGTTTTGTGGTTTTTGTAACTACATATTTTATTTTATTTTAAATATGGTTTTTTTTTCCTAATCATTTTCCTGTTTGGAACTTTCAATTAACCACCAACAGTGATCCGTAAAACTAATAAGTTATTTTATTTGTTTATGATTAAACTAACTTGTGATTCTAAGCTTAGACAAAAATGGTGCATTTGTGTTTTCTATATTCGGTTTTATAGATTTTGAATCGAAACCGAACCGATTTCTAATTCAGTTTTTGGTTTGGTTTCTCTACTTTGAATTAGGTTTCGGTTCGGTTACGGTTTTAAAAATAAAAATCAAAAACAAAAATACCCAAACTAAATAGGCCGAATAACTCAAAGACCGAACCGATGAACACCCCTAATAGCCACATAGGGTAAATATGTCCAAGGGGAAGGTGAGAGGTTTTACGAAGGTCTTGGGTTCAAATTAGGGCATTGGGCGTTTAATTACTAATTTCGGAAAAACTAACTACACTAACAACTAATATTTGCCGTTAAAAAAAAAATAAAAAAAATCCCACATAGCCACATAGAGTAAATGTGGTAAAAAGAATAAAAATGATCTTTATAATTAAGATACAAGGAGCCGCTTATTTTTCGAAGTCTAAGAGGTAAAGAGATTAACTAGAAGTAATGATTCACAATTTCACATACTTTTGTTACCTCTAATCTTTGTTATCCCATTAATTTTGCCACATAAAAAGGGTCCTCTCATTGCTTATGTTAATGCTTAGTTTGTTACCACGTTTATCTCATTTGGATATTCCATCATGTGATTCCTCATCCACAACAATTTTCATGTTATTTTTAGTCTTTCACTAATTAATTTAATTAATTAGGGTATAGTCAACCTTTATCCTTCATGTCTTTCTCTCTAGCTTGTTCTTCTTACAATTAGATTTCTTAATAATTCTATGTTTTGAGTTCTAAGTGTTTGTTACATTCATCTTTGTCGTCAACAACTTCTTGAGTAATCGACGCGGTGCGTTGACATGCACTCGATCTTGTACTTAATAATCTTGACATGTGTTAATAATTTTCTTGAAGAGGATATAATTGGATCATTTAGAAGAGTTGCGAAATTCATTGCATGATACCCTTTTAAAATCACATTGATATCGATTTAGAATGATCTCGCGTAAAAAGTAAATATATGTGTGTTGATCTGTCCCATTTTGTGTACATGCATGATTAATCTTTGTGTTTGCAGACAATGGATTCTAGATCAAATGCTGAAACCGACGAAAATACAAAAGCGGAGGTTTCTGAATCATCAAATTTGAAAGGCATGGAAAGCGTTGGAGAAAACAACATGTTGGGAGAGAGCAAGTCTCTGAGCACGAAAGACATGTTGTTTAGGGCCGACCAAATTGATCTGAAAAGCTTGGATGTGCAACTAGAGAAGCACTTGAGCCGAGTTTGGTCAAGGAACGTAGAAGACGCGAATAGGTCTACGGAACCATGGGAAATTGATTTAGCTAAGTTGGAAATAAAGAATCTTATTGCTCGAGGAACATACGGTACTGTTTATCGTGGAACTTATGATGACCAAGATGTCGCTGGTAATTATTTATTTTTCTTTTTAGAGGAACTCTCTGCATGGATTAATTTGCCAGATAATCCTCCGTCCCACTAGAAATGTCTTGTTTTGAATTTTCAAAGTCTTTATATATCAACTTTGACCATAAATATTAATTTTTTTATGTTATGAAAATTATGTCAATGAAAACACATCTAAAACTCAATCAATTCATATAACTTTCATCAAATATTATAACACAAACAAAAATATTTAAAGTCAAAGTTTAAAAAGAAAGACTTTGAAAATTCAAAATATGACACTTCTAGTGGGACGGAGGGAGACTATAGATAAAAATCTGTAGCATTTCACAATTTCTTGTTGATTACTTTTGTGCCATCGAAAAAATATATCGTGTCCTTTTGTAACGTAAAAGATAAAAGATGAAGGATGAAGGATTTCTTCGTTAAGTTGTACATTGCCTGAAAATGTTCTAATAATAGTGTAGTCAAAAAATCATGGATCTGCATTGTGCACATCCCAAGTAATTTTGCTTTAACACATACACATGACCTAAACTTTTGAAGTTGTCCTGCAAGTCGAGTTGGGCGTCAAAAGATTATGATCTTTAGGATTCTTGAAGTTTTGGACCATCAGCTATTTTTGCAGGACGTCAGACGATCCATGAGATCAATGCCACATCATTTTCCATTTCATTACTTTTATCCCAGTTATGGTTGTATGACGACCAAAGACATTCCTTATTACCATCGTCCCAAATTTGATGACGTTGAACATCAGCGACCCTGAACAACCTGGTATGGTTGTAGAGTGACGTTGTACGTGAGGTCCAGGGGCATCGCGTTTATGGGGCCAGCCGGCAAAGTTTTCAAATGAGGCATTTTGTTTTGTACAGTGTGTTACAAATTGTAGGCTTTTTTGTATATGTATTTAATGTATACAAAAATATTGGGCCTACAAAATTTGGGGCCTTAGGCACCGGATTTACTACTTTACCCTTGAGACACCTATGGTGAGGCTGAGTGACCTCGGGTAGCATACTGGGTCATATAATTAGTTAGTATTACAGATTTCCTGGGTATGAGGCGAAATAGGATGACCATAATAACTAAACATGTTTTGCAATGAAGTTTGGTTTTGTAAAACAACAGCGGAACTTTTTCTACAATTTTTATATATATAACATGGTTATTCAAAATTGTAATTATTGTATATTGCAGTGAAACTGTTGGATTGGGGCGAGGATGACATGGCCACTACTACTGAACTGGCTTCTTTACGAGCATCATTCAAGCAAGAAGTCGCTGTTTGGCACAAGTTAGACCATCCAAATGTTACTAGAGTACGTATGGATCGATATATCTCTGTGTATCTAAAGGTCGTAGATACCTTCCTTTTCTTTTAGTACTAATCGTAATATATAACCATAAAGTGGTCGGGATGTAGTTTGTTGGTGCTTCAATGGGGACTTCAAATCTCAAGATTCCTGCTAAAACATCAAGTGATGGTCCGACTGATCAACTTCCATCGAAAGCGTGTTGTGTGGTTGTAGAATTTCAAACAGGCGGAACATTAAAAGGGTTATTGTACAAGAATAGGAGGAAGAAACTTCCCTATAAAGTTGTGATTCAACTTGCTTTAGATCTAGCTAGAGGGTGAGTTTCACTTCTTCCTCTACAACAATTATGTGATTTACTAAAGTTCATTTTCTCCGTGACAACGAATATTTTTGTAGAGATCTTCACACGTATATATGTGTAAAAAATGTTTAAAAGTGTCGCGTGAAACTTTTATGAAGTCATACAAGTATTTGAGTTATAGGAAAAAACTTCATCGCGGAGAAATACCAAGTTTGATTATGCTTAAAAATGCAAGGATCATTTTGTTATACACCTATTATTGGTCGTTAACAAATCAATATAGAAATGTTAGTATGTTGCAGATTGAGCTATCTCCATTCGAAAAAGATCGTTCATCGTGATGTTAAAGCCGAAAATATGTTGCTAGATGCCAACAGAAACCTTAAAATTGCCGATTTTGGTGTTGCTCGTGTTGAAGCACAAAACCCCAAAGACATGACTGGAGAAACCGGAACCCTGGGTTACATGGCTCCTGAGGTAATTTCAGTTTGTAAATTTTTCTAACTGTAATAGGTTTAAATGGTTTATGACCTTTAATAGATACCCGGAATCTAAAACCAATTTTAACAGGTTCTTCAAGGAAAGCCTTATAACAGAAAATGTGATGTATACAGCTTTGGTGTATGCTTATGGGAAACATATTGTTGTGATCTTCCATACCCTTTTCTCAGTTTTGCCGAAGTCTCATCAGCAGTTGTTAGACACGTGAGTCAACTACTAATTACCAAATTTTCGTTAGTTTACTTGTTTACGGTATGCATTTTGGGAGCATTGAATTACTTAAATAGTCGCAGACGTATATCAACTGCTATGCTTGTTTAATTCCAGAATCTAAGGCCAGAAATACCAAGATGTTGCCCCAATTCGTTGGCAAATATAATGAGGAAATGTTGGGATGCAAATCCAGACAAGAGGCCAGAGATGGATGAAGTTGTGAAGCTACTAGAGGCCGTCGATACCAGCAAGGGTGGAGGTATGATTCCTGATGACCAAGCTAGTGGATGTTTCTGCTTTGGACCAGTTCGGGGTCCATAAATTAGGTCGAATCTTTCAGTCTCTTTAGCAAAATTGAAAATCATTGCATCTGTGTTCTAATGAATGTATTCAGTGCAATGAGCTACAAATAACCCATCTGATTCTATATACATCAAAATACCACAAGTATGTCTAATTCATTCGTAAGTGATCTAAGTATCGATCTTTTTCTAATTAAAGACTGTTTATCCATATCCAAGTTAATTTAATTATGCATCCAAGTATGTTTATTGTATCCTAATATCTTACTATACAATTTTTTAAACATGTTTTATGTTGAAAGTACGCCAAATGGGTCAAATAACGAGTAGATAACTTTAATTTGAAACAAAGATAAGTTTTCTGATCATCTGTGAGTCTGTGTGACACCATAACTATATACAGATGATTACAATAAACATGTTCGGATCATCTGAACCAAACCAACAAGTTATTGTTTTGATCCAAATTTTTGATGACCGTAATCATCTGCTCATTATGCCATGCTCCTCTACCAAATATGAACAAAACTAACCAGCCAAATAAATATTTTCAGAACACAAAATGTAAAATACATAAAGTTTGGGTATTGCAGAATTTGGTCCTACTGGCTAAAATCAAGTATCTGAGACCAAGAAATCTAGTTACCGAGTAACAAGCATACATATTACTTAATACTTTCACAGGTAGCTTGTTTCACTGGTCAAGGAAAAAAATCGATCAATCTGACAAATGGAGAAGCCTTGTGGAATTTTGACACTCCATTCATGATCTCTATTGTCCTCTTATGGTATCTGACGCTGTTACGCCAACTGAAAACCATTTTCTCCAATGCATTTCCGTGCTCTAGTAAAAGTCGGGCTACCGCCATTTTCTTCTTCTCTCCATCGAATTCAAGAAACGTGACCGTTTTTAGATGATGAGTCAATTTTCTCCTTGTTTCAACTTCATCTAACTCTAGAACCAATGTTTTGAATTCTCGAGGTGAAAAACCCTAGATCATCAAGCAGAAATATAAGTTGTTTATCTTGGGTTGAAAACAAAGAACTAGTGTTTGGATTTTAGAATTCTTCAAATGAATTTATTGGTCCAAATGTGGAAGCTAAAAATATCTAGCTTACAAAAAGAATCAAACTAGTAGTAGCCTAGCAGGCAAGGAGGTCGGACGGGCTATATATAAAAAGGTCAATACAAGTAGTTTTTTTTTGGAATATAATGGAGCGAAACGGGTTTCTTGTGTTGACCCAAATACACTTTGTGCAAAACGATTATAGACAATTCTAGAATCAAACCCAGTTGGCCTGTTTCTTTTTAACTTATCTTATGTTAAGAGGTGAATTGGGCGAAATTTCTAGTCAAATTGTTTAATTAGATTAGATGTAGCCTTAAGTAAAGTCAAATGTTTACAACATTCTAATCTAATTTGGGTCACTACTATGATTCAAAATCTAATTTTTTTTAAAAGATTAACTATTCTTAAAGTTATGTTTAGCCTATCCAATTATTTACAAAATCCACTATACTTCAAGGGATGATGTCTAAAGCCTAAAGTCTGTTTCTTTCACAATCTTAAAGAAAAGGAAATGACGGCACCCATGCCCCATAGGACAAGATTACACTGTACTAACACTTTCCCTGAGTCCTTGACCCGTTTTTCCGTAACTAGCGATCCGTTCATGTTTATCTGGTTATATGTGTTATGTGTGAAAGTAGGGCACGAATCATCAAATCATGAAACGCTTTTTTGAAATAAGAAAAATTACCTCGCAAAAGATCAAATGGAGAGACTCTAGATTTGGTGACCATTTGAGAAACCGGATGACAACATCAACAGTGAACCCATCAATTGTTAGCTCCAATGTCTTCAAATTAGGTAGAGATGGAGAATAATCCTTGTTTGCATCAATGCACTACCATAATAAAGCAAAACAAAAGTTCTGAATGGTTAATATTCAGGAAAAAACGATAGCCTGAAAATATTATACATCAGCATGCAACTTCGCAATTCATATAAACATTACAACATGGTTAATTTGCAAACTGCAGTATAAAATGAACCGAATAAACACCAAAAGGTAGCTAGTGGTCATTCGGGTCTCATGTCCTCATCTGCAGTCCTTAATCATGACCGCTCTGTTACGTTACCAGCCATGACACGAATGACTATGATTAAGCAGAAGTAGAAGCCCAGTTCTATACAGGAGGTGATTTGTACATAGAAAAAAGTGATTCATATGTACATGAGTCAGTGATCTATACCATACCTCTAGAACTTATAATATATTTCATGTCTATACATCACTTATTTGCATGTGCAAATCACCTCCCTTTCTGTAATGTCAATGAAAATGTGTTTAACTTTAACCAAAAATAGAATAAATAGGAACCAGTATCAAGTAATTTCAGACGAACTACTTACGCAAACTTGCTTTTACGCCGTGTGTTATACATAGAAGATATGATAAAGAACCATGAATTAAAAGAGTAATCAAATACCTGAACGAAATTATAGTTCACGGACAAAGATTCCACATGAGAAACTCCAGCAAACAAGTCACATATGGTGTTACCCAAATATTCAACTCCGTCTTTCTTGAGCATATCTCTAGGGAAAATCACAGCTTTCTTCAAGGATTGCACGTCAAAGGAAAATCTTTTAGCAATATGACCTCCATACTCAAAATACATGAGTTTTGGACATACAACCGTCAGGGCACCACATAAACCTTCGTCATTATACGATTTAGGTTCATCACCAAGCGTATATCGACAATCAGCCAATATCCGATTATCGATTCTTAGAGTCTTGAGCCCCGAGCATGATACGCAAAGATATTCAAGTAAGTGTATAAAGCAGTCTATTATACTCAAGTCCTCAAGTAATGGACAGTTTTTTAAAAAGTTCTCTATTATATCATGGTCCAATAAATAAATTTGATTCAACTCAAGAACCCTGAGTGCCGGAAACCCTAAAACTCTGGGCAAACGTAGAGATTGCATGGACATGAACAACCTTAATTCTTCCAATGAATCGCTGATTACCAAACGAAAGGGCAACTCTATAACTTCTTGTTCCTCCCAAGGGTAACGCCGAAACTTCAGATAAATTTTTTTTACTTCTAGTATTACAACAGCGTTGACCCACAACCATACAGTCGACTTACTGTAATAATCAGAACAACATAAACGAAAACTATCCAAATTATCTACGCCAGCTTTTTTTACCAACACCCGATCCACAAATTTTTTGAATTCGTTTGGGAGTTTAAGTGGTTTAGAACAATCCATGTCTAGAGACGGAACTGAAGTCCACAGATACCTCCAACGTTTCGACAAGAAACTAGTTTGAATTGCTTCTTGGGTTGATTGAAGACCCGAAAGGATTAAATGAAGAATAGGGTCTGGCAAGTTGCTGATCCGATCAACGCCTTCTTTGCGTGGTGATGCGTTTGATCGTTTGGATTTCTTCATAGTGCTTTTGTTGATCTAAAGAGAATTGTTAAGAGAAGTAAAAGAGATTTGTTATCACCACAATATAGACATTTTATTGAACAGTTTATGAGAAAGATGAGGGTATATGCAAGTTTTAAATATAAGGAAAGAGCGTATGTTTCGCCCAATATCAACTGTGCATTTGTTCAATATGGTAGTGTAAAAAGCCCGGATTCAGCACTGCTGGCCCAGCCCAGTCAAAGTTTTGGTTCTGAGTATTCAAATATATTTTGGGTGCATTAAATTACTTACATAGTCACGGGCCAATATCAACTTCTATGCTTGTTTATAGAACTAGCAATTTTGACACAAAATCTGTTATCACGACGGTCTTAACAGGTTTCGTGTTTGACTTTAATAGGTTTCGTGTCTTAACACAGAGGCGGAACCAGGATTTCAAGTTAAGAGGGGCTTACATGATATTAAACTAGAGGGGTACCCGCGCATTGCGGCGGCGGTGGTGGCGGTGACGACTGGTGGTGGCAGCTGCGGCAAGTAGCGTAGGTTATTGATGTAAAGGTAATTGATGTAAAAGAGGATAGTGTGGTTATTTTATGACTTGAGTGATAGATGTTATAAAATATTTCATTAAGGGTTGGGTACTTTTGGTACATCAATAAGAGAATGAAAATATACATAAGTAAAGTGAGGGGCAAAATAGGTATAAATGATCATCATTTGAGAAAATGGAGAGGTCATTTGCTTTATAATATATTATAGATAGTCGTCATAAAATTCGAAAAACAAAATAATGTAGTATAACTAGAAAGACAAAACTAGCCAAAACTTACAAGATAAGTAGCCAATATCTTCCTTTCGCTTAAAATTTGATCGATTGTTCTTTTCTTGACCTAACATCATAAAAACTATATAAAAATGTAATAATATAAAAACTATTAAGAATATGATATAAAAGTTATTTACATAAAAAAAAATAAAAAATAAATGAATATTATCATTGAGATCAATGGTAAAAGACCACAAAAATCCAATATAACCCATTTGCAGCAATCAAACAAAATACCATTCTTCAATTTGAGATCACCAATTTACAATCCACATTATTCACTCTACAATTATATATATATATATATAACCCTTCACATCAATTCCATGTTTTAGTTCCCTTTCTTCTTCCGCATTCCCGTCACTGAAATCCTAATCAGATTAATACTATTATATTATACTACTACTATTTCATTCACATAGTAATTTCTTTTGAAACAGAGGAAATTTTAAATAAAAATTAATAATTAATGAAATTGAAGCAATTACACAATCGATTAAAGGAAAAAAAAAAAAAAAGAGAGGAAAGGGAACTCGTGATCGTGCTTACTGCTTGTGAAGCTTTCCTTGATGTCTGCTTGATGGTATTCACGTTCCCTTGAATCTTTGAGGGGGATTTTTATTTTTATTTTTTTTTGATAAAAAGGAGGGAGGCTGGATATACTACATGCAGATTTGTTAAAGAGAAAAGATCCTGTTTTTAAATGTACATATTAAATTTCTGATATCTAAGAGATGTTTTATCTAAAATTGCGTGAGGTTACAGTACCGATGATATCTCCATAGAGAATAACATATAAATTTGTGTTATAAATTTGTCTTAGTAGGACTTAAGTTAGGTACTACTAGCCGTGCACAAAAAAACCGGAACCGAAATAACCGAGCACGAAAAACCGAACCGAAACCGAAAAAAAACCGGTTCCTGAGGAACCGGTTCCGGGTACCCGGGAACCGCCGGTTCCTACCCGGTTA
>JAOXNX010000028.1:6172188-6184924 GCA_028566075.1 Solidago caesia
GTTATCATTACCATTCCCCCCAATTTAGTGAGTAATGGTCCATTACCCACTATTGATTAATGATTGCATTCCTTACCTCTAACCAAGCATGATTAATCATTATCTTTCCCATTCCTTACCCCATAATACCCCCAACCAAGCATCCCCTAAAAAGAAGATTGCAGGTCAACCCAACTCTAAGTAACTCAAACCGAACCTGGTTTGACCCATTGCCACCTATAATTAGCAAAAGACGTTGACAAGAAAATAACTATACTTAGCCTTGCCATCAAAGAACCTGCACGGCTACACCTAAATGTGCTGACCAAGCATGGAAAAAGAAAGATCCGCACAAACTTCATTTCTATCTTCTTTTTTTTTGGTCTTTATTAAAGGTGAGATTACACACCCCTTAACTACAGGTTTAAATACGCCTTTGTCTCAAGTGGGACTTTAACCCACAGCCACGTGGTTGGGTTACCTCTTGGATACCACTAGGCCAAAGGCCCATAGAAAGAGGATTATTAAAGTGTAAAGGAACAGTTTAATATCAGACAACGGATTACAAAATTGCATCTCTGATAAGACTACAATCTATAAAAGTCTCTTCCTAAATCTATTTGATTTTAGAAAATCCAATTCTTTGTTCTTACCCTTTATGTAAATTCAGGAGCTATGTTAATAAATGGTACGTTATGACCCATAAGAGAAGATTAATTAATTTGATTCGTTTTTGGAACTTTATCCATGCGCCAGAGTTATCTTATTTTATTGCTTTTACCTCGATGTTTGATTTGTTCTTATTTGATTTTGTATTTAGATGTAGTTAGCAATGATTACCATGCTGCTAGAATTCAGATGTAGTTAGCAATTATTATATTTAGTGCTTTAAATATAAGCCATGAGAAGCATAAGGGAAGCAGATGTGCATAGTGATTCAAGCGTTTTCTTTTAAGATTGCTGGGTTCTCTCTATCAAAGTAGCGTCTTAAAAACAAAGGAAAATTTTGATGATAGTCACCCTACAGCGAATCACAATTACAACTTGAGGACCGGAACACCTTGGTATCAAGGCCATATTTACGGACATAGCAAGCAACGGTCTAGAGTAAGTTTGGAGTTTCCTAGAAGATGTACCAGGAGGATAGTTAAAAAGAATGGGTTGAACGTCTGGACGTGTTGAACTTCTACAGTGGGGAATGACTGCTCTACAGAGGGCCACTACAGGATTTTAAAATGTAAATTGAGGAGCTAGCTGTATCACACTCTACCAACCGTCTGGGGGGACAGTTGCAACTTACCAGGTAAGACAGATTAAGTTTCCAGTCAACGAAAAGAAAAATGACATCTTTTGCGTACTTCTTTTAGCACTAGCACAAACAACAAAGGAATAAAAGGCGGGGGATTACTTCCTACCACCTTGGCTAAGCTGCACAAGTCTCGTTTCTCAAATTAGATAGGGATATGCTTCAGGTTAGAGGAATTTAAGTGTCAATCATCCTAGATTTGGCCAATTGTACAAGGAAAGAAATCAAAATGAAAAACACATAAGTTGAGAACAAATGTAAGTTTGAATAACTTGCAACACGAACAGGATGCCTTAGGTAGGCCGTAGGCCCTTAGAGCACAACATGAAAGCATTTTTAGAAGTGTCCTATTTTGAATTTTCAAAGTCTTTGTTTTTCAACTTTGACCTTATATATTTTTTTGTGTTATATAATACTTGATGAAAATTATACCAATGGAAACGCATCTAAAACTCAATCGATTCATATAACTTTCATCAAGTATTATATAACACAAACAAAAATATTTAAGGTCAAAGTTAAAAAAGAAAGACTTTGAAAATTCAAAACAGGACACTTATAATGGGACGAAGGGAGTAGTTGGTTATAAGAAACATCACCCCAGAGTTAGAATTGTACAGGTTCGAAACAAATTGAGCCATGCTATGTATCTCGTCGGGTTATAAAATAAATGTGGCATTTGAAGGATTACAACTTTTGTATTTAAAACCGTCACTTTGTTCCACACAAGCATAACTTTCAAAAGTACATCCCATTTTGAGATGGAGTGTCTGGCATGGTCACATAACAAAATTCTCTTGATGGTTGCTTGAGGAGAAGCACCATTCGTAATATTGGAGGTGATTTAATGACCCACATTGGATGATTAATACGCATGATAGACTTGTGGAATTTTGTAAACTGGCCATAGTCATGTTATTGTTCTAATTTTGACGGCTTTTTCTTTTATTCTCTTTAGGATAAAAAGGGGGCACCCCATGTCAAGACTTCAAGATGATATTATGATTTAGCGGAAGAACAGCTATCAGTAATCAACCAAAAGAATTCTAGTGATCTTGACATCAACTTTGAAGAATAAATTAATTGATGTATCAACTTTAACAGCTTTAAAAGTATTTATAATTGAGTGGTTCTGCTATAAATGCGTGTATTGCATATACAGTAATATTAATAATTTCTTAATTTCACAGATAAACACTTTACAGAGTACAATAAATAAAGTTCTATTTTAAAATCAAAAAAGTCACACGAAAGATTAGAAGGCCAACAAGTATATCAACTGATAAAATTTATATATTAGCAAAATAGCAGCTATAAATAATCCATTTTACACAGATAAAAGTTAAGTACTTACATAGTCTTGTAAATTTATAAAGGCTCTTGAGTGAGGATTTATATACTATCCAAATATCATACTTGTGCAGATATCTAAAATACATGTAAAATCCTTGCTACTATTCAAGGAATTCATTAAAACTGCCCCCTTCAGAGAATTTCATGTTCCTATACAGAGTAGTTCAAAAGTTCACACATTTTGGAGATGATATAGCATCGTAGATGAGGGAAAGTCCATATATGCACTTGACAAGTAGATTTTACAGAAAAAGAAACTTTTGAACTTTTTAAAAACTATACTACATATAAGATAACATAACCAATACTCCCTATATTGTGCAAGTTGTCCGGCTGCAAGCATATATACAATAATAAGTATTAGTAGTTATATACAGAAGCAAAAGGCCTATGGCCTAGCAGAATTGATTTGACCTAATAACCAACAGTTTGTGGGCTCTGGTTCCATATGCGAAATATGTGTGTATATATTCATTTGCTTTAAAAAAAGATCTCAAAATAGTAGGTAATAACTAAAACTTTCTTAGATACTATTTTGCGATTAAAATTTAAAGGACATATCAAAGAACATTGAGGGAGTACACTAGAAGACTTACGAGTATGTGTATGTGTATGTGTATGCATGGATACCTAATAGAAGTAATAATGGTGGCCGGGCATGATTTTAGTTTAAAACTGCTTAAAAAGAAAAGCAGATTGCTGAAAATTTTTACCCCAAAACAGATTAGACACGAGTGTTAGATTTCATAGCATGCAGTTCAGGTCAGGAAAGTTCCATTGTTGCGAACAGCTGCTTTACCTATAAGTTATATAACTATGGAAACTCGTTAATATACTTTCTATGTTTCCAAAAAAAAGAACATTCAAAGAAGCTATCAGGTTTAACCAGATAGCAGTATATATATCGTAATAAAAAAAAAAAATTTAATAAAAAAAAAATTATAAAATCTAAAACTAAAAGCATAAAGGGATATAAGCCTTACATACGACTTTGTCACCACGACGTTTTCACAACTTATAGGTTTCATGCATATTATATTAGATTGATATGTAGATAGAGTATGATGGATTCAGATAATAAATTCAACGCTTTTTTAAGTTTTCTTCTTAAGTGAACTTTTTGTCAGTTCTTGATCAAAACAATCTTAAAAAGTAAAACGGATTAGGTTTTCCCTATTTAGGTTACCAGGGAAGGCAAATCTTTTTTGACTCGGATATATGTGGCCCAACCAGGGTATTCCGTGAGACTGTTTCCGAACCTTACCCTGGCCACCTCCAAAATTGTATTCTAGTAAACAAAATTAACATTAACATATATCATATGAAAACAAGAAAATGAAAAGCACAACGAAAAAATGTTGGTTCAATAATCCACCTTGATAATGGAAAAAAAGAATTGATCAAGTTTAAGTGAGTCCAACTCAATGTAATCACTAATCGAAGAATGACTCTGATTATCAAATGAATGCACAATTAGGATCAATATTCTTAGGATACTTATTTGATAATCTTATTTGGTCAAAATACCTAGTCAAAAGCTTCAACTTTCCTTTCATTTATGGTGTTTTTGAACAAGTTAATGGGTAACAAATCTTGGGTTTTTGATGATATTGATAACGATGATGTTGTTGCTAGTGAGAATATCATTGATATGGAGTTGGAACTGCTAGCCAGCATGAATGTGCTAACGATGGGTATGATGCATGAAGATGAAGACCAACTTTATACAACCCTTGCAATTCGAATTAGCAAAGGAAGTATCTCCTTGCATAATATGGATTCCAAACATTCATGATTAAACATTCAAGATTTGGACATGAACGAGTCTTGTTATTTTGGCAAAGCTTGGTGTACAATATTTTAAAATAAAATTGAACATCAAGTGTACTACTTTACCTAGAACTTCTACATATGCTTTCATTTGTCACTTTCATACCGTCAAACTATTTTCCATCCAATTATATCATTAAAGCATGTTTTTGTCCAGTCAAGTCATTATTAGATAATTCTTTGATGATTTCAAAGATAATAGCTTTTATAATTAAATGGAAAAACATTTAAAGAGTTATATTTCTTACTATTCGTGATTCACAATGTTACTACAACATATACATCGTCTTGCTTCACTGAAGTAAACAACATTTATATCACTCACCTCTTTCAATTTATCACAGTGACATAATCACATTTATAAATCATTATAATGATTCTACCAATAATACTAATACTAAATTATTATAAGACACAAAGGTTAATGGAAACACAATTATCAAAGATTATAAATAGTAAATAAATATAAACATAAGCATATTATTAATATCAACTTATATAAATGTAAATTACACAAACTTAAACTTTATCCTCAATCTTCTTTTCCATCTAACCAAATTTGTTTATAAGAAACTACTAAAATAATAATAGATGGAAGGAACAAGTAACTTTGTTTGGCATCCCACATCGGCTAAAGGAAAATGACCTAGAGGCTTTGCTAATAAAAAGGAGGGTATCCATGATTCTAGTCTAACATTTTTGTTAAAATAACGTTTCCTTTTTTGTACTTCAAAAGTTAACAATGTTTTAAAAAGGAAGTGCAATCTGTTTTCTATGATTTTGAGGCTCGTAATACTTTGCTAGGATTGAATAGCTCGTTTAACTTCCTATGGTCGAGTAGCTCGCTCGACTCATATAAAAAGATCGAGTAGCTTGCTCGGCTCGAATAGTTAAACAAATTTTCGAACACTCAAATAATTAACCGAGTTTTCAAACGAGCCGAGTCGAATATTAATTTTGGTGAGTTCGGTTTGTAAACTATTTGAGTATCAATCTTTGTTTGTGCTCGACTCGAACTTGAACTCGAGTTAAACGAGTTCGAGCTCGAGTAGCTCGTTATTTGCTCAACTCATTTACACCCCCAGACCCCTGGGGTGTTTGGATTTTTCAGATTGCGTATGGGAAGTCTTATCACATTGTTGCACTTGCAATAATCAGCTCCTAATGTTTTCGATAGACCAATTCATCTTATTTTGCAAAAACAAATAATTAAAAAGTTACCTTTTCAAATCAGTTTCTTACCATCTGCAGCAATACTAATTATCTAAGTGTAAGATAAAATTACTTACTGAACCCTACTTCTAACCTTATTTGAAAGGCATGTACTTCCACTTCACATATTGTCCCCCAACTTTCTACCTTTTTCACGTAATCTCTTCAAAATAGAAGAACCACATCCCAAAAGTCTTTACTACAGTCTGTTTTATTCAATATCACATAACTCATTCAAAGTGCATACCCAAAGCCCCCTGTAAATATCTAAGATTCAAGTGACCACGTATTTTTAAGTACAAGTAATACTATCTAAAGAAGGGTTTATGGATGTACTTACTCAATTTTCATGTTCATGGAATCTCCTTGCAAGTCGACTTATTGTGCCCGGTACACTTGCATCTGCTGCATTGAAGTTGACGTTTATTTGCATCCACCATTCCAGGCTTCTTACTAGGCGGCCGCCCTGGAGGCCGCCTCGTCGGAGGCGGTGTTACAGTCACACTTACCCGAGCAAGTTCCTTTGGCAATGGCTTATCGTCACTAGGAATAGGCTGTACCGTCTCTGAGTAAGTTAATCTGTAGCTCTCAGTTGTGAAAAATCTAGCACAGAAATCATATGGGTCCCGCCCAAGGCAACCAATAACGGCAATTGCATGACAGCAAGGCAAACCTGTAAGCTGCCATGCTTTACAACTACAATCATAACTATTAATATCCACGACTTCAATAGAATCTCCACGGACCTCAAACTTGCTTCCAGCTGGATCTGAATTGAAAACCTGAAGTGCACAAACTTTGATACTTTCCTTTTCTAATCTTTCTTCTCTAAACGGTGTTAATCTTGTTAACCAGTTACTAGAAACTGCCCTTCTAGTGTAAATTAACTCCATTATCTTACCTCTTATGGTATCCACCATTTGGGTTATTGGTAATTCATGAGCTTCTGATGCCCAACTATAAAACAACTCACCAAAATTCGATGTCATGTGATTATATCTTGCACCTGGAAAAAATGCATTTGCCCAATGTATAGGTTCACTTTCTACAACCCAATTGTAAGCTTCAAGTGATATACTTTTAATGCTATCAATACATTTTTGAAAACCTTCGGATGTAGGTGCATAAGCTGCAGCAAAAAAATCATCAACAATGAGACGTTTTACTTCATGGGAAAACTGTCCTTTAAAGTCCCTAATAAGTTGTTCTGAAAGACACCGTAGACAATACGCATGATATACACATTCATCTTGAAAGACTTCAGAAATCGACTCTCTTAATCCGTTTTCAGTGTCAGCTATAATAGTCAAACCATGACATATGGTCAACGCAGCCTTAAGCTGATGTAAAAACCAAAGCCAGTTATCATCAGAAATGGTATCAACAACAGCAAAAGCAACGGGAAAAACGTCATCATCTCCATCCGGAGCGGTTGCAGCCAATAATGTTCCTTGGTACTTTGACTTTAAAGGTATGCTACCAAGAAATAACAATGGTCTGCAACCTTGTTGAAAACCGCAAATTGAAGCATGAAATGATACAAACAAGCGATGGAAAGTCGAGTCATCTTTAGTTGTAAAAGTAGCAAGACTTCCAGGATTTGCCGCCATTATCTGTTCACAAAAAAGCGGTAATTGACCGTATGCTTCTTTATATGAACCCTGAAGTTGTTCTTTTGCAATTTCTT
Organism: Solidago caesia; assembly: GCA_028566075.1. Taxonomy (NCBI): domain Eukaryota; kingdom Viridiplantae; phylum Streptophyta; class Magnoliopsida; order Asterales; family Asteraceae; genus Solidago; species Solidago caesia. The sequence goes on from JAOXNX010000028.1 coordinate 6,179,556, forward strand.
TTCCACGCCATGCTTGAAAGTAATTTAACTGAACTCCGTATTGTTCTTTGATGTCAGTAACAATATCTTTCGGTTTATAATTCGGAGATACTTTTAGCTTCTCTTTTATAACACCAGCCACCCAAGTTCTAGTCGCTTGATGTCCTGTGGTAAGAGTCGATCCTTCACATGTGTGGGTTGGATTCATCTTTTTAATACAAATTAACTGGGTGGTGGATAGTCTTGATGCATGAATTCTCCAAGGGCAGCCATCAACTTTGCATTTAACAGTTACACGATGACTATCGTTTTTCTTGTATTTAAAAGCAAACTGATTGGCGATTGAGTACTTCCGTAAGGCATCACGAAAATCATTTACATTGTTAAATCTCTGCCCTACACCTGTAATGTTGTTCTGCCATTGTTGTGCTGCTTTCGTGTGTTTTTCATCAGAAGAATCCGGAAGAGGCATATACATAGAGGGAGGAATCTCTGAGGGTATGGCAATGTGTTCATCAACAATTGAAAGATCATTGGGCACATCAAAAGTTGAATCAAGAAGAACACGTGGACTTATTTCATCCATGTCATTATCCAAGACACAAGGGGTGGCATCTGCAAGCATTCCAGCTTCTGATAAAGTTGTTCTGCTTGATCTGTAAGGTCAAGTAAATGAATTTTAAAAATAAAAAAAAAAGCTACAAATTTAATACACAATCTGTATAACCTGAGGTGGCAATTTGTATCCGTTTCTTAATATTTTATCTTTCGCCATCAATCATAGAATATTGTAATACTGGAGTTTCAGTATTCAGATGTAACACGTTACTTTTGGTAATACCACTTTTGACTCGCGCTCAAGATGCCATCCCCTATATATAGGTAGCAAAATGTGTTTGGAAAATTTAAGCTAGGTTAAAGTTACCAAATTTAACCGCTAGAAATAAAATATAACATGCCTTGCAAAAAAGGAAAGAGAAGCGACAAAATATCACCATGTAGTAAAGTTGAAATTGCCCTCTCTAATTAATACTATAAAGACAGCAAAAGAATGAGCGATGATATCTACCGGCTGGCAGGCATATTTGAGACATCTGGAGCAACAGCTTCTTCCATCATGATATACACATCAATGCTGCTGGAATTTCCATGAAACTTTATCATACGTTGAAGGTCTTTATCATTGGAGATTGTGATTAGTGTCTTCCTGTTTCCGGGAAGAAAATATTTTATAGATATGCTACTACGAACGCAATTAAACATTTCTGCAACTTCCATCTTGAAATCATTGTACTTTGAATTCTCGTCGATATCTATAGCATGAGCATCCCCACCATCATACGACAACGAACCATCACTAAGGGTCTTAAATATGCCACCTAACTGGCATATAGCAATCACCTTCTTCCCAGCCATAGCCTATAGTTTATGGCCTAACATACATGAATCACATGTTAATCTTTCTATCAAATAAAGAAACTTAATTTACAGTTTTACGCAAGTACACAGTGTTTGGATTTGCATATCCAACATTAGTCCGACTGTTTTCATCGACAAATCTTGATCGTCAAATGTCTTTTTGATTTTATTATATTCATAACAAATAGTCATAACTTGGCAACCACTCAAATTAACATCTTATTATTATCTGATTTTTACAACTTCAAACAACAGAAGCAGATATATACCGCCCACACGTCGTACTACATCATCCTATCTAATTATAAGCTTTTCAACATCATATTACCAATATCGAAACACAAATCCAACCAACCCGTAAATTCCCGATAATGTACCATAGTACAAACCTACACAGACACACACACAGACAAAACCACATTCAGCATTACAACTCTAAAAAAAAAACACGAAAACCTAAAAAAGTTGTCGTCTTTACATTAAACTCATAAAACCAACTAACAAATATGTTTACTTCACTTACATCTTTAGAGCACCCAAAAAAAACCCATACACAATAAAAAATAATAATAAAATAAAATAAAAAATAAAAAAAATACGTAGCATTCATATGAAACCTTAAAGAAAAAGCCTAATTGAACAATGATACGTAAAATTAATAATTAACTGAATTCAATTAATTAAAAATAAAATTAATAATTAACTAAAGAAAAACCTAAATTCAATTAATTAAAAAATAATAATCGAAAATTGAAAAAGAATTGAAAGATACCTTAAAGAGTGTGAATTTGGGGGAAAATGAAATATGGATATGATTATTTAATAAGAATTTTTAGGTGACAACAGGTGTCTATTATGAGGGGTTTTGGTTTTTTTTTTCATATCAAAGCGGGATGATTTTCACATTTACATTTATTTTTCTTTTTCTAAAAATATACACATATGATCACGTGATTCATAATTTTTTTTAAAATTATTTTTAAACGGGAAAGATGAAATATTATATTATATAATAAATATCGACTAGCAAGATGTTAAAGGACCCATATATAAACACCAACCAGACAGAATCCCGCACGATGCGACGATAATGGTGGTAGCGGTGGCGGTGTGGTAATGGCGGTGACTGGCGATGGTGGCGGCGATTGGCGGTGTTAACGACGACTGTTGGTGGCGGTGGCGACGACTATGCCGACGGAGGTGGCGAGTAGTGTAGGTTATTGATGTAAAAGGGAGTAGTGTAGTTATTTTAGAAGTTGAGGGATAGATTTTATAAATTGTTTAATTAAGAATATTTTTAAGACATCACTTAAAGAAGTGGGTGGTGTTCGGTTTAGTCACTTGGTGTCTAAAGTGTTGTTCCTATTAATTTAATCACTTTTTCTAATAAATGATTGATTATATGTGGACTAAGAAAATACAATTCATAGACTCTCTATTTTTAAAGGTCATAGACGACTTATTATAGATTACAACTAACATTAACCCCGACTTCCACAACCTTCGATTAAATCCAACAATCAGGCCAAAGTTAAGATACAAATGCAATTAATAAATTTGAGAGCGAAATGCATTTTTGGTCCGTATGATATCACCTCGTTTGCAAGAATGGTTTAAACTTATATAAAGTGGTGTTTTTGGTACATTAAACACGACTTAGTGTCAATCTTGGTCCAAAGTAAGTTAATTAAGTAGGGGCATATTAGGTATTTTAAATGCTGAAAATTAAAAAGGAAGGAGACATTTGCTTTATATAATAGCATAAATTAGACAGATTATGTGTGGATGTAACCTGCCTTAAAAAAAACGTATTCTATTCAAGTCTTATGGACTTATGGTACATAGATAAATTTATAAATATATATACATATTTGGTAATAACGATATATATACTTATATATATTTCAGGTTACTGTGCAAAATCCCTTAAAGTGCAAAGTGTGTGAAGCACTAACATGCAGCTTAAATATTACTAACATGCAGTGTCGATAAAAAAACATACATCTTCAACTATTTATTTTTCTATCGTCACTGTATGTTAGTAGTAACTAAGATGCATGTACTGACATGCATCTTAGTCATAAAGGATTTTCAACCACACATGTTTTTACACATCTACAATGTATGTTAGTGGTAACTAAGATGCATGTACTGACATGCATCTTAGATAACACTAACATACAGTGTCGATAAGAAAAGAAATAATAAAATATGTATGTTTTCATATCGATACTGCTTGAATAATTAAGCTGCAAGTTAGTGCTTCGCACTTTAAGACACTTCCTACCATAACCTACCCATATATATATATATAAATTAAACATACATAATCAATTAAACATGTATTCTTTTGTTTTCCTCATGTTTACCTTGAATAGTTTTCATAAATCTTGATGTTCTTTTTTTTTTAAGGTGTGAATTACTTGCAAATATCGGGAGGTTTAGCATTCGTTGTCTTAACCGGGTCCGCGCTAGAGAACCCCCTCGCATAATAGATCCCCAATATAAATCCATTCGATGAGAAACCCCTATCACCCAGAGATCTGGAGGGAAAAACTCACCCAGGCCCACCATAAGTGGAAATTAAGTACATGTGGTCACCCCCAAATATGCCTAGAATAGGACTCGAACTTGAGACCTTTTGTGAAGAAACAAACATTCTTGCCACTAAACCATTTGGTGATGGTTTCTTGATGTTCTTTTTAGATGTGTTTATGCCTATAAACTTTACTTATATGTATCATTTTTGTTTATATTACTTTTCTTTCATTAATTTTATGTCTAAATTTGTTATCGGCTAATGCAAATTTCAAGATTGACAATTAAATTATAGCTTTATTAAATTTACTCGGTATATAAATGAGTAGTTTATGTTAAATATTTTAGATCAGTTTGAATAATTTGACGTTAATTGGTTTTTTAATTAATACATTAATGAGGAAATTTGGTAACAATATAACTAGTGTATTTTATGGCTTTTTTTTAACTTATATTTAAAATTAAAAAGGCGTATAATACTTCTATTTTCTAAAAAGAAAAATTTATTAGGAATTGTTTTATTTAATTACGTTTTGAAAAGTGAAAAGTTGAATAGTATATCCCATTTATTTGAAATGTGAAATATGTTTTGACGTTTTTTTTTTTTTTAAATTAGTCAATAGTAATTTTATAAATACTTTCACTAGCTACATTGACAAATCTTTATTTTTCTTTTCGTAATTTTTTTTTTGGAACGACAAACTTCTTTCATAATTTTTCATTTTTATATTAATAGTAAGAGATAAATATAATTTGAGTTTAACTTAACTTATTTTCATTTTAGAACTAATGGCCTTAAAAAATCAATCTCTAAAGGGGGAGGGAGTACCAGCGGGGTCGAATGTGGTGCCGATCGGCACCGGCGGTAACACCGCCCCCGGGTGTCGGTGCCGAGTGTTTTGGTTGAATTTTCGGGGAGCTTCACCGATGAAAAAGCAATGAAAAAGCAGTGAGTTGGCAAGTTTCCAACAATTTTATACTATTTTTCTCTTTTTTTTCCGTCTTTATTTACATATATCAACTTGGAGGTTATATATATGTATTATGTATGTATATATATTGCAAGAGAAAGAGATGATAGACTTCTTTTGGTTTTTTTAATTTAATATATATTTTTTGTTTTAGCCCCTAAATGTTTATCTATTTACGGAATAATTTATATAGTTTTAAATGTTTTTACTTTTAGCCCCTAAACTATTATAAAAGTTTTATTTGGTTGATATATTTTGTTTAAAAGTAGTATTTTTTTTATTTATAATGAAATGTTATTTTTTTTATTTATAATTTGAATTTAAAAAAAATAAAAAATTGGTTTGATGTATCATGATACCTAGTGATGACCAATTTAAAAAATAGTTGTAACACCCAACATTTAAAAATATGGATTTTCAAAAACTTTCACCTAACGGTGTCAAAACATAGCGGAAGCAAAA
>JAOXNX010000028.1:6185024-6195701 GCA_028566075.1 Solidago caesia
TCAACCATTCATTTAATGGTATGTGAGAGCCGCTGTATAATCAAGTATGCAGCCCCGCTGCATACTTGATTTCCCCTAAAAATAAATGTGTTAAAGTAAGACAACTGTTGTACGGAATATCAAAATGAAATCAATGACAATAGTCAAAAACAAGTAACATGATCTTTAAAAGAGCCACTATTACTTAAGCAGCTTGCACCATTTTTAGCAACTTGATTATATAATAATGAATTAATTTAATCATTAAAATACCTAAACTTGCATAGAGTAAGGATTAGCATAAGTGTAGGCAAGATTTTAATGTATTTTATTTATACCTTGATAGATAAAAAAAAAAAAAAAGTGTAGTAGATCGAAAATGTGCATCATATACGTATAATTTTTTTTAAACAAATTACGCACATTTAACGTGTCCTATTGATTTTCGGTATTGTAGCATCAATCAAGTACTCGTATGTTATATAAAGAAGACGATTCGTATACCACCATTTTTTTAGTCGTATACCGTCAAACATGTTTCACATTAGTGTACGGTACAACACATGCTTATATTGTACAGTATAACACCTCAAAACATGTTTGATGGTGTACGGATCATCGCTTTATATATAAACATGAACTTCAAGCCTTGTAATGATATTTTAACCATCTATCTCATTTTGCATACTAAAAAGAATAATTCTGCAATGCACAAATGACTAACTCATGACTCGTTACTCCATATATTACAAAAACATCGGTTTGTCATTCATCAAAACGAGATTCCCTAATCATATGAAACAAATCATATTTACACAACATAAATGTATACGTATTTGATGGAGCATATCTCGTATGGTATGTTACTAAGATTCTTACTGATTCAAATGAAATGATAGTTAAATCAAAGTAAAACCAAAAATTGTTTTTAAATCCTTTTTAAATCAAATACACTTACTGTTCAAGGGAAAATCCACACTATAATTAGTATCAACTTAAGCAAGAATCTAAGAGGGTAAATCTTGTTTAGAAGGGGGAATATGAGTGGTTCAGGGGCTTGCTAGCGGTTCCCTGGTGGTGAGAAGATATGATTTCTTCACGCTACCAAGCAATGTGTGAGTATGTGGGTGCATTAGTTATGCCCCAGAGGGTTACTAACGCAAGGTATTTATAGGGGATGCTAGGGCTGTCCTAACACTGGTCCCTAACTACTGTACTAAACCTGCAGGAGACCGTTCAAGCGGTGCGTCGTGTTATGGACACAGACATTTGTCTTATACAGATAGTGGGAGGCATAGTCTGAGAATAGTACTGAGATTGCGTCATCTCCAACAGGTTTTGTCAGATCGAGGCCTACGGACATTGCTACTAAGTCCGTAGGCTAGCTATGATGGTTGGTACTGTTGTTGTTGTTGGCTGGAGGGCAGTGGTTTGTCATAGCCGGAGGGTGGTGTGTCATCAAGCCCTCCAGCCTGGCGTTGCGTACTTTGATGGAGCGATAGGCTATGTGCAATCTGCGAAGGGAAAAGAGGTGTTGATATTACTGCCGTAGCCTGATGAGTCTGGGTTTGGTCTTTTGGGATTCCGACACACTTTTGGAGAAATATGTTTTTCTCTCTCCTATGCTTATTATTATTTTTTTATTTTTTTATTTATATATATTATTGTACCCTTTTTATTGATATTATTTATATTATTTTGTTTATTATACATATCCTTTGCTACATGTCACAATGGTGCAGCGCGGCTTTCGATGTGTCCTGTCAGAAGGTCACGTCCCATCATGATTCTCCTATAAATATAAGGTTCCTTCCCCCAAAAATTTTCATTTCACAAAACGTTTCTCTCTCTTCCTACAACGCTCTCCTAGCTCTTTTCTGCGTTTACTCCGTAGGCACGTCCGTAGCCATTGTCGTTCCAGGTTCGTTATTTTTGTATTTTATTTATTTACGATAAAATGGGCAATAAAAAAGATTTGCATAAGCATACTTGTAGCGTAGGCAGAGAGGATATACTATGGTTTTTGAGTAAATATAGGTTTCCCCCTGGTTTAGGATATACCGTGCCCCGTCCCTCCGACACAATCCGTAGCGCCCCTCCGGGTAAAGTAGGTAGTATTTTGCCATGTTCGAGATGGGTAACGTCCGGCTACCATTCACCCCTTTTTTTCTAAGCATGTTGCATTATTTTAGATGTCATATCTCCGAACTTACTCCCTTTGGCGCTGCCCGTATAGCAATGTTCGAGGCACGTTGTAGGGCCAATAATGGGGAGCCAACCATGACGCTTTTCCGTCGATTTTTTAAATTGGGGTGTGCCGTAGACTGGTATACTGTAGAGAAAAGGACGGAGGTCGGGGTAGGAGAATGCTTGGTTGGGGTGAAGGACTCATTAAAAGGTTGGAAAAGCCATTTTTTCTATGTGAACTCATCGGTCGTGGATCCTGCCTATTCGAATGCTTTGGTATTCCGGGGCTCTGTTACCAAGGGTGCTATGTCTGATTTTTTTCCCGCTAGAGGGTTTTGACATTGATCTTTACAAAAAGTTAAAGAGTCTTCCGGTTCGTTGGAGAGTATTACTGGAGCCTGTTCTGTATTTGGCCAAGCTTAGTAAGACATGGGCCTACTATCCTGCGGAGCCAGTGATCGAGGGAGTGGATGGGGAGGGTATGGAGTCTAGGATCTGCCACTTTTGTCATTATATTGCTTTAATAAATTCTTTTTCATTATTTTGTGCAGGCTTTCATAGTGTGTTCTTTTTGTGTAGCAATGGACTTTTCGGATTTTTTTGGAAGGAGGCCTTGATGATGCCAGTTTTAAACCCAAGGTTCCAGAAGGGGAATCTGCTCCGGTCATTGAAGATTTTGATTTTGCTAATGAGCTCGAGGCTCTCATTGAGGGTCCTCCGGCTGGTCAGGAATCTCAAGGGCAAATAAATACTGTTGATGTTGTTGCTCAGACTGTTCCGGCTCGTGTTGGGCGAAGTATTACAGGGGGGGGGGATTTTTCCCAAGTGAAGAAACGTAAGAAAAGTGTAGATGTTGGTGGTCAGGCGGAAGGATCAAAGGCACCTGTTACAAAGAGGGGGAAAGTTCTTAAAGGAGTTAAGTTGGCGGAGCCTGCCGGAGGCACCTATAGGCTTCGTGACGAGGATGATAGTAAATCTGCAGGATTAGCTCCGGGCATGGGTAAAAATTTGGCCGGTGTTCGTAGGTTAGCAGGTCATGGGTCTGGTTTGGAAAAAGAAATTGTTCAAGACGTTCATCCTGTGTCATCGTCTAGGGATGAAGATAGTGTCACTGGTGGTGGGGGGTTTTATGCCCCGGATATTAGAGCTGCGGAATTGCCTGACATTCATCCTTCTGCTAAAGACTTAGAGCCTCCGGAGGTCCCTGATGTTGAGGGGCCTTTTTCATTGACACTTCATTCCGTTCCCTTCAAAAGTGACCTTACTGACGAACAAGAGAAGGCTGATTACATCTCCGGGGTGGTGATGCCTGCTCGCCGGAGGGATATGGCGGGGCTCACCAACGACGCATTCCGGGAGTATGCCAATGAGTCAGCTATCCGTATGCTAACTGTGCAGGTTATCCTTCAAGTCTCCCTCTTTGAGTGAACTCTTATTGTTATCGTGATTATGTATTTATATTATTATTATTTATATATATCATTATGCTCTATTTTTGTTGATGTTTTAGCCGTTTTATGCTTCCGTAGGCTGAGTATATGCGGAGGCGGAAGCTCATGGGTGCAAGTTTCTCTCGTGCTTCGAAGCAAAATCATGTTCTGAAACGTCAACTGAGGCGGTACGAAGAAGGTGGGGATAAGGTGGCTTTAGAGCGTCAGTGCGACGAGCTCTGGCTAGAGCTTCAAGCCGAGAGGTAGAAGGTTGACATGGCGGAGGCTTCTTTGGAGAAGGAACAGCACAAGCTTCGCGAAAAGGAGTTGGAAACAGAGGGTTTAAAGGTTAGGTTGGAAGAGGAGAAAAGGAAGTCGCAGGAGTTTATGTTGGAAATTGTCGAGCATGTGGACAAAGAGAAAGAATTCCAGGAACGTCTCCGTAGGTTGGAGGATGAGGTTGGTGTTTTGAAGAGTGAGAAGAGAGGGTTGCTGGGGGCTTTGCCGGACTTCATTCGTAGGATCCATTCTAGTTGTGAATTCGCTAGGGAAATGGCTCAGGTACAACGGAAGGCTATGGCGTTGGGTGCCCATCGTAATCTTGAGAAGTTGCACTCCTGGAATTCAAAGCTGGATATCACAAAGCTTGATGGGTACAATCCGGAGGCTATGGCAGTGGGAAAGGCTTTTCAAGAGAAGGAATATGCTTATATTTCCCAGTTGGCCTCCGGCACCGACCTTTCCCTTTCTGAGTTGCTTTCTCTGGAGCCTGCGCCTTTTCCCCAGGCCGTGTCTACATCTTCGTCTGTTCCTAGTGCTGCGGTTACTTCCTAGATGGGTCTATGTTATTTCTTGGTGGACAATTGTAAAGCCTTTGTTGGCTTAAGACATCTTTTCATTTTGTCTTTGTGTGTTTGGCCGTAGGCCATTTGAACAAGATGTACGTGTAGCCGTATGGTTTTGAACAAGTTATTTTCTACTATAATATTATGTTATGTTGGTTTATCTCATGCGAATGTCTTAATGCCAGAGTATTAAAAGCTGTTTGTATTGTCTTGCCTTTGAGCTTCATTTTCCAGGGCCGCATTCTCCCTAGATAGCCGAAGCGTATTGGGGAAGTAGGTACGTAGGTGTCTAAGGATTATATCCCCGTTCACACCATGTCGAAGGGTGAACTCCGTTAGCACAAGGTTGCGAGCCTACGCGCTATGCTACGGCGAGATTGCTCGATCGCCTTCGATATGATGCTGATTTGCAAATATTTATTATGTTATATTTTTGTGTGTGTGTGCATATAAAAGGTAAAATACTTATGCATGGAGTTGAGTGAAAGTGGCTTTAGTAGCCTTCAATTTTCATTCATATAAATCATTGACAAGCCTGTAGGCTGTAGACAAAAGAGACTAGCCGTAGGCCCATCTAGACAGAAAAGAATGGGCTGGCTTGTATAATTTTTGACAATCTTTCTATGCATAACATTTTCGAAGTTGGGCTGCGTTCCAAGTTCGCGGTAGGACTTCTCCATCTATTGTTGCTAGCTTGTAGGCGCCATTGCCGTAAGCTTCCATGACTGTGTAGGGACCCTCCCATTGTGGCCCCAATTTGCCTTGGTTCTCCATTTTGCTAGCCTCGTTGTTTCTGAAAACATAGTCTCCTGGCATGAAAGATTCTTTCTTAACTCTTTGGTTGTAGTATCTTTGCATCTGCTGCTTATACATGGCCTCTTTGATTGATGCTATTTCCCTTCTCTCTTCTTCTATAAATCCAGGTTCGACCGGAGGGCTTCCTCATTTTCCGTGTCAAGGATGCTTCTCCGGAATGTTGGGACACTGACCTCCGCTGGTGTCATAGCCTCTGTTCCGTAGACCAGGCTAAAAGGAGTTTCTCCATTGCTTGATTTAGGGGTTGTTCTGAGTGCCCATAGAACTTGGTGCAACTCATCTACCCACCCATTCTGGCTTCTTCCGAGTCTTGTTTTTATCCCTTTCACGATTTCTCTGTTGGTTACCTCCACTTGTCCGTTGGCTTGTGGGTGGGCTACGGACATGAAGGATTGTTGAATTTCCAAACCTTGGCAAAAGCTCTTGAAGGCTCCTTCCGCGAACTGTTTCCCGTTATCACTTACAATAGTCTTAGGGATGCCGAACCGTGTTATAATTTGTTCCCACACAAACTTCTCCATGTGTCTTCCTGATACCGTAGCCAACGGTTTAGCTTCGACCCATTTAGTGAAGTAATCTACCGCTACAACTAGAAATTTTAGCTTCCCGGGGGCTTGTGGAAAAGGGCCGACTATATCTATTCCCCATTTTGAAAATGGCCATGCTGAAGTGACTGGGATGAGTTCGTTTTTTGGGGCTTTCGATACGGAGGAGTGTATTGGCGGGACTCACATTTTCGGATTTCGTCTAGCACGTCCCTGTACATAGATGGCCAGAAGTAGCCCATAGTTGTAATTTTTGCTACCACAGTCCTGGGACCTAAGTGTAGTCTGCAGGCTCCCTGATGGACTTCCTGAATTACTCCCCTTGCCTGCTTCGGGCCTACGCATCGAAGTAGAGGACCCAGGTATGATTTCTTGTATAGTCCTTCCTCCCGAATAACAAACTGGGGTGCTTTAATCCTCACCTTCCGAGCCTGTTCTTTGTCTTCCGGCAAACTTCCGTTGGTCAGATAATCAACAATTGGACTCATCCAAGTTTGCCCCTCTTCCTCGATTGGTGCCATCGTAGGCTCTCGATCTATGGAACTTCTTTCCAATGTTTCTACTAGCACTTTTTTGGTTAAGTGCGCAAATGAAGTGGAAGCCAGCTTGCTGAGTGCATCGGCAATTTTGTTTTTGTTTCAGCTTATATTTCTTATCTTGAAAGAGATGAATTGCTCCCTGATCTCCCTGATTTTCTCCAAGTATTTCTTCATGATAGGCTCTTTGGCTTCGTATGTTCCATTAACTTGAAAAGCCACAATTTGAGAGTCTACAAATGCTTCGATATGCTCTACTTTCATTTTCCTTGCTATTCGGAGCCCGGCTAGCAAAGCTTCGTACTCAGAGGCGTTGTTTGATGCCTTGAAATTGAATCGTAGGGCGTAAGTAAACTCTTGTCCCTCCGGGTTTGTGAGGATGAGACCTGCTCCAGATCCATCCGCGCTGGAGGCTCCGTCAGTGTAGAGCTTCCAGGCCTCCGGAAGGTTCTTTTCTTCCTTTTCTGTTGTATCAGGGGGAGCCTTGCGTTTGATTCCTTTCTCTACACACGGGGTTTCAACTAAATAGTCTGCTAACACTTGCCCTTTTGTCGCGGTACGTGGGCAAAATTCGATCTCATGCTCTCCGAGCTCAATTGCCCATTTAGCCAATCTCCCGGAGACTTCCGGTTTGGTTGGGACTTGCCGGATCGGCCTATCCGTGAGCACTTGTATAGTGTGAGCTTGGAAGTATCTCCGTAGCCTTCTAGCTGCATGGTATCTGACCTCCGGGACCTGTAGTACCCTACTGACATAATAGATGGGCACCTGCCCCTCCCTCCGGTTTGCCACTAATACCGCACTGACGGTTTCCTCAGAGGTGGCCAAGTACATTTGCAGTATTTCTCCCTTGATAGGAGCCGTAACCGTCGGGAGGTTTCTTAGGTACTCTTTTAGATCAGCAAATGCTTTGTCAGCTTCATCTGTCCACCTGAAACTTTGTTTATCCAAGCAACCTTTTAGCGTCCTGAAGAAGGGAAGAGATCGATCGACAGATTTTGATAAGAATCGATGTAGAGCAGCAAGTTTTCCACTGAGGCTTTGCACCTCTTTCAGTGTCTGGGGGGGTTTCATAGTTTGAATGTCCTTGATTTTTTCAGGGTCTGCCTTAAATCCTTCCTTGGTGATTACATGCCCTAGGAAATGGCCTTCTTCAACACCGAACGAACACTTTTTTGGGTTGAGCTTCATATTAATAGTACGTAGTGTCCGGAAGGTTTCTTCAATGTCCACTAGCGAATCCTGTTCATTTCTGCTTTTAATCACCATATCATCAACATACGCCTCTAGATTGCGCCCGATCTGTCTGCCGAACACCTTGTCTACTAACCTCTGATACGTCGCTCCTGCATTTTTCAGGCCGAAAGGCATCTGTCTCTAGCAGTAGATGCCTTCGGTGGTGTAGAAGGTTGTTTTGTCTTCGTCATCAGGGTGCATCTGTATCTGGTGGTAACCCTTGTATGCGTCTAAGAAGCACTTCAGCCGGAATCCGGACAATGATTCTACTTTCCAGTCGATCTCTGGTAGGGGATAGCAGTCCTTGGGGCATGCTTTGTTAATGTCTGTAAAATCTTCACACATCCTCCACCCTCCATCATGTTTCCGAACCATTACCGGGTTTGCCACCCAGCTTTGGTACTTTACCTCCCGCAAGATGCCTGCGCTTACTAAGTCTTCCACCTGTTCCTTTACTGCTCTGCTCCTGTCTGGTGCCAGGCTTCGGCGATTTTGTTTCACGGGCTCTATGTGTGGCCGCGTATTGAGCTTGTGTTGAGTATCAAATATTTCATCACCAATCTTCATTTGCCGTGGGATACCCGTCATGTTCGCAGGCTCCCAAGCAAATACATCTTTGTTTCATGTGAGAAGACTTTTTAGGCTTCGCTTTATCTCCGTAGGGAGTTGCCTGCCAATAAAGATGTGCTGCTCCGGAAATTTCTCATTGATGTAGAGCTTCTCCTCTGCTCCTTCAACGTTCCCTACTTCACTTTTTGGTTGTGCGGCTTTCGGACAGTGTCTCTGAGGTACAGTGATTTTTTCCCGGAACTCTGATCGGACACAGCCGATCCTGTGCGGTGTTGTAAATTTAGCCAAAGCATGCATGGGGGAGGGTATGATGCCCATTTGCCGCATGGCAGGCCGACCTAATATTACGTTATATGGCGAGGCTGCTCTTACTATGACAAAAGTGATTATTTCGGTTCGGGTTCTTGGCTTCTCCTCAATCGTTACTAGTAGCGTGATTTCGCCTAAGGACCAAGTCCGTTCCCCTGAGAAGCCTATTAACGGGCTGCTCGAGTTTTTCTTCATTGCTTGTAGAGAGGGTTTGAGCTTAAGGAAACAATGCTCGTACATGATTTCACAACCACTCCCCGTGTCTAAGTATACTCTCTTTACTGGGTGATTTCCAATAACTGCACTTATTATGATTGGTCCTTCTGAGGAGGCATCTTCGTCGACTGGGGGGAAGTTTATGCTTACTGCTTTCCATGCTTCCCCTACATCTGATACAGCCCTGCTCTGCCTTACGTCTGCAATTACCACTGCTATAGTGTCTTCTAAGGGCTCCGGCTTGGGATCCGAAGGGCCCTGCTGCTGGTGCCTTCCTTGACCCTGCTTGGGGCTTGGCTCCTTTATCCCTTTTACTAAACTAGACAACTTGCCCGTTTTCATGGCCTCCTCCACCTTGCCTTTGAGCACTATACATTCATTGGTGTCATGCCCGTGGGCGCTATGGAATTCACAAAACTTCGTCATATCCTTTCCTTTTGTAACTGCTCTGGATCTGGTTGGAGCTCTTTCTGTAGCCAAAATATCCTTGTGAGATTTTGTTGCGACCTGTAAGGTACTGTGATTTCCGGAGGTGCTGCTCTGAGGTCTTTGGTTGGGTGAGCCCCGGATCCTGTCTTGTCGCTCCGGCCTAAAACTTCTCCCCTTATGAGGGCGCTCCAGTTCTCTATTCCACCCCTGCTGTCTTCTTTCTACTGACCCCGAGGCTCCTACACTTCCGGCAGTTTTTTGAGCAGTGAGGAAGGTGTGAGCTTTGTCTATCACGGCGGTGTATGTGTGCGGCAGATCGGTGGAGAGATACTCTACCAACGGCTTGTATCGTAGGCCATGCACGAAACCAGATACTCTTTGATCCTCGTTCAAGCCACTTATTAGGGATGTTTCATCGGTATATCTAGTTATGAACTGCCGTATGCTTTCATTGTCTTTTCTTTTTATATTGTGGGCTTCCAGGTGTATTTTCTTATATCTCCTTTGCTGGCTAAAGTAAGATCTAAACTTTGCCTTCAGATCTTCAAAGTTAGTAATGCTCCCTGTCGGCAGTCCATCTAACCATGCCCGTGCTGTGTCCCTCAGGGTAAGGGCGAACATGTGGCACGCCACTGGTACGCTCCATCTTTGCATCCGTATCATGCCATTGAAGTGCTTAAGGTGGTTGTCTGGGTCGGTTTTGCCATTGTACATCTCTATCCCTTTCGGCAATCCTCCTTCCGGAAAGGGATACTCTTCGATCCACTGTATGAACGGCCCGGGCTCTGTTTTTACTACCATGTCTTGATCCGGAGGGCACCATGGTCGTAGGTTTGGCTGCATGCTTGGTAAGTGCGGGGGTTGAGTTCCTGTGAACACTATGTGACCGCTGGGCGTGAAGATTGTAGGCTGCGGACCAGCTTGTGGTGGGTGAAAATAAGGATTCGGCTGAGGTGGCACTGATTGGTTGTAAACATGGGTGTTATGTGGTGCATGAAACTGAGGGACGTATGAGGGTGGGGGGTGATAGTGGCGGATGGTATGGGTTGGCTGTAGTTGTGATACGATGCATTGTATGTCTGTCCTCGGATTTGTACTTGTTCTGCTGCCAACGGTGGTAGGGATTGTTGCGTAGCCTGCGGCCGATTGATGGTTTCTGTTGAGTCCCAATGTTTTGTATAGATTTGGTGATGACAATCTGATAGAAGACACTTAGTGAAATCTTTTGTATTCGTGTAATCTGATCTGAGTCAGACTGATCTGTATCAGATTAAGTCATCTGATCTGTCTCAGATCACTCTTCCATGTAATCTGTATTGTAATATCATTCGGAAGATCTGTGTTCTATAAAGCTGCATCAAACAGTCTACAGCATTCAGTCCAAGTCGAAGACAAGGAATGAAGATAGAAGATCAAGTTGAGTGTGGAAATCAGCTTGAGCTTAAAGACAGCTTGAAGAACACCCAGGCAGATTGTGACTTGACAAATGTCCAATCTTGCATCAACAATCAAGTGAAGAATTAACCTTGGGAAAGAAGATAAGAATGACAGTTGTACGAGGTACCAGGTCATCCCAGGG
>JAOXNX010000028.1:6211252-6222906 GCA_028566075.1 Solidago caesia
TAATCCAAAGAAAATATATGTTTTAATGTTCACAAACAACTAAAAATAACATTAAAGTATACACATCATCATAAAAAAAACCGGTTGAATTGAAAAAACCAGCCAAAAACCGGAAAAACCGGCCGGTTCGCAATAGTGAAAAAAACCGCCAAAAAACCGGGGTTAAAAAATTGGCCACCCGACCGCGCACCGGTCTGACCGGTCGAATCGGCCGGTCCGGTCTGGTTTTTAAAACATTGCTTTTGTTAAGAAATATGCATATGGTTACTGGAGTGTTTGGAATTGCATTTTGAACAGATTATTTGATTTCTGCATTTGCATAACAGAAATAATCAGAAAAAATGTTTGAATGAAAAAGTGATTATTTGCGTTTACATAAAGAGAAACAGAGTTTTGGAAAAGCAGGTAAGCACATACTTTTTCAAAACACAGTTTTGAAAGCACAAAATTCGTTTTGAAAACTCAATACCAAACACCCCTGGTGGTAACTTGCTTTTTACACGCTTTCTATCAAAAGGATTGTAGCCTCAATAATTGGTACATTCAGTCAATTCAAAGCTAGGAAGTCCAAACTAACTAACTAAAGTTTTCTAATATGGAAGTCGATCCAAGTAACCTCTATCCAATTAGATGCTAATAAAGTGAAAGAATCTTAATCTATTCACAGAAATATCACTAGTAAGTAAAATATACTCCCTCCCTCCTTCTATGATTTTCCTCTCGTTTGTCTCAAAATTATTGTCCACTTTGACAAAAGAAATCAATTATTCATTTGTTTATCTATTACTTCTCCATTCAAATTTGTATTAAATGAAAGGGTAAAAGGGACAGTTTATAGATTGAAGACTTCGTTAATTACACATATCTTAAAATGACTTTTTTTTATGTTTGTAGACAAACAAATTGGGACGGGGGAGCAAGTTTTTTTTAATTTTTTTTAATAGCAAATGTTATTTGTTAGTTGTTAATTTTTAAGACTACTAGATAAATGCCCGCGCGGTGCGGCGGCGACGGTGGTAGCGGTAACGGTGTGGTGGCGACGACAACTAGTGGTGGTCGCGGCGACAGGTGGTGACGGTGGCGAGTAGTGTAGGTATTGATGTAAAAAAGGGTAATGTAGTCATTTTAAGAGTTAGGAAATAGATTGTGTAAATTAATTCATTAAAAATATTATAGGTATATTGGTTAATTTAAAAAAAAAAAAATGCTTTTAAAAGAAGAGACATTATTGATTTTTTAATTACTTGTTTACTCTTTTATATAGCAGTACGGGTGAGTAAGTGGTAACAAAAGTACCTCTGACAGTAGTCGTAAAGCCTCAAGAAATTAAAAAGAAGAAAATTCATTACTTTCATAAACTGCACATCATGTTTTATGTTTATTTATTCCCTTTTCCAGTGTTAATTAAGAATATATATATATATATATATATATAAAGGGTATATTGGAAGGAACCCTCTGATCCCTGGTACTGCACATGCTAGGAGTCGAACCCCCGCCAATAGGTTTTCACATGTGTGGCCTCAAGTTTCAAAGGCAACGGGTACCGATTGATCTATGAACAATTGGTATTAAGAATATATGTATATATCAAAAGCTTCACTAAGGTAAAAGAAGAAGGTGTAATAGATGGTCCACTTAACTTTTTATTTGGAATGTGGGCGAGGGTGGGGACTATGGTTGGCTAGAAACCATCAAATGTTCAAGACAGCATATTTGAAGCAGCAGAAGGATCAACAAAAGTCGGATATTCATAGCAACATCAATATAGATGGTCGTGCTTCGATGGAGCTCTACGGAAGACACCAAAAGTAACATCAGTAACTAGTTTACTTTTAGCTAGGAATCGTCGAGCTATCTATGAATATAATGAATTCGAATTGGGTTAACTGAAGCTTTACTTGAAAGAGATACCGAGTTCTAACAATTGTTCAAAAATTATAAAGTGTATCAACTTTCAAACTAAGATTAATGCTGTCATAATAGTCTAAATTCAAGTAGCATGGTTTGATCAGTGGTATGGCCTCTGGAGACAGAGGTCAGAGGTTCGATCCTCACCCCATGCAAAGGCCGGAGGTCCTTTTCTACCATTTAGATAGAACCTGGAGCAGCCTCTCTACCTTGGTAGGGGTAAGGCTGTCTACATCTCAACCTTCCCCATACACCGTCGAGGTATTGGGGCCCAAAACCCGTGGAAGACGGCAGTGGGCGTTCCTTTCCTTTCCTTTATAATAGTCTAAATTCGAGAGGTAAAAGAACGAGACACTGTAATAATAACAAACATATTCGATTTGAGTACTAGGAGGTGTATTTTATGTTGAATCCTAATTGATCTTAACTTGTGAATCAAGTGACAGATTATATTCTTCCAATACTTCGGCGTAATAATATTTCTGACTAAAAACGTCGCATCTTCTTTTCCTCATTTAGTGTTTCAACTTTGGCTATTAATCGGTGATTGTGGTTTGACGTGTTTGACAACGGACCCAGGATTTATTCGAATAGACAAAATAATTATTTGGATCTTCCATATTAGACTACATACTGTTTACAAAAGCAAGCCAATTGAGAACATGTATGGATCAGAAAAATGTACGTTGGAACTTAAGCATATAGGGAAAGTGAGTTTGATGTAACTCATACCTATTAATAAAGTAAAAACCTGTTATGCAAGTGGGTTTGATGCCTCTGTTCTGACAAAAGATGTTCGCCGTCAAGAAATTTGTCGGGCTTTTTAACACATTTTGTTGAATTTGATTACACTTAGACTTGTAATGGTGGTCATGGTATGTGCAGGTAAACTTATGTGGAGCAGTTAAGTTTTTCCTTACATGTCTTCAGTTACAAACCAATCTGCTTGTTTACAAACAATTTGAGTACACATCGAATAGAGGAGGTGTATTTTATGTTGAATCCTAATTGATCTTAACTTGTGAATCACGTGACAGGTAGATTACATTATTCGCATACTTCAGTATGACTATTTTTACGACTAACAACGTTGCATCTTCTTTTCCTCATTTAGTGCGTGTTTCAACTTTGGCTATTAATCAGTGATTGTGGTTCGATGTGTAATCTTTTGACAACGGACCCAGGATTTATTCGACACGACAAAATAATTATATGGATCTTCCATATTAGACTTACATACTGTTTGCAAAAGCTGCCAATTCAGAACATGTATGGATCAGAAAAATGTTCTTTGGAACTTAAACAAATAAGGAAAGCGAGTTTGATGTAACTCATACCTACTGATAAAGCAGTAACCTGTTATGCGAATGGGTTTGATGCCTCTGTTTTGAAAAAATATGTTCGTCGTCCAGGAATTTGTCAGGCTTTTCAGCACATTTTATTAAATTCGATTACACTTTATACTTGTCATGGTGTTCATGGTATGTGCAGGTAGAACGCAGTTAAATTTTGCCTTGCGTCTCTTCAGTTACAAACCAATCTGCTTATGATACTACAACGAGTGTATCACGTAATGAGCTAATAATAGTTATTGATAGTGGAAGAACCAATCTAAGGAGCAAGTTAAGATTGTGATACAGTACTAGTCGGGGCAAATCAAGTTTATGATCCAACACGCTGAACCTTTATTCTTGGAGAAATTACTTGTTCAATCATGTTAATCTACAACGAATTAAAATAAACTAAGTTTGGTATTAAAGACTTAAAGTAGATGATTCAAAAAAATTTCTTAATTAAAATCACTTTCGCATAGATGACTTGGTCCTTAGAGATACAGTCTCCAGGATAAAGGTCCAGGTGAACAAATTAAATGTTACTCTGATTTCCTCCACTAAATGTGATAGATTTACTTGCATACATTCACTCAAACTTACTGATCAAACTAAAAGTTATTGTGCTCCTAGATTAGTTTGAAATAATATACTTTTTTTTTTAACGGCAACAGTCGAATAGAACCTGCCCCCACCATCCAAAGGTGAGGAGGGTCTTCTCAGACCAGGATAGTCGCTTGTCTAAACCGGGCCCTGCTACATCCAACACTGAGTAGGCATCCAAGGAAAAACTAGTTAAGTCCCCCCACACACCTTAAAATGTTTTTGGGTCCTTATTGGGATTCAAACTCCCTCCTCCAGTGTAAAACCTAGTGACTCAACAAGCTAAGCTGGTATCATTGTCGAAATAATAATGTACTTCTGATTGACCAAATGATATATAAATAAATATATATGGCAAATGTAATTCTTAGTTGCTCTGATGAGATGAAAGTTGTGTTAACAAAGAAGATGACCATGAAAGCTATTGTATTTAATTTGCAAAACAAAAGAGATTAAAAAAAAAAGAAAAAAAACTCTAAACCTATTAATAAAGCTAATAAAACACATGCACGACTAAAGTGAATCACGTCCGCAACAAACTCAACGTCCATATTTCACAACCCTATCAAACTCGGTCTAAGGAAGACTTCTTCAACTTCATGCATGTTTTCTTATTCCTAATTTACTATTAAAACCATATTAAGAATACCGACCCATCACACTTGACCCGATAACATGCTAACCTGGACCCGTTAAGCAAACCAATTAACCAACATATATATTCTTACATAAGAAGATAGGGTATGTTGATATAACAGTGAACACAACTTTAACCTCAGCAGTATGAAGATTTTTGATGAAAGATATAAGGCCTGAAAAGCATTCCCTGGATACACTTTGTATGCCTTCTTTTGATTGACAGATGATAAAAGTTCTGTAACAATATTTAGATAATCCTGTTATGATGTTATAAATATGGTGGCTACCTATAAAGGAACAAATCTAAATTTTAATATATAGATAAATCTTGATATCGGTAATGTAAGTTAGATATAGATGTAGATATCTTGGCATCCATCGCGTAAGAAAATATTAAAAAATGACAGAGCTAGAATTTATGAACCAAATAATGAAAGTTTATTTGATATCTGCAATTGAAACACTGGCTAGCTAGGTAGTAAAATACACGTTACATAGTGAATGTACAAATAGGTTCCTTCATCGGTTCTTTGAAACCATGAAATTGTCAGCCTGAAACATCAACGTGGTTCCATTTGTTTGTGATGGTGTGAATGTAGGCAGAAGCTTTGCTGTCAATGGAAGGATCAGCCCAATATCCAGCTCGGTCTTGATCACTTGGATACACTTTGTAAGCCTTGATAGAGTCCTCCCATGTATCATCCCCTCCTCTTTGGCTCTTCTTATTTTTGAAGATACCGAAGAGAGAAAAAGAGGCCGGCTTCCTCTGAGATTTGTGTCCTCCCATTTTGTGTGATTGCTCTGTTTCAGCAAACGAGTTTCTCGCTTTGTTGCTGTTTCTATTAGCACAAGCAAGTGAGTCTCTTGGTTTCTAGGAGTCTAGCTCTCTTCAGATTTTATAGAGGGTGCTACACTTATGGGGAGGGAGTGGAGCCTAGTAAATAGAGAATCTTGATATTATTTTAACTTTATTAAGTTTAAGTATCTAACAACTTTAGGCACGGAACATATTATGATAACCTCTCCTTTCATTTTTTTTACTAGTAAAATTTAAGCAGAGTTGCCCATGATCCAAGGATCAACCAGTGAGACATCCAGGTTTTACCCAGAAGAAGAGGGTTCGATCCTCGTTAACCCAATTCGAAGGGAGCCTGTGGGATTTTTCCTTCGCCGCCTACTCAGGTTTGGATGCAGCAGGACCCGATTAAGACAATTGACTACCTTGGTTTGTCTGGGCCCTCACCTTTGAATGGTGGGGGCGTAATCTATTCGACAATCGCCGTTCAAAAAAATAATAATAGCCGAGTGGATTTTTGTGAGTTGGATATTTCAAGTTAAAAACATATATTTGTGAATTGTGATTCCAGCCTTCCATTAGTACTCACTTATGAATACAAACCTACAAATTCAAATTCTTGTTAATTCATAGCAATTCCCATAACAATGATCAACTATGGAGGTTTTGTCGGATTACTTATAGATATTTAAATGTTAATATAGAACACAATAACAATAATAAATTAGGGATTAGTTTATAAGAATGTAACTAACTATGGCCAAATGGTCATAGTAGGAAAGAACAAAGATCTTGTGTATTTAAGGAAGAAACTTTGTAAAAATGTTCAAATCAAGTAAAAGTGTATACCTGGCAACCATATGAGCTGCCACATGTAAGTTTTTAAATGGTCGGTTACATGATTTGAACATTTTTATAAGGTTTCTTCCTTAAATGCACAAGATCTTTGTTCTTTCCTACCATGACCATTTGGCCATAGTTAGTTACAATCTCAGAAACTAATCCCAATTAATTATTGTGCTTGTATGATTTACACACTCAAGCTAATGGAACGTCATCACATCATATAAATATTATGTTATTGTATGATGTCCTCGTTATTCAAAATCACAAAAATATATTAAGCCCGATCTACAGAATTTATATTCTTATCGACCTGGTATAATCACTCTTGGTCTATCACGTGATGACTTGTCTTCTTATGTTGAATAACATTATCGCTGACATGGTCAACATACTTCACATTGAGAGTGATCGCTGATGAAGGAGGTCGCAGAAGACTTCTTGATCGCTGATGGCTTACATTAGCGCTCAAGTCCTTTCAGCTAATCCCTAGTCCAATCGTTGGACTAACATGATCCAACACTCTAAACCATTATTTTTTGGAGAAATTACTTGTTTAATCATGTTAATATACAACGAATTAAAATAAACTAAGGGCATTAAAGCAGACGATTCAAAGCTTTTTCTTAAATAAAATCACTTTCGCATGTATGACTTGGTCCTCAGAGATACACTCCAAGATAAAGGTCCAGGTGAACAAATGTTACTCCGATTTCCTGCACTAAATGTGATAGATTTGCTTGCATACATATTCACTCAAACTTAATGATCAGACTAAAAGTTATTGTGCTCATAGATTAATTTGAAATTATGTACTTTTGATTGTCCAAATAATATATAAATAAATATATATAGCAAATGTAATTCTTAGTTCTGATGAGATGAAAGCTGTGTTAATATGTGGCAGGATATCGGAATACTTTGTGGTAAAAACTCATTATATGTATATATTCTTACATAAGAAGATAGGGTATGCTGATATAACAGCGAACACAACTTTAAGCTCAGCAGTATGAAGATTTTTGATGAAAGATATAAGGCGTGAAAACCATTCCCTGGATACACTTTGTATGCCTTCTTCTGATTGACGGATCATAAAAGTTCTGTAACGATATTTAGATTATCCTGTTATGATGTTATCTATATAGTCGCTACCTATAAAGGAACAAATCTAAATTTTAAAACAGATAAATCTAGATATCTTGGCATCCATCGCTTGAGAAAATATAAGAAAATGATAGAGCTAGAAGAGTATTTATGAACAAAATAAATAGAATTTATTTGATATTTGCAATTGAAACACTGGCTAGCTAGGTAGTAAAATACACGTTACATAATGAATGTACAAATAGGATCCATCATCGGGTCTTTGAAACCATGAAGTTAAGTTGTCAGTCTGAAACTTCAACATGGTTCCATTTGTTTGTGATGGTGTCAATGTAGGCAGAAGCTTTGCTATCAATGAAAGGATCAGCCCAATATCCAGCTCGGTCATGATCACTTGGATACACTTTGTAAGCCTTAATAGAGTCCTCCCATGTATCATCCCCTCCTCTTTGGCACTTCTTATTTTTGAAGATGCCGAAGAGAGAAAAGGAGGCCGGCTTCCTCTGAGATTTGTGCCCTCCCATTTCGTGTGATTTCTCTGTTTTACAGATATCACAAGCGAGTCTCTCGCTTTGTTGCTGTTTCTATTAGCACAAGTGAGTCTCTTGGTTTCTAGGAGTCTACCTCTCTTCAGATTTTATAGAGGGTGCTACATTTATGGGGAGGGAGTGGAGCCTAGTAAATAGAGAATCTTGATATTTATTTTAACTTTATTAAGTTTAAGTAGCTAACAACTTTAGGCACGGAACATGTTATGATAACCTCTCCTTTCATTTTTTACTAGTAAATTAAAGCAGAGTTGATTTTTGTGAGTCGGATATTTCAAGTTAAAAACATATACTTGTGAATTGTGAGAAGTGGGACTCGATCCTTGATGGGAAACCCAAAGGTCAAAGACCTTACCAATGGATCACCAACCCCAATGGCACTTGTGAATTGTGATTCCATCCTTCCATTATTACTCAATTATGAATACCAACCTACAAATTCAAATTCATGTTAATTCATAGCAATTTCCATAACAACGATCAACTATGGTGGTTTTGTCGGATTAAGCCCGATCTATAGAATTTATATTCTTGTTGATCGACCTGGTATAATCACTCTCGGTCTATAACATAAACTTTCGAGACTATGTTTACAAGATTTATACGTTAAGATCATTTTACAATGGAACTAGCCGTGATGCTTTGATTTAGGGATTGTTCCCTAAAAATTGAGTGAAATTATTTTTTCGTTATAAAACTTAGTGTTAATTTAACATTTTCAAAAGATCTTTGAATTTGGACAAGTGCAAGTAGGTCGATTATGTTCATCATAAAAAATAGACATGAGATTGTTGTGGATGAATGACCAGATTTCAATTCAAATGGAATCTTTCCTCTTCTCTTTGAAAGAAGGGGTGCTTCCGGTTCTGTCGGTGCTTAAAGTTTTTTGTCTTCTTTACTACCAATCACAAGTTTCAGGTTGGGTACTCCTTGATCGCTTATACTGCCCCAAACATCTGATCATGAATGAAGTTCGCTACATAATATTAATATACTGAGTTACACTGTCAATTTCTTGCAGTTATATTTTTTTTTCTTATAATGTGAGACTTATGTAGCCTCGTTTTTGAACATCTTTTTTTATTGATTTAGCAAGATGCTAATAAATCAAGTTACAAAGTTACAGAGACAATGGACAACTGGTCACTAGGGAAGAATTCCAAGCTGTCCAATAAAAAAATAACAAAATCTAATTACTAATCGAATTGAATGAGTAAAGCTTAACCTCATCAAAGATGTTCACGCGCGCATCAATGGGTATGTTGAAGCATGTCCGGTTTCTGTTAATTCATAGTAGCCACACTGCAGATTGGATTACAGCATCGACGATTTGGCAGCGAGGAGCATTATATATTAATTAGTAGGTGCTACATCATCAGCCGAAACCAAAATGTACACCCATATATGTCAAGTGCAGCAGGGGAGTTAATATTCTGATGTTCTTCTATTGGTTTTTGGCGATTGGACATTGAAGGAGAAGATGGTCAATAGTGTCTCGACATCCTCATCACAAACGGGACAACATGATGAGTGAATA
This sequence comes from Solidago caesia, assembly GCA_028566075.1. Taxonomy (NCBI): domain Eukaryota; kingdom Viridiplantae; phylum Streptophyta; class Magnoliopsida; order Asterales; family Asteraceae; genus Solidago; species Solidago caesia. Next base: position 6,220,568 of record JAOXNX010000028.1, read on the forward strand.
TCAATGCAACGAATAACAAGATTATGTTGTATTGGAAACCAGTTATAAAAATCCTCCATGAATTAATGCTGACTTTAATCGGGACAAGTTTTTTCTACCGGATTGGTTGATCGGAGCAACAGAGGTGAGCTTTATTGATCACATGGGCCATGGCAGAAACATTGACTGGATCAAAATGATTGTCTTTCTCGTGATAATCTCTAATTGTAATTGGCTACGAAAACTGGTAATTAATCATATAGTTAATTATCAAATAATTAAGGAATCATAACTTATTCTTGTTTTGAACATCCCATCCCATCCCATCCCAGTTCAAAGTCAAATTCTATTATGTTCCTATATTCTTTGGGAAATTATAACTTGTATAATGAAGTGAATAAACAACAAAAAATATTTATGTTTGGTACTAATTAGGCAGACCCTTGAAAGTGCTTTTAATTTTAGCATCTATTTCTCAGCATGCTGGTGTTCACTGGAACAGAGTCTCTGAATAGAAGTGTCCAGCCGATATCTTTTTCCGGCGGCAATGTGTGACAAATATAAGGCAATGTGTATATGGAATACGTGTTTAGAAGGAGTTTTCAACTGGCCAAAATATAGCTCAATACTAAGCTATTAAGAAAACCGATAACAATGAAAAGAGATGCAACAGGATTACATAGATATTGGCATATCTTGGTATACACTGATTGTTTTATTAGAAATTGATATATATAGCTAATTAAGAAAAGGGTACAAGTTGATAAATGAACAATATAAAAGAATTTATTTGATAGTACTTGCGATTGAAACATCGGCTAGCTAGATAACAATGAACATGCTACATAATGAATTTACAAGTAAGTTCCTTAATGAGGTACGTCCAAATTAAACTATGAAATCATCAACCTGACGCCTCGACATGATTCCAGTGGTTAGTAACATTGTTGATGAAAACAGTAGCTTTGCTGTCAATACGAGGATCAGCCCAACATCCAGCATGGTCTTGATCACTTGGATACACTTTGTATGCTTTCATTGAGTCATCCCAGGAATCGGCCTCTCTTCTTTGGCTCTTCTTAACTTTGAAGAGGCCAAAGAAAGAAAAAGCAGACTTTCTTTGAGATTTATGTCCACCCATTGCTTTGATTTATATGACACAAGAAACAAGAGTTTGTTAAATGTATGTGTAGCTCTATCTTTGAGTACAAATGAGTTTCTTGGTTTATAAGAGTGAGGTTCTCTACAGATTTTATAGAGGGATGCATGCTACCTTTGTTGAGAAGTGAGTGGATACAAGGCAAATAGAATCTTGATACTTAATCTTTACCATAAAATAGGTTTTATGGTGCCATGAAATGATTTAAAAATAATGACTATGTGTAGCTAAAAACTTAGATACAGAACATGTTATGACAACCCCTCTTTTCATTGTTGACTAGTAAAATCAGTGTTGGATTAATTTGGAGAACATTGTATTTGCACTTCTCTGTACTTTTTAGGCTTTTATGAGCTGGCTTTTTAAGTTTATATTTGGGATTATTACTCGTGAATGTAACTAACTATGATCAAATATTTATGTTATGTAAAGATTTCGTAAAATGTCTATGCCATGTAATGAACTTTCAAATCCCGGTTATTGGATGTACCTGGGTATATGTGGCAACCATATAAGCTGCCACTTGTAAGTTTTTTATTGGTCGGGTACATCCAATAACCGGGATTTGAAATTTCAGTACATGGCACGAGATCTTTACATGACATCTGGTGTCACAAAAACCTGTTTTTCTTGTAGTGCCTACGACAATTCATGATGCAATAACCATATATGAGCCCCAACGGCAATACAAGTCCAAATCGTCTATATATGTCATGAACGACCAAATTCTCAGATTTGTCATGTTACTTTCTCATTGAAGGGTGTTTAATACATAGGTAGCTTGATTTGCACTATCCTAATATATGATCTTATTGAGAGTTTTCAAGTCTCGCGTTTGGGTGACCTTAATCCAATTAACTTCCCTTTGTCCACGACTGACCAATATGATTCATATGATTCGGCAACACTCATATTTCCAATTTATTGTTTTTGCGATGAATGATGGAGTTCTTAGGCTACTCAACCTTTCGATATTAAGATGACTCTAGCTAAGCTCCATTTTTCATTTTTCTCTATGGTTTCGATTCGTAGTATCTATTATAAGTCCTATTCCAAGATGCTTTTGATCATTCATACAGCTATCTGCATACTAATGTGGTTTGGGTGGTAAGTTTAAAGTCAATCCATACGGTGTACGTATCGATCTAGAAGTATTGTAATCATACTTTTGAGGTAGTTTGGTGGCCCATAGGATTGTTAA
>JAOXNX010000028.1:6314314-6329723 GCA_028566075.1 Solidago caesia
GCTACTTGGAATGCTACTTTCAGTAGCTTTTAGTTTAGGAGCTTTTTCTTTCAAACTAAAAGTTAAAGCTAATCCTTTCAAACAAAGCTTTTAAAACTATAGGAGCTTTTTATTCAAAACAAAAGGCTAAAGCTCTTGCCAAACATAGCTTATATTAAGTATATATTCCTTTTATTTCAAGTTCAATCCAAATCTGACCTGTTCAACCAGGTTCAATAATATTCGTTCTGGTTTCCAAAACATTAAATGTAAGTAAGAGTCGAGATAATAGAATTACATCAAAAATATTAGAAGCAAACAAATAAAAGCAACCAAGTAATTCGGTTAACACCGAAACAGACCACTAACATGCTAGACCACCAAACATTTAAAATTGCATTTTCATTTTATCCAAATGCCCATCAAAGGCATTAGTATAATTTAGCTACATCTTATTTTATCCAACTAAATTATGTACCAATAATTTCATTTCGTTAATGAAATAAGAGTTAACAAAATACACTATTTGAGTTTCATTACGAGTATTATTAAACAACCGTGCATCGCATAGATATAATCTAGTTATCACTGTTGTTGTTGCTTAGTGTTTTAAGTTACCATTAAACGATGTTGGACCTACACTTAGTATTTTAACTCAAACTTGTTTTAAACACTTACACAATTTCACCCCTTCATTCAAATTATATTTTATTTGATTGGTCAAAACACGTAAAATTCCAAATAGTTATAATAATACAAAGAAAAACTTAAAGGAACTTCATGAATTATGTTAAATAGCCTCCAAAACAAAGAGGCCGGGGCTATTAGCTATACGCCACAATCTAGGTAAAATGGGTCAAACGTGTAAATTAAAAAAAAAAAGAAACACTTAATAAAAGAAAATAGGTCAACTGGACTTTTGATAGATCAAGATTATATGTTAACTAAAAGTTACTTATTGAAAGGTTGAAATTGCATACATTATAACTTTCCTCTTGTAGTAATGTTTTTTTTAATAATTTAAAATACGTATATTAAAATACGAAATGTTACAAGTTTATCGACCCTACTATTTATGATAATGTACCCAAGTTGATGAATAGAGCACTGGCTCGAGAGCGAGAATTGCATAGGAGAGCTTCTGATCTAACAGGGAAACGGAGAATTGAGCAGATGTCTTCTTCCTCTTCTTCTCAAACACCAGGTAAGAAAGTGAGATTTGAGGGACAATCACAACAGCAACAGCCTCGGTAGAGTAGACAACAGTTTCAATGAAGTCAGCAGGTGCAACAGTACCGACCACCCTAGCAGAGCCCTCAGACATCTTAGCAACATAGGGTGGATTATCCTGTTTGTAATCAGTGCAATAGGCGGCATTTGGGGGAGTGTAGGTTTGGGAAGTCGTGTTATCGTTGTGCCAGTACTAAGCATCTGGGAAAAGATTGTTCGAGCCCATATCGATTATGTTTATATTGTTTTGGGGATGATCACTTGAAGGCAGATTGTCCAAAAATGAAAGAAGATAATAGGAAGGCTGAGGAAAAAAAGAAGGAAGCCGGGAAGAATGTTCAGGTTGGAGGTTCTAGACCTAGGGCTCGAGATTTTCATATAACTACAGAGGAGGCAAAGGAGTCTCATGACGTGGTCATAGGTACCTTTATTTGTTAATTTTATGCCTGCGCATGTTCTTTTCAACTCTGGAGCTACTAAATCATTTGTATCACCTTCTTTTTGTAAACACTTTAATCTTCCCAACTCTACAAAGCCATTGAAAATTTGAGGTTTTTGATGGTAATCTTCTCCAAAAATTATGCTTCTTCATCATGGTGTCTGAGGGAACTTGTGAAAATTCTCAATTCCAAGCAAATGGAAAAGCCAAAACATGAAGTTCGAATCATATTTTATGATGTTAAGCCCGAAGTGGTGAGGAAACAAACTGGGAGCTATGCTGAAGCGTTTGCCAAACATGAAATATCAAATCCAGAAGAGGTAGATGAATGGAAGAAAGCTCTGACCAAGGCAGCTAGCTTATCTGGATGGGATCTTAACGACATGACAAATGGGTAAAAAATTATGTAACTCAACTTATTTGTTTAGGTGTTTTTCATGTAAACCAATTAATCTTGTGGCTCTATTAAAACTCGTCCTATGTATTTTTTGTGTGCAGGTATGAGTCCAAGTTCATTGATTGCATATCCAAAGACATCCGCAAAACGTTATCTGATGTGCCTTTGCATGTTGGTGAGAACCTAGTAGGCGTAGATGCTCGTGTAATTAAACTGAACTTGATGCGCTTTATTGGGTCAAGTAAGGTTAACATGATTGGAATTTGTGGGATTAGCGGAATAGGAAAGACCACCCTCGCCAAAGCTATTTATAACTCGTTGTATGCCTACTTTGAGGGAAGTTGCTTCTGTGAGGATGTCCAAGGAGTCGCAAAACGGCATGACCTAACTCAAGTCCAAACGCAACTTATTAATAAGATCATGAAAACTGATGATGTGAAGATACCCAGTAAGAGCGAAGGAGTTGAAGTAATAAAACAGAGGGTAGCATGTCAGCGGGTCTTGCTTGTTTTGGATGATGTAGATCATCGCAACCAGTTAGAATTCCTGGCAGGTTCACATCACTGGTTTTGCCCAGGGAGTTTGATAATTTTCACTAGTAAAGACAAACAGTTGCTAAGATCTCATGGAGTGGATGAAATTTATGAAATGGAGTTTTTAGATGGTTGTGAAGGTATTACGCTTTTTTGTTTGTATGCTTTTCGCCAAACATATCCTACACATAATTTCAAGGACCTCGCCTACCAAGTTGTGAAATATTTGCAAGGGCACCCTTTGGCTCTTAAAGTTGTTGGTAGTGCTTTGTTTGAAAAGCCTATGGGTATCTGGAAAAGTGAATTTGATAGACTCCAAATGTACCCTAATTCTGAGATACAACAAAAACTGCGACCAAGTTTTGATTTGCTGGACTTTGATCAGAAAAGAATCTTTCTTGATATTGCATGTTCCTTGATAGGGGAAAATATAGATCTTTCTGCAAGTGTACTCAACATTAATTGTTCTGCGAATGCTAGTATTGAAGTTCTAGTTGATAAATCTCTAATTACAATATCTCCAACTGATTTCTCGCTTCAAATGCATAAATTGATTCGAAGCATGGCAAGGGAAGTTCTATGTGAAGAATCCGACAGGCCTATCCGGTTGTGGGGTCTGTCACAGGTTTACGCTGTACTTGGTGAAAACAATGTAAGTATAAGAAATTGTATATGCTGCTCTTTTTCATATAAGCCACATGTTTCACTAACAATCTAATGATGTTATTACTTGTATCCAGGTTATAGAAACAACTAAAGCAGTTGAAGTTCTTGTTCTTTTGTTAGAGAAATCTACTAAAACGGTTCACATAGATTGTAAAGCTTTTTCAAAGATGAAAAAATTGAGGATCCTTAAAATCTGTCATCCAAAACGAGGCTTTGGAAAGTCATTTCATATGAGCATATCGACGGACTTTAGTGTGAACTTCTCAGGAAATTTGGATTTTTTATCCAATGAGCTAAGATTGATTTATTGGCATGGATATCCTTTCAAGTTCTTGCCGTCCAATTTTTATCCAGAGAACGTTGTTGCCATTGACTTGTCTTTCAGCAACATCAAAAAGTTTTGGACAACACCTAAGGTATTTACTTTTTCAAGTATGACTTTTTTTTGTTAATGGTCAACGATCTAATGTCTTTCCTTGTTCTTGATTTTAGTGTTTTAAAAGGTTGAAAGTGATGAAGCTAAGGCAATGCCGTCACCTAATAACTACCCCTGACTTCACAGAGATGGTCAATCTCGAAAAGCTAATTCTTGAAGGTTGTGTGAGTTTGGTTAAGCTTCACCCATCAATTGGAATGCTCAAGAAACTTGTTGAGTTAAATTTGAGAGACTGCATACAGATTAGGAGTTTTCCCTGCAAAGTTGAAATGGATTCTCTTGAAGTTCTGAATCTCTCGGGGTGCTTAAAATTAGATAACATGACTCAGGTTTCGGGCACTCTCAAGAGTTTGGTGAAGCTTTATGTTGATGGAACAGCCATAATAGGATTTCCTTCTTTCATATCATCTCTAACTAACCTTCAAGTACTAGCGATTGACAGATATCAGCAGACCGAGTCTCCTACGTGGTGGAGATCAATCTTCCAAAATACATGCTGGAGATCAATCTTCCAAAAGCAACCACAGAGTTTGGTGTTGCCCTCTTTGGCAAGTTTACGATTGCTAAAGGAGCTAAGAGTTAGAAACTGCAATATATCCGAAGTGTGTGATGACATTGGAGCCTTAACATGTCTAAAGAGTTTAGATTTGAGTGGTAACAACTTTACTAAGTTACCTGGAAGTTTAAGTCAACTTTCTCGTCTTGAAAGACTTTATGTTGAAGGATGCAAGAAGCTGGAAGCGTTGTCAGAACTTCCACCTAACGTACGCTTTCTTCAGGCATCTCATTGTACCTCCTTGCAAGAACCGCCAAGGGTAATTAACCCAGGTGGTATTTGGCAATGGTGGGTCACTAATTGTCAAAAAATGTTTGGGAATATGTCGCAGACTCGACTTATCGACGCATCTACAACTTCACATGCGTCTTCAAACCACCTTTCTATTTTAGTCGAGTGTTGGGGTATCAAGAGTTGGATAACTGAATTCAAGGAAAGTGGTGGTTGCTTGGAGATAATGTTATATGGAAATAGAGTTCCAATGTGGTTTACAAATAAAAGTAAGGGAAGTCATGTAAAGGTGGAATTACCTCCATATTGGTGCTACTCTAAGTTCAACAGCTATGCATTTTGTGCTGTATTCACACAGAAGAATTATTGGGATTATCCACAAGGATACTTTGTGAACAACTTCGATGGAGCCTTGATCGGTAGATTTCCTCCAGGAGTTTTTTGGCCCTTACAAATTCATAGCACAGATATGATGATATGGTTGTGCATTGAGAGTTGTGATGAGGGATGGAAGGAAGCAAAGAATTTTGTCACATTTACATTCGGAGATGACTATGAAGATGTTGAGGTGAAGGAGTGTGGTGTAAGACTTTTTTGTGATGATGATGAAGATTTAGAAGCAGAAGAAATGGTTTTAAGTATGATACAACAACTTCCAACTCAAAGTCTACATACTGGTAGCCTCAATTTACGTTATGGTGATGGTAGTTATAATGCCTTCCTATGGTAGATTTGACAGGTTTTTTGTATTTAGTTGAAATCAAAATGAGCAATTTGTGTTGACTTTAAGAAAAAGGAGGTCGTTATATTTGAATTTAATGGAAGATATGTTTAAACCAATTGCTACAAATAAATGATTTATATTGGTCAACAGAAATGTCTTTAAAAAAGTCATTTCTCTCTGTATATGTACTTTAAGATAATTGTGCTAAATAATACTCAGATGATTTAATGTGTGATAATATTCTTAACCAATAAATTAAATGTATAAAATTGACAATAATTAGTTCATATTTACTCCAATATAAAAGAGCTAACAACTTTTTTATTCTCAAATGATTATTTGAAGTGTCTAAAATGTCACTCTCCTTTATTCACTAATTTAAACATCTCCACCTAATATACCTATAATACCTTTAATGAAATAATTTACAGCATATATCCCTCAACCCTTAAAATAACTACACTATCTCTTTTACATCAGTTACTTTTACATTCACCACCACACCGTCGCCCGTCACCGCCACTGCAGCCACCACCACACCGCTGCCACTACTACCATTGTCGGCTTATCGCCGCATCGCGCGGGCATGCGTTTAGTTTCTAAAAGAAAGTGTTAAAACTATGTTTTGATAATTTTTAAAGATGGTAAATATTTTATTTATGACGTGTCAAAACTCCTGCATATGGTATTGATATAACTAGTGAATTATCGTCAATCAATGCATTTATATCACTCGTCGAAAGACATAAAATAGGCGAAACATAAATTTGAAAATCGGTATCTGCCAATTAAAAGATATTACATGTAAGTTTATATTACAAAAGGTCATGTTAGAATGCTACACAAAATAAAATAAGGTTTATGAGAATTAGGTAACATATAGTATTGTAATGGCAAAATACAAAAGATGATAAAAGTGACAAATCTTTAACGTGTCATGAGAATATCAATTTGGAAAAAAATTTCGGAAATCGCCAATTGGCTTGGTCCGACCAAGCAAGGCTGGCTTAGAGGCGGGACGAGTTGGGCGACCGTCCGAGGTACGATTTTTTAGGGGGCCTGATTTTTAAATATTTATGTATGTATATTATTAAGCCCATTAATTATGTGAGAAACTTATCAATCATTTACAAATTAAGTCATGTAACATAGCCTATTAAAAAGTTACTTATACACATCTTTGTGGATTGCAAATAAAAAATATATTCGGCTTTTTTTCTTTAAAAAGACATGGTTTTTTCATTGGCACATATAGTTTCACTGTATTTTTTTTATTGGAAGCATGTAAAATATTTTAATAAACAATGCAATAAATGTCAAATAAAAGAGTACTACCAATTTCATTATTGAGAGCAAGCGATTTTTTTTTTCTTTTTAGTTTTATGTTTAGTTAATTATTTAGTTTTTTATTACCATATATTATTCATGCTATTATGTATTTGTGAAATTTATAAGGTTTTGGTTTTATTTGTTTAGTTTTATTTGTATTCTATATAATATAGACTATCAAGAGTTAATGAACCAATTTGTTATGAAAAGTGATAAGAGAACTTCACGACTTAATAGTTAGCTATTACGATATGTTACTTTAATAGCATTATTTTGTAATTTTTTAATATTTTATGAACAATAACTTTTGCTATATTTATTGATACAACGTTTTTAAAAAGTAGTTTATATGGGTTAATTCGTTGCGGCTAGCCAATGAGCTTTTTTTTCCCCAGCTTGTCTTAGGTCCATAAATCCTTAGAGACGGCTATGCAACCAAGAAAGGCCTCCCAAGCCCACCGCCGTCCAGCCCGCTTTAGAGGGGAAGAAAAAGAAAGAGTAGATATGATTTGACCTCATTGTAATCAGCAACTATGACATTTCAAAGCTACAAATTTTTATCCTTGCTCCCGAAAGCATGTAAAACTGTCAAAACGGTAAAATTGTGTAAAATAGTTTTAGTGAATTAGAGCACAATTGAGAGATGGAAGCCAACTTAACTTAATTAACCCTCAAGAAATAACAAAAACTATCCGTTTGGTTTTCCAACACGTTGTTTCCACCCGTTACATAGTTTTAACCCATTACATAGTTTTAACCCATTATGCAACACGCTCGATCCAACTTAGCTTGGATTCCTTGTTGGACTCAAATGGCCATAAACAATATATTGTATACTAACATACCCTTACATCTTAAATGTTAATTAATAGTTTCCTTATATATTTACTCAAATTTTTTTATTTTTATAATTAACTTATTTAATTACCAACTTGTTTTGTTTTAATAATGTTTTTCAATTTCAGTTATGCAAATAACATAAAACATGTTTTGTTAAATTAAATGGACTTTCTGAAAGTTAAAATACACATAATTAGTATTATTTACTCCGCAACTTAAGTTACTTAAAAATTTTTAACATATATTAACAAATCGTGTTACCCTTCCCATTATTAAATTACATACAACAACCACAATCAAAAAATTTCAACACTACCAATACAAAAAACTTACTCCAACTACATTGCATGAATACTATGCTAGTTTTCGGTTTTTGATATTTTAACGGTAACATTGAGAAGTACTTATACCAATCCAGAAATCAATATTTTAACAGTAGCTTCGTCACATTGTTTAGATTTCTTTTTTTTTTTTTTGAACGGCATTAAAATTTTATAAAAGATAAAAATGCTAGTAAGAAACTAGCCAATATAAGAAGAAACATGGAGTTCAATGTTGAACTAGGACTCAAAACTCGGACTCTAACATGACCATCAGAGAGAAATACACGTAAAATAACGTTAACTACTACGATAAAAAAGGATATCCCAATTAAACGTAAAAAGAATGACCTTCCATGGACTAATCCGAATACCCGTTGCATTAGGCCACAAATGAAAAGGAACATAACAGCCATTCGCGCTTTTCGAACTCCCGGATGGTTTGTGAATATCCAATCCATGTGTGACAGTTTTGTCTATTGCTCTCTTCTTTAAAATATGGTGCAAAGGAATACCTTCATTTTCGTTACTAGAAGTTCTCCAAATCTTAATATCCAAAGGAAGATAATCGATCCACTTTTATAATTGTGCAATAGAGAACGGACATTGAACTTCCCCACCAGGCCGGATATCTATAATGCCAAACGTTTTCAGAATCTAACTTGACGTTTCTTGAATGACCAACATAGTGAAGCCATGAAAAACAAGACTACGTCGGCTTCGTACTTTCCACAACAGGTCAACAGGTGTAGGAATAGGATAAGCAGTGGAACCTGTCTGAGTCTCTGTAAAAAAAGAACTGAAGAGTGAACCATAACATATCAGGTTTTGAAGTATCTGAAGTGTGATTAGGATCAGGAGACTGAGTCACTTCTTTGTCCCTCCTGGTGTTAGATGCTAGCGGGACGTACTCGAATTTGGGCTTAGGGGTAGGGGTGTGGATATCCGTAGAAATTTGCACCTTCTTGGCCCGCCTTCTCCTCCTCTTTGGCTGCTGAAATTCATCATCTTTTTCCCCCTTAAGGCCAACCTTATCTGGCTTAGATGCATTAGCATCCATTTCATCTAAAGTTTTAGGTCTTACACTACAGTCAACAAATTTATGCCCCTTGTGTTGTAACCGAAATCGCCTGGTAATATCCAAGATATCAGCTTCCGCATACATAGGTACCTCATGATCAGAACATATCTCCACCAGTACCCTAGCAAATGCCTTGTCTTTTTTCTTATCACACATCTCTGTAGTATATCAATCAACAGCTATAGGTATTCTAACAACACTAACAATGTGACTTCAAATCTCATAGTCCCAAAGATCATAAATGTTTACCCACAAAGAGACCTTAGTGGGTTTAGGCTTATCAAACCACAAACCAGGTTCCCACCTTTGAAGCAAAACGGGGATATCGTTAAACAACCACGGACCATTTTCTAATACATGCATTAGTCCCTGTTCGGTCTTAAACTTAAAATAAAAATAACCCTGAACATTCAAACACACATCAGCCTGCTCAAACTTTTCCCAAAGCCTATTAGCATGAAACTTAACAAATGGAAATGCAGGCCTTTTACCAATAAAGTAGCCAACTAAAATAGTAGACCAACTTTCAGCTTGTTTAGCAATCAATTTTTCAAGAATCATAGCTTTTTTCATACCTGCCTCGGTGACTAACGGTGCAATATAACGAAGTTTACCATGTTTCGTAATGTTTGTTACGTCCTTGAAGATTGAAGCATATATATGTTTTTGAGGTGTGCACTTTAGGACTTGAAAGCTGCTCTTGAACATCGAATTTGGTTTGGGGTTCCTCATTTGGTTAGGAAGGTTGTAGATTACGTTCGGGTGAAGATTCAGCCTGTTCAGCCTGTTCCGGACCAGATGTGGCCATAGCCGAGCCATCCCTATCCATTCCAAACCTGCCATTAGCCAAGTCGGAACCTAGATCAGTTTTCATGACCCCCGTATTGATATCAGCTACCTTTTTTCCTGAACCGGAGGTTCACTGGCTCACTGCAGTATGGATTTGTGGTATTTTCCGCCAAGTCACCTCCAACATCACTTCCCATGACCCTCAGACCATCACTACCTCGGACATTGTTTAGATTTTTAATAAATTCTTGTAACCATAAAATCATTACAAAACTCTTAGTTCAAACCATACCTCTTTAAACGGATGATTTCACAAGTAAAGATTAAATAAGGCGGTTAGTGTCTGCTTCGACTAGAATTAAAATTCGTTGCATTGCACCTGCTACAAAATCGATTTGTCAAATGATTTCTATAAGTATTTTCATGAGGACTCTTGGATTTTTTGGATAAATCCATGAAGGAGTTGAATGATCTATTTGTTTTCCACTATCCTAACAACATATCATTCTGAATACAAATGAGCAAAGTTATAGCTTAGAGTATCAGATATTTATTAGGTCTTAAGAATGATAATCAACTCATTTCTATCTACACATTAAGCATATATATGCAATAATAAAAATATCACAAGTAGATTTTATTTTTTATTTTTTTTAATAAAACCTGGACTTCTGGACCATTGCTAGACGTTCAACATCAGTGATTAATTTTTCCTTCTTTTTCATGCGACTCTTACTAATGATTAACTATATATTTTTTCCATCAATGAAGTAAAAACTTAAATAGTGTCACTACACCTGCATGAGAGTCAAAACATACAATGTACTTCGTCCATCTCATTCTAAGGGGATCTTATATCCACCTCTTTTTTTTTTTCTTCTAAATATACCCCTCAAGGTACAATAATTTATGCACAATATACAATTGTTTATTACATAGTGAGGGAATGTATTTAGAAAAAAAAGAGGTGGAAATAGATAACCACATTCTAAGTATCCATATTTGACTAGCACAAATTTTAAAAAAGGTCAAATTAGAGTGTTTTTAGTTGACAAAATGACATTTTTACCTTAAAAGTGATTGCATAAAGTTCTCTTGAAAATGATAACTTTTTAACGTGTCTAATGATTAAGGATATTATTAGAATTTACTAATTTACTTTAAAATGGAACAAATTAAAATAAAAATGTAGACACTTAGGTCGAAGGGTGTCCTCAGTATGAAGCATCGGTGCCGGACATCGGTAATAAGTGACACCACCCCCTTGCAATCGGGGAAGCATGGATATCAGTAAATGTTGAAGTAATCGGTGCAGTCACACCGATGGAAAGTAACGTTGGGGCTTTTGGGGTTCGTGTTTTTTGACCTTTTTTTTTAAATGGACATTAGAGTGTGCTTTGTATTTTATTTTTTATTTTTTATTTATAAAAACTACCCTTTTCACCTATTTATTTTAACATCTTTTTTTTAAAACTACAATCAAAACAACAAAAAAACACCCATCTTCAAATCCAAAATATCATTCATTAACAATGTCAGACAACGAATTTTCTGACTGTATTATTCCGGATTTCCCACTTCTAGACACGTCGTCTTCATCTAGCGATGGGTTTGAGTTTTTAGCATCGATTGTTGCTGCGACTATAGAACAAGAAGGAGAAGATACCAGATCATCTACTGCTACAAGAAAATCGATTTGAAAAAACCGTGAACAAGCTGACAAGATGCTGTCACGGAACTATTTTGCACTCGAGCCACTTTATGATGATGAGGTGTTCTGTTTGAGGTTTCGTATGTCGAAGCCATTGTTTTTAAAAATTGTTGAAGATGTTGCCGAACGATTTGAATGGTGTCGTGAAGGAATCGACTCTGTGGGACAAAGAAGTATCACACCGATTCAGAGTGCACGTTCACGGTCCGCCAACTAGCGTACGATAACATAGCAGACAACTATGAAGAAAGTTTGGCAATGTCTACTGGGACTTCCCAAGAATGTCTAGAGTTTTTTTGCAATGACATAATTAAAATACATGGTGAAGAGTTTCTACATACTCCGACTAGCCACAGCATTGCTCGTTTATATGAAGCGCACGAAGATATAGATCACTTATCTGGCATGATTGGTAGCGTTGATTGTACACATTGGGTGTGGAGAGGTTGTCCAACGGCAGTACTATAGGGATGATAATCAATACCCGACAATCATTCTTGAAGCAGTGGCGTCACAAGATTTATGGTTTTGGCATTCATATTTCGGTGTTGCGGGTTCGAACAACGATATAAATGTTTTAAGGAAATCGCCATTGTATACTTCCGAGTTGCATGGTAGGGATCCTGAGTTAGGCTTCAGTGTAAACGGAAAACAGTACAAACAAGGATACTATCTAGCGGATGGTATTTAGCCCTCTTGGTCATGTTTTCTTAAGGCATATTCATATCGAACCGTTCAAATGGAAAAGCTACAGAAAAAACTCAAAGAGGCCGCAAGAAAAGACGTTGAACATGTATTTGGGGTTTTAAAGAATAAGTGGGTTATACTATCACGACCGTGTCGGATGAGAAAGAAGGAAAAAATCATTAACACGATGTACGCGTGCATTATTTTACATAACAGGATAATCAAGGACGACGGTCACGCGATATTATCAGTTTTTATTAGGGATCCTCCGACCACTTTGAATGTCAACCCTAATTTCTGGGAATCACGTAATGAAGAGACGCACTATAGATTGCGGTATGATGTCTCGGAACACATCGATTGCCCTAAATCTAGACACTAAAGTTTGAATGTAGTTTGAATGTAGTTTGAATGTTTGTTCTTTATTAAAAATGTATTGTTTTTATTAATAAGATGTATTGCTTTTAATGTATTGTGTTTATTAATGTTTAGTTTTAAAAAAAAACTTATTGGTATCATTTAGGTAAGGACACCCTTATGTTTGGTATGCTTTAGATAAAAAAAACCGTAGGACACTTGTAACCTTTTTATTGGATGATTCCTTATCGGTTGATAAGGACACCCTTGGCTATTAGAAATGAAACAGAAAAGATAACATCTACATCATCACTGTTTACACACAAACCAAATATATGGCAAACAAAAAATTGGGATATATGTAATAATATTTCCTATTTAAATCATAAGTCACGCATAAGTTAATAGTTGTACAAACGGAGCCAAAAGCTTGAACATCAGTACTAGTACATATGCACCAAATTCAGTAGCTTACGAATTTCAGAAATCGATCATCGTTTAGATCCATTTCGACTGTTGGCATACCGAAGGAAAGATGAACTCTTGGTGATCTCATGCAAAGGCTTATCGGTAAACCTTATGATATTTTAGACACAGGCGCCAGAAATCGCTCCAGCAGTTGGACCTAACATGTAAACCCATATGCCTTTGTATTGGCTTGACACAATAGCTGGACCAGACTCCTTGCAGGATTCATTGATGCCCCTGATATTGGACTGTCATTTTTAACTAAAATCAAAAGTTATTAACATCACTTTTTAACCAAAAAAAAAAAAGTAGATTAAATGTACATTAATATGGACTTATTGCTTAGAAAAAACGGCACTTTTGCACCTGTTCCATAGTGTATGTTTTTATTCTAAGCAATATTTTATCTCCAAAGACAGACCCAAAATGAGTGATTGGAGATCAAGTTTATGATGTTTATGACGTTTATTGGATTAAATAAGTAATTTTCCATTAGTCAAGAAATGTTATTTCTGTATCATATAGCGAAAATAACTAAATGGAAGTTAAGATAATGTCATTAGTGTGTATTAAGAGACAAGAAATCATACCCTGCGAACATGACATTGAGTAAAACTGTAGTTCCCACTGCTAACCCAGCTAACTCTCCGATCTGAAAACAGTACATATAGTTTTGATAGAAGATGAGGAAAGCATGGGCCATGGCCTTTTCCTAACATCTACAAGTTAACTTCATGTTGGTAGCTCAACTGATTTGAAGTTTATATTTTGAATAAATATTCTAAAACAATCGGTGTGTACAAATAAGACCTCTCCCATTGGTTAGTGGAATATTGGTCTTTGGTTCGTTTTTGACCTGGGACTGAGTGGTCGACTGGTGGTGGATGGTTGGTGGTTGTGGCAACGAGCGGTTTGTTTTTCTTTTTTTAACACCTAACGAATATAAAAAATAAAAATTTAGTGGTGCGTCTCAGAGTGGTGGTGATCACTGTCGGTGGTCTAAGAGTATAGAAGAAATTATAAAACCTTTCACTACTAATGGATTACCAATCTATGTTTACCATGTATTGTTAAATAAAATGTTAAGGCACAGCGTTGCAAGATTTGTAAAACTTTTCATAATTTTATAAGAACGGCGAGCTAGTTGTTAGTGATCAAGTACCCACAGTAACATTTAAGAGGGCAGTAGACCCCGATCCACGAAACTTTTCATAATTAGGTGTCATTTTAAGCATATGTTCAAAGCAGGAGAACAATTATGTGATGAACGTATAATCCATACCATCGGTGGTGTGGGGATCACAAGCTGTGAGCCATGTGATAAAAGGAATAAAAGGTGAGTGATGGGATGATGTGAAGTGTGATCCACACTGTGGTATCAAGTGTGAAGGTGTAATGTAAGGTGGTTTTCTGAGTGGTAATATATACGCCATCACAATTTTTCATACACCATTAAATTTTAAATGTTTAAATTTTAACACATTATATAAGTCAATAAAAGCTAAGTTGTTGGTGCTTATATCCCACCCTTTTTGTATTATGTGGTGGTGTGGTCAGGGCGCCATGACGGCATGACCTCACCATCCGTGCGCTCTAAAAGACAATGTGTTATCTTAAAAGTTGTCAAAAAGCTAGCTAGTTAATTTTTGTATGAAGACATGGTATTAACAGCTTAGTTATCGATAGCGACTCCAGAGATGACAAACATGAGGTAGAAAGTGATAATAAACTCCAAAACTAGTGACTGAAGATCGGATCCCATGGGAAGCGTTCCTGCAAAATGATCTTGCTTTCCATTAAATATCAAACGTAGAGTTCCACTCGCCAACCTTGAGCTGAGGACTTGAGCAACAACGTATGCCGGTTACCTTTAAGAAAAATGGAATAAGAATTACTTACAGAACTTAAACATGTGTATGATGGGATTCTTTAATTTAGTAATGAATCCAATTGTTAGCTTTCCTATCAAATATTTTAGTCCTTGTTTTATTATAATAACTACTCGTATTATTTGATTTAATATAACTTATATTTAGTATTTGATTATCAAATCAAGAATTTATATGAACTGATCAATTGAATTGAAGTCCCATCAAATTTGATAATTAAGGTACTTCACCTACAGTATAATAATAAGCCGTTAGCTCTTCGATCATTTAATGTGAATCATGGGAAAAGATAGGTTTTGTTTAATTGGTATTAGTTTCTAGTTATTTAAGAAATGTACTAAAATGAAGTGTTTGCAATTAGCAATCTAATTAAAAAAGTTAGATGTGTATTTATTATAACTAAAAAATAAACTTTTGTTTTGATTTTATGTTTTAAGGATTATGTTTTTAAATATCGTCAATTATTTACTAGTCCTAATACCTGTACGATTTATGGATTGACAAAATATATCTCATGATTGACTTTTTGAGTAAAGAAAATAAACTTTGAACATGTTTCGTCACACATGCATATATTTGATTTCTTCAATAATAGGCTAATAGTAAGAGACATGTATCGTAAAAGTATTGGTCAAGATCTAATATTACTTTTAGAGTTAATTACAATTTCCGTCCCTGTCGTGGTACCCAGCTTGCAGGTTTCGTCCCTACCTTTCAAAAATTACAGTTTTAGTCCAAAAAACTTTG
>JAOXNX010000028.1:6329823-6345931 GCA_028566075.1 Solidago caesia
GTCATACATTGTAACCGTTGTTCAGGTTTTAATGTTATTGGCTGTGTTATGATCTATAAGTTGTGCTATGTACTATGCTTGCTGTGCATCCCGTGTTTCCGTTTTAGCGGGGTTTTACAGAACCATTGGAGAAGACTTCCTCGATCACAGTACCACACCTGAAGCTTCAAATACCAGTGCCACCCCTAATTCGATTCCTGAAATGATATCTGAGGTAAGTAATTCTCAACCGAATAACTTGGATGAAAATAATGCTGACAATGAAATCCAAGGTTCTACTTCCGAGAATGTGCAGGAACATGAAGAGGCCATTATTGAAGAAGTTCCAATCACTGAGGAATTGTCAGGAAGGTACGTTCTACCACCAAGATCAAACAGAGGAGTTCCAGCAAAACGATATTCTCCAGAAAAAACTACCAAAGGAGCCAAGTATCCAATGGCCAACATAGCTGAAGGGAATCTGTCTAAAAACACAAAGGCATTCGCTGCAAGTCTCTATTCAGAAACGATTCCCTCAAACATTGAACAGGCCTTAGAGTCAGAAAAGTGGAGGAATGCTATGAATTATGAAATGGAGGCATTAAAGAAAAATGAAACGTGGGATCAATGTGAGTTGCCACAAGGGAAAAAGCCAGTCGGATATCGATGGGTCTTTACAGTGAAATATAAACCAGATGGGGAAGTTGAAAGATATAAAGCTCGGCTAGTTGCAAAAGGATACACTCAAACCTATGGGATTGATTACTCAGAAACTTTCTCACCGGTGACCAAAATGGATACAATAAGGGTACTACTTTTAGTAGCATCTAATCAAGGATGGCCTCTCCATCAGTTTGATGTCAAAAATGCATTCCTACACAGAGAATTAAAAGAAGAAGTATATATGGAGGCTCTACCTGGTTTCTCATAGCACTTTAAACCTGGAGAAGCATGTCGATTGAAGAAATCTCTGTATGGACTCAAGCAGTCCCCTAGAGCTTGGTTTGGCAGATTCACCGTGGCAATGAAGAGGCATGGGTTTAGACAGAGCAATTCAGATCATACTCTGTTTCTCAAGAACCGAGGAAAGCGTGTGACATGTTTAATCATATATGTTGATGATATGGTTATCACTGGAGATGAAGAAGAAGAAATTCAAAAGCTAAAAGCAGGGTTGTTCGAGGAATTTGAGATGAAAGATCTGGGAAATCTCAAATATTTTCTTGGAATCGAAGTTCTGAGATCACAACAAGGAATATTCATCTGTCAGAAAAAGTACATTTTAGACCTCTTATCCGAAATAGGGATGATCGAATGCAAACCAGCTGACACACCGATGATGGTCAACCAAAAGTTATTCATGGAAGACAAAGCTGAACTGGCAGATAGAGACAGTTATCAACGTTTGGTTGGGAAGCTAATATATTTGTCTCATACCCGTCCAGACATAGCATATGCCGTTGGAGTAGTAAGTCAGTTTATGCATCAACCACAAGTTGCTCACATGAATGCTGTCTTAAGAATTGTCAGGTATCCCAAAGGAACCACTAGCCATGGAGTTCTATTCAGACCAAACGGACACCTGAATGTTCAGATATACACAGATGCTGACTGGGCAGGTGACAAAGGAAATAGACGATCAACATCAGGTTATTTCTCTCTGGTAGGTGGTAATCTTGTTACATGGAGAAGTAAGAAACAGAAGGTAGTGTCATTATCGAGCGCTGAAGCTGAGTTCAGAGGTGTGGCCAAAGGATTAGCAGAAGCATTGTGGATCAGAAAACTCGTATCAGAAATAGGATTTCCTCCACGTGAAACTACTTAGATTATGTGTGATAATAAAGCCGCCATTCAGATCTCTGAAAATCCGGTGCAACATGACAGAACAAAACATGTAGAAGTTGATCGACATTTCATCAAGGAAAAACTGGAGGCAGGAATTATCAAGTTACCATTTGTCAAATCCTGAGATCAACTAGCTGATATTCTGACAAAAGCCATGGGAACAGAAATGTTCCACAAATGTTTGAACAAGTTGAATTTTGGCAATCCAACTATTCAACTTGAGGGGGAGTGTTAGAAAAGAAATAATATCGGGATCAATTTCACATCATTTCCCGTTTTACAAGGATCTCATCATCAATAAGGAGCCACAATTCTGTCCAAGTTCAAGCCACGATTATAGCAATTATATAGCATTTAATTACTACCAAAATTAGTATGTCTTTTATGTGTATAAATTAAGACATTCTCTTGCAATGTAATCAACACAGAAATAATACAATATTCAATTTTATCAATCATATTTGTTCACATCTTCATCATGGTGTCTGAGGGAACTTGTGAAAATTCTCGATTCAAAAAAAATGAAAAGGCCAAAACATGAAGTTCGAATCTTATTTTATGATGTTAAGCCCGACGTGGTGAGGAAACAAACTGAGAGCTATGCCGAAGCATTTGCTAAACATGAAGTATCAAATAGAGCAGAGGTAGATAAATGGAGGGAGGCTTTGTCCATGGCAGCTAACTTGTCAGGATGGGATCTTCACGACATGACAAATGGGTAAAAAATTGTTCTTTACTGCAATGCACTTTTTTCTTCGTTCAAATTAACAAAGGGACATGTAACTCATCTTATTTGTTTAGGTGCTTTTCGTGTAAACCAATTAATCTTGTAGCTCTATTAAAACTCGTCCAATGTACCATTTGTGAGCAGGTATGAGTCCAAGTTCATTGATCGCGTATCCAAAGACATCCGCAAAATGTTATGTGATGTGCCCTTGCATGTTGGTGACAACCTAGTAGGTGTAGATGCTCGTTTAAGTAAACTGGACTTGGAGCGCTATATTGGGTCAAGTAAGGTTAACATGATTGGAATTTGTGGTATTAGCGGAATAGGAAAGACCACCCTCGCCAAAGCTATTTATAACTCGATGTATGTTTACTTTGAGAAAAGTTGCTTCTGTGAGGATGTCCAAGGAGTCACCAAACGACATGATATAACTCAAGTCCAAACGCAATTTATTAATAAGATCATGAAAACTGAAGATGTGAAGATAACTAGTAAGAGTGAAGGAGTTCAGGTAATAAAACAGAGGGTAGCATGTGAGCCGATCTTGGTTGTTTTGGATGATGTGGATCATCACGAGCAGTTAGAAGCACTGGCAGTACGTCACTGGTTCTTCCCAGGGAGTTTGATTATTTTCACTGGTAAAGATAAACAGTTGCTAAGATCTCATGGAGTAGATGAAATTTATGATGTGGAGTTTTTAGATGATGGTGAAGATATTGAGCTTTTTTGTTTGTATGCTTTTGGCCAAACGTATCCACAACATGATTTCAAGGAGCTCTCGCAACAAGTTGTGAGATGTTTGCAAGGACACCCTTTGGCTCTCAAAGTTGTTGGCAATGCTTTGTTTGAAAAGTCTGCACGTATATGGGAAAGTAAATTGGCTAGACTCCAAATGTACCCTAATTCAGAGATACAACAAAAACTGCGACCAAGTTTTGATTTGCTAGACTTTGATCAGAAAAGAATCTTTCTTGAAATTGCATGTTCCTTGATAGGGGAAAATATAGATCTTTCTTCACGTGTACTTGACAACATTAATTGTTTTGCGGATGCTAATATTGATGTTCTAGTTGATAAATCTCTAATTACAATATCTCCAGATAATTCGATTCAAATGCATGAATTGATTCAAAGAATGGCAAGGGAAGTTCTACGTGAAGAATCTGATAGGCCTATCCGGTGGTTGTGTCCATCAGAGGTTTACGCTGAACTTGGTGAAAACAATGTAAGTATCAGAAATTGTATATGTTGTTCTTTTTCATATAAGCTACATGTTTCACTACTGACATACATAATCGAATGGTGTTATTATTTGTATCCAGTTAACAGAAACAACTAAAGAAGTTGAAGTTCTTGTCCTTTTGTTGGAGAAATCTACTAAAACGGTTCACATAAATTGTAAAGCATTTTCAAAGATGAAAAAGTTGCGGATCCTAAAAATTTGTTATCCACTACCAGAAGATTTGGAAGACTTGGGACAATCATTTCAATTGAGAATATCGACGGACTTCAGTGTGAAGTTTTCAGGAAGTTTGGATTTTTTTTCCAATGAGCTAAGATTGATTTATTGGCATGGATATCCTTTCAAGTTCTTGCCATCAAATTTTTATCCTGAGAACGTTGTCGCCATTGATTTGTCTTTCAGCAACATCAAAAGTTTTTGGACAACACCTAAGGTATTTACCTTTTCATATATGACTTCCTTTGTTAACGATCAACGATCTAATATCCTTCCTACTTGTCCTTGATTTTAGTGTTTTAAAAGCTTGAAAGTAATGAAGCTAAGGCACTGCCGTAACCTAACAACTACCCCTGACTTCACAGAGATGGTCAATCTCGAAAAGCTAATTCTTGAAGGCTGTGTGAGTTTGGTTAAGCTTCACCCATCAATTGGAATGCTCAAGAAACTTGTTATGCTAAATATGAGAGACTGCATACATATTAGGAATTTCCCCTGTAAAGTTGAAATGGATTCTCTTCAAGTTCTAATTCTCCCTGGTTGCTTAAAAATGGACAACCTGACTGTTTTGGGCACCCTCAATAGTTTGGTGAAGCTTTATGCTTATGGAACAACCATAACAGAATTTCCTTCTTTCATATCATCTCTAACCAACCTTCGAGTACTAGAGATTCGTAGATCTCAGCAGACCGAGTCTCCTACATGGTGGACATCAATCTTCCAAAGGCAACCACAAAGTTTGGTGTTGCCATCTTTGGTAAGTTTACGATTGCTAACAAAGCTAAAACTTATAAGTTGCAATATATCCGAAGTAGCTGATGATATTGGAGCCTTATCATGTCTAGAACATTTAGATTTGAGTGGTAACAATTTTACGAAGTTACCTGGAAGTTTGGGTCAACTTTCTCGTCTTCAAGATCTTATTCTTCATGGCTGTCAGCAACTGGAAGTATTCCCAGAACTTCCACCAAACATTATGTCTCTTCATGTATGTCATTGCACCTCCTTGCAAGGACAGCCAAGGCTAATTCACCAACAACGTAATCTTGATTACCATTTCTTTAATTGTCCAAAATTGTTTGGGAATGTTACCATTGATAGCCAGGTGTCTATGTGGCAAACTCGACTTATGGACTCATCTCCAACTTCACATGCGTCTACTAACCAAGATCCTTTTTTTGTTGAGTGTTTGAGCATTCAGAGTACGATACGTGAATTCTTCAGTGGAAGTGGTTCCAGGAGGGGAGATAAACAATTGATGATACATTTAGATGGAGAAAGAAGAATTCCAGGATGGTTTACAAATAAAAGTATGGGAAATCATATAAAGGTGGAGTTACCTCCAAATTGGTGCTTCTCTAAGTTCAAGGGATATGGAATTTGTGTTGTATTCGAGCTGAAAGAGTCTTACCATGAATTACATCAAAGATTCTCTATGAACAACTTCGACGGAGCGCCTCTAATTGAATATTGTGAAAGGTTCACAAGGTATGTACCAGGATTCTTTGTAAGTTGTTTATTTATGACATGTAATCCGATATGGGAAAAAGCAAAGAACTTTGTGACATTTACTTTCGGAGATAACAATGGAAATGTTCAGGTGAAGGAGTGTGGTGTAAGGCTTGTTTGTGACGATGATGAAGATTTAAAAGAAGAAGAAACGGTTCTAAGATACGGTCTCCTAAGATTATGGGCCGATGGTGTTTGGACCCAGTTGTATTTTTAATAAAAATTTGTGTAATTTATGAATTTTCTTAATCATAGCCTTAAGAGTTGTATTTAATTTTCATGTCTGTATATTTTTATCACCGCCACATACTTTTTTACACACACATATATCTTTTATCCCCCCAAAAAGTATCTAGAATTTTCATGTTTGTATATTTTTATCACCGCCTCATACTTTTTTACACACATATATCAAAATTTCTTACAGTAAAAAATCAAGATCATCCTCACTGATCATCAAGGAGGTACATACATTTCTTTCTATACATCAATAAAGTTAATTTCTTCATTTTATTTTGATTTGATTTGATTATATACATACATATATGTACTGTATTTATTATACATATATATATAGTGTCTTTTTGTATCTATTAATGGAAGTAAAATAAAATACTTGCATCTACAAATACAACTCTATAGATCGAGCTTTACTAATCTTTAACAAATTGCAATTTCATTTTTAGGCAAAATCTACTTCATTTCCATATATTGCAACAATAAATACTGTTTTCTTACCATACATTTTAGCAATGATATATACACTTACTTCAAATATTTAAAAAAAGAATTTTTTGTTTTTTTCCTTCTTTTTTTATTTTGGTTTTTTTTACTTGACAGACACCTCGCATGAGTTGGTTTTCTAAGACTAACAAGTTTTCACAAAATTGAAGTAGAACGAGTTAGATAGATAGATACACTAATTAATTAAAAGTCATCACATATTGACTTGACTCACTCATCACATATTATATATAGTTGTTTATTTTGATTTTGGTCCTCCATACTATAAATGTACCTGTAGGTTAATTTGTTTTTTTTTTTTTTTAACGTGGATACTCATGCATTGGATGAATGGTATCATTAACGCTTTTATATTAATTATTTAGGTTTGCTTATGATGTGATCACACTGCGGGTTTAGCAAGGTACTCCTTCCTGTCTATATATTACTTTTCATCGTGTATTTAGCTTCCCTCATATCTATGTATGTTACTTTTTACTTCAGTATGTATGTTATCTGTTTTTATTAATGTACATATGATGCCTAATTACTGGTACGTTAAAAAGTTCTTTTAAAGTATGTCTGTCATACATAACATTGCGTTTGCAACAACTTGCAAAATGTCATCCACAACAAAACGTAAACGTAACTAAAAAAATCCTACTACATCTCTCTATATGGATGTTGGAGATTGCATGTACTTGCATTTGCGAGTATTGCGGCGCCCTTTTTTGGTACGAAGAACGTTCTCATCATGCATCTGTCAATGGACATGTCAGATATACACAATGTTGTAAAGGAGGTAGTATCAAGTTGCCCTTTTGAGAAACATACAGCCCTACTATTATTAACCTTTTTAAAATACCTGAATTTTTCACTAACATACGTATGTATAACTCTGTTTTCTATGACGTCATTTGGTGCAAAAGTAGATGACAGTATCAACGACGGGTCTGGTCCATACGTATTCAGAGTTGAAGGACAAATATACCATCGAATCGGATCATTATGTCCTTCTCCAAATGAGAACCCTCGATTTTTTCAAATGTATATTTACGATACCGAAAATGAAATCCCTAACAGAATGGAAGCCTTCAATGACAGCACTCGGTCTCAACTATCTACTGATTTAGTTTCACTTATTTCAAAAGAACTTCACAAATGTAACGAATTAGTTAAGCTTTTCCAGAACGCTAGAGACCTAATTCGCTTAAATGACGTGCCTAACTTTTATATTCGTTTATATAGTTCCTATCATGCAATGTCCTATGATAAACCAAACGATGGTTGTATCGGAGCTATCATTAACGACAACGACCCTTTATCTGATGGCTTTGACATCGTTATTCGTAAAAAGGAAGCTGGTCCTAAACGTATTAACAAGATACATCCATTATACATGCCATTGCAATATCCGTTGTTATTTATTTATGGTGAGAGTGGATGGTCTCCTAATATGCGTTTAAATGCACCTGCCAGTGGTAAAGACAAGAAATTAACAATGAATATGTATTATAACTATCAACTTCATGATCGTTTTAACTTAAATACGTTACTACTAAGAGGCGGTCGCCTTTTTCAACAATACCTGGTTGATGCCTATGTATGTATAGAACAAGATCGGCTTGATTACTACAGGTATAACCAAAGTACATTTAGAACTGAATTTCTTCAAGGAGTCCATGATGCAGTGTTACGCGGAGATACCGAGGGCCGTCATGTCGGTAAACGAACGATCTTACCATCATTTACAGGTGGTCCTCGGTATATGTATAAACATTATCAAGACGCCCTAGCAATTTGTAGGGTCCATGGAAATCCACAGTACTTCATTACCTTTACGTGTAACGTAAAATAGCCAGAGATTGAAAGATATATGGCTAAATTTCCTCCACTTAAGGCTCAAGATCGTCCTGACATCATAACAAGAATTTTCCAAATCAAAACTTAACTCATTACTTAAGTTTATAAAAAATGAAAAACCCTTTGGTGAGGTTGCTGCAGGTATAATTACATGCAACTTCTACCAATTTTGTAACCTATTTGTTCATTCACCACACTATTTCTAAGTCATTCAATTCTTTCAACACAGATCTATATACAGTTGAATTCCAAAAAAGAGGCCTACCTCATTGCCATATGTTGTTATGGATAAAGCCTTCTCAAAGGATCAAAGATGCCGAAGACATAGACAATTACATCTAAGCTGAAATACCTGATCCTGGGGTTGACCCTCAATTATACAGGATCATTTCAGAGTCAATGATGCATGGCCCATGTGGAATTGCAAGAACAAATTCACCGTGCATGAAATTAGGGCGCTGCTTAAAAAAATTCCCAAAAAATTATGAGGAAAGTACATGCTTTGACAAGAACGGTTATGCAAGATACAAAAGGCGTTCAACAAGACATGTTGTTGTTAAAAATGGTGTACCTTTAGATAACCGTTTCGTCGTTCCGTATAATCGTTCATTGTGCTTGCACTATCAAGTACACATAAATGTTGAGTATTGCAGTTGGAGTATGCTGATAAAGTACTTATTCAAGTACATATCCAAAGGACCAGATCGCATACATTACGCAATCATGAGAACTCCTACCACATCAACTGACAACACAACAGACATTAACCCTCCCCAAATTGATGAGATCAAAAACTTTGTAGACGCCGTTTCATTTGTCCGCACGAGGCCGCCTGGAGGATACTCAATTTTTATATACATAATAGAAATCCACATATTCAAGTACTATCAGTTCATTTGGAGGACATGCAAAACTTATATTTCAAGGACAACGATCAGCTAACAAATGTGCTAAGAAATCCATCTGCTACAAAAACAACACTGACTGAATGGCTTTGTAATAATTGTTACGATCCAAGAGGTAGACACTTACGTTACATTGATTACATTTCCGAGTATCGATGGGACCTATCTTCCAAATGTTGGATACGTAGATCATCAAAAAAAGAAGCTGCTATAGGAAGAATGATTTACATACATCCAACATGTGGTGAGCTTTTCTACTTACGAATGCTATTATCACATCAAAAAGGATGCAAATCATTTGAAGACATTCGTACAGTATCTGAAGAAGTATGCCTTACATTTCGCGATGCATGTGAGAAACTAGGCTTACTCCAAGACGATGACGAGTGGTGCAACACCTTTAATGAGGCTGCTCTCTGGGCAACCGCGGCTGAACTACGGACTTTGTTTACCCACATGTTACTATATTGCGGGGTCTCAAACCCGAGTCAGTTATGGAATGCACATTGGGATAAGATGGCAGATGACATATCTCATGCATATGGCATTGTCAACTTAGACGACTTAGAACAATATGTGCTTTATGAACTCGAACTATTACTTCGGTCTTCTACCCCTACTTCGACTTTATCAAATTTTGGTTTACCGTTGCCTAATCAACAATTATTTTTTTCTTTAAAAAATAAACTCCTAATGGAAGAAAGAAATTATGATAGACAAATTCTGGCAATTGACCAAGCTTCATTCAAAGAACGACTTAATGATGACCACCTACAAATCTATAACTATGTTACTACGAATTTATCAACTAATAAGCAAGTTTTGGCTTTCGTATATGGCCATGGGGGAACTGGAAAAACATTTTTATGGTCGACTATAATTGCAGGCTTGCGTTCTGATGGAAAAATTATTTTGGTAGTTGCTGCCTCTGGTATAGCGTCTTTATTACTCCCCTCTGGTAGAACTGCACATTCAAGATTCAAAATCCCTTTAGACCTAACTGATGACTCCACCTGCAACGTCAAGAAAAATACACATCTAGCTCAGCTTCTAATTGAAACTTCACTTATTATCTAGGATGAAGCCCCAATGAATGATAGAAAGTGTTTTGAATCTTTGGAAAGGACTCTGAAAGACCTTCTAAATAGTGCCGACAAACCTTTCGGTGGCAAATCTATACTATTAGGAGGTGACTTCAGGCAGACCCTACCTGTTAAGCGTAAAGTTTCGAAACAAGCCATCATAGCATCATCATTACCTAGATCTTACTTATGGGGTAAATTCAAGGTCTTCAAATTAACTAAAAACATGCGCCTTCAAAGACCGGATACAAATTGCAGAAATCTCAAACTTCTCTTCGTGGCTAATAGCAATCGGAAATGGTGAACTTGGTAAACCTGATATAAATGAACCACAAAACTCGAAAATAATTGAAATACCATCAAATTACATAATACCTTTCCATGAAAACGCACTTATCGAGCTAATACAGTTCATATATGACGATAACACTTTACAAAATCCATCAGCGGCTACCCTATGTGCAAAGGCAATAGTTTGTCCTAAGAATGAAACAGCAGATGACATAAACATGAAAGTGCTCAATATGACTCCTGGAACAACCAAAACTTACCTTAGTACAGACACAATAGTTCCCCACACTGGGGATCAAGGAGACACTGAAATTCTTTACCCAACAGAATACCTCAACCTTCTTACCTTCAATGGGTTACCACCACATCGAATAGAACTAAAAGTTAATACCCCAGTGATGTTAATACGAAACTTAAACCAAACAAAAGGCCTATGCAATGGAACTCGACTAATAGTAACACAACTACTACATAGAGTTATTGAAGCCCAAATAATGACGGGAACAATGATTGGTCACCGTGTTTACATCCCACGTATAACATTACAATGACAAAGAATTGCCATTTACCCTTAAGTGAAAGCAATTTCCAATTAGGTTATGTTATGCAATGACTATAAACAAAAGCCAGGGACAATCGTTAAACAAAATAGGGATTTACTTGCCCCAACCAGTTTTTAGTCATGGACAGTTATATGTAGCTTTATCACGTGCCACCAAACCTTCTGCAATAAAAATGTTAATTGTTCCTCAAGAAAAGGACAAGCCTAACGAAACCAAAAACATAGTGTACTCTGACTTCATAAAAGAAATCAACAATTATTAACAATCACTTTAGAAGCAGTTGAGTATCAATACTTAGAAACATCATTGAGTTGCAAACTATACTATTAAAACATTGCATCATTATAATGAAGACTAACTTGCTTTTCTATGTTTGCAGCTTCATGTCTATCACACACATTGGCGAAATACAACCTCGCGAACCTGGTGATGTAATTCGCATACGAGTAATAAGAAAGTGGATTCCCCACTTCAAAAAGGAAGATCTATGTTATCTCTTTGTAGATATACATGTAACGTATACAACAATGTATTCATTATCTCAATCACAACTACCAAATTACTAATATCTATTCAAATATGTTACAGGGCGCTGCTATTGAAGCCACTACAAATTCAACAAAAGAAAACTACTACGACTCCATAATAAAGATAAATTCATGCTATGCTATATCAGATTATCTATCAATAGAGGCAAGAAACCATATGCAAGTAGTTGAACATAAAGCCACTATCAGATTAGGAGAAACAACCGCTTTTGTCCCCATTGAAGACCCAAACATCCCTACTTACTACTACAACTTCGCAACCTATGAGTTACTACAACAACGACTATACAATAACACACTGTTAACTGGTAAATACTATAACTAAACTTTCAACAAAAAGATGTTCATAGTACTAACTCTATTACACAACAGATTATATCGAACGCATCGAACGAATTTCGGGAGTCCTCACAAGGAAGCAAAAGAACCTACGAAAAGTCACGATATTAGACATCAGGTAAGCGTCTAAAGTAACAAATACCATACCACATTAACGGATACATAAATTTATCACTCAGATGGCAAACCTTACATATTTGACAGCAACAACTTGATTGAGGTCACATTGTGGAATGAGAAAATGAATGAGATCAACAACGAAGATGCAATTGGAAAGGTATTAGCAGTGACATCAACAACGGTAACAGAATACAACGGTATGTTAATTTAAATCTTTAAAGATACTATTATTTTACCTTTTATGTTATGTGCATTAAACAGCTTATTGTCATGTTCTAAGTCATACTTTATCGTTAGAAACAATTGTTCAATTAAAAAACTGGATACATGATAAATTATACTTATCCTCACTGTGATTTCAAAATGTTTCTCCCTTAACTGTTATATTACACTGCAGAAAATTTGCAACTAGAATCAACATCAGCCACCACTATTGCCATAAATCCTCCCCTGCCAAACCTCCCTTACTACATCAACAGGTAATCACAACAAATTGCTTGATAAAACTACATTTCATAAGGCTATATTTGCTTCCTAATAATTTCAAATATAACAGCGCTTTAATGCATTTCTCAATTTCAAACAGATTCAAAGAAATCGACCAAACATCTCGCCCCCCGGTGCCTCTTGCTGATCTGCTCTCAAAACAACAACAGAACGTGGTATCATCCGCTCTCCTCAATTCTTTTAATGTACATTAAAACCTGAAACTTCTAAAGTAAACACTAACCTATATTACAGCAACATCACGCCATATGTGAAGCCACGGTGACAAACATCGAACCCAATAGGCCATGTTATTACGTGCACTGCAACAAGTGCAATGGAAAGGCACACTTGCAAAAAAAAAAAACATTACTACTATATTTGTGAAGATCATGGAGAAAAAAAAGGATTCAAATACATGTAAGTCAAACCCACACTACAAATAAATGCAGTTCTTTTAACGTACATGATGACTTATATTTTTAGGTATTTAATTGAAACTAACATACCATTATATATCCAAAATATTTTAAGCCGAGTTTTAACTTTTTTACATTTGTAGTTGTTTGGTAATATCTATGTCCCATTTATTAATTGTCCACATTGTTTTCATTTTATTTAAATTTTTTTCTACTTTTAAGAAAATCACATTAATTAATTATTTTATACATACTAACAATTTTATTAATTATATTTATATCTTAAGTTTCACAAATTTTACATTATATTATGTTTGTAGACAACTTTTTCTCATGGATAATTTTGAGCGAGCCAAATGCTGAAGTTAAGCATAAATTGACATTATAGCCTTAAATACAAACTTAGAACTAATTTATAAAGGTTTTATGGGTTGTTTTAAATCATAACAACACTCTTCTCAATCTTCCAGTCACACTTTATTTCTAATACCTCCCTTTAAATTACAGGTATTGTGTAAATGACTAAATGCCACCATTGCCGACAACAACTCAAGTACAAAAGTAGTGTTCTTCAATGAGGCCATGACTGCCTGTACATAAACCAACAATATTAAATGCCTAGCTAGTTTTTTAAAATAAAACTTATACAGGATATTGTTTTAGACCGAAAATTAGTAGTTGCATGCATTTCATATATATATATATATTATTATTTGAAAAAGATAAATAAATGTTTAGAACGCAGATATACATAAAGTGTACAGATTCCCATTATTGTACCATTTGCGGAATAAATACCATAATATATTACAAACAATAAAATGTAATAATGAATATTGGTTGGGTACAATGTTATTTATTATTACAAAGCTTAAACG
Source organism: Solidago caesia (assembly GCA_028566075.1). NCBI lineage: Eukaryota > Viridiplantae > Streptophyta > Magnoliopsida > Asterales > Asteraceae > Solidago > Solidago caesia. Next base: position 6,343,560 of record JAOXNX010000028.1, read on the forward strand.
GGAACGAATAACAATATAGGACAAACATATCCAAAATTATTAAGACGATAAAACACTATCTTTTTTAGCTAATCTTCACCATAAATTCTTCTAGGTCTGTTTCGGCTTAAAAACATAATCTGGTTTTGTTTGTTACGTTTGTAACGTGACATGGAAGGTATGTCCTCATTGGAACTGTCGATGCTTAGTACATTAGCATCAAGCTGAAATGCAAAAGAACATGCACTTGTGTTAGACATTTGGGGTTCGTGAGATTGAGAGCTACATGTTTAACGGGGATCAAATATATGCATTCACATTAATATTTGAGGCTGTGTAAGGTGATTACCAAACATGAGGTGGTTGTGGATCATAGTAAGGCAAAAAAAAGGAAGTAAACTTTAAGAATAAAACAATTACCTACACTGCAGAAGAATTATGAGGGATGATGCACTTGTGAATGCAGTGGCAGCAGTGAGGGCAGAACCAGGGGCTGAACCAGGGGCTGCGTAGGCAGCAGAACCGGTGGTTGCATAGGCAGCAGAAGCTTGAGTGGGTATGGGAAGAGATACAACAAACGAGGGGGTTGGATTGAAAAAGTAAGCAGCAACAGCGGGAGATGGAGCACCTGACTGTTAAGTATGTTGAAACATAAACAAATAAGAAATCAAACTATTCGAAATATGTATGATGCATAATGTAAACAGGTCATTTGAAAAGTTTAAAGTGCAAGCATAAGGGGGGGGGGGGTTAAGATCACCTTCATGAGATACAGGGACAGCATCACCGGGTTGAGGAACAGGGATAGTGTTAGTGTTGACAGTAATGGTGTCAACAGAACCATTTTGGGGAACAATGTTAACAGTAGCAGTTGGTAAAACAACAGGAAGAATAGGAGCTCTTGCATTGGAGTTTGTGGGAGAGCCGGTGTGAGACATTGTTGGAGGAGATATGGTTAAAAAGTAATGTGCAAAGAGAATGGAAGAAAGTGTGCAAAGACAATGTAAAAAAATATGTGTATATATAATGATGGTTGTTTATTGTATTTTGGGAAACCTGTAGAATGTAAATTCAGGAAAATATTTTGCCATTAACAAAAATATAGTTTTCAAATTAATAAGAAGGTAGGTACCCCAGCATTATCAAAGGTGTATGTTAGCTGGTTGGGTACTGAAATTCAGGAATATATATAATTAATGAATGTAAATTTATAACTTCTAAAAATAAGTAGTTGACTTGTTATAATCTTAACCTATGCATAAATCCTTGCAAAAAAAAACAAAGGATAATGCTTACCATAAATTATAAAAGGTATATTTTTTTAGTTTTGTACCCAAAATGCTTACCATAAATTTTGAAGCATTTAAATAGATAGAAAGGTTTTTTTTATAAAAAAAAAAAACAGGGTAGAAAAATAAATAATAGAAAGAATGATGAATTACTGGTTCAAACACTTTATACATCTCTGCACCCAGGACACTTAATGATCTAGAACAGAGCATTAAGAAGTAACTGATGGATTAATTTCCGTTTCATCGCTGTTGCTAAATTGCATCTGAAAACTACATATATCAATAAAATTCAAATGTGGTTGGTAATACAGTCCAAAAATGTGTATTTAACTTGTGTATGTATCACCTGATTGAAGCTCAGATTCAGCATTAAGAGTGTGAGCACCATAGTACATAGTATGCTGAAATTTATCTCCATTTTTCCTGCATATAACACATATTTTTAAGGTCAATGTTTGATATAAAGGCTAGAATATAAGAATATAGTAAATGATAACTCATTACAATTAATTGATCTTAAAAATGTACTTTACCCAGTTAAGGATGTGATTAAAAACTTCTCATAATGTCAGATAAGTTCCATCTCTAAAAATTACAACCTGATGATTAAAAAAAACAAAGAATGAAAAATTTAGAGGTCACTATCAGAAACAAATATAAACATCAGATCAACACATTACCATATAGAAGCAGAAGCATTTGAAGGCAGCCCTGTAAAGCCCTATACACCTTCGCTTCATCAGGTGATGGTGTCTCTGCAAATAACCATAGTGGAAAAAATGAAACCAACAATTACAGTATTTTTATTATATAAACTATTAATAAGAAGCAATCAAGTAAATCAATCATTATAACTTTTTCTGTAACACCCCGCCGGAGGCGGAAACGCGAGATGCAACATAGGAAAAATGCGCAAATGGAATTACTCAGAGGAACTATATGAACACGTATCTTAAGCACAAATTGTCATACAATAATTTAAATACAATACAAAATGGATCCCAATATCGGGATAAAAGCCGATGCATCGTGCCCGAGTCTATCAACTACAATGCAGCATCAAATCCTTAAGTCCAGCTAAGTCTCCAGTCTCTAAGTCCA
>JAOXNX010000028.1:6390528-6401452 GCA_028566075.1 Solidago caesia
ATGCACAAGATTAAAGTTGGATACCCACTATGACAAAACGTGTAAAGTTACTTACATTTTGAAGTACTAAGCCCTTTCATTTTTAACATGGAAAATTAAGTATATAATTCAATAAAATTATGTCTTGTTAAGATTGAACACACAAACAACCATAGGAGTTCCTTGCTAAATAAAGGTTAAATTATAAATTGGCTATATATTTTTTGTTTTGATCCAATATAGGTGATAAACTTTTAAAAATACCAATGTAGGTAATGTATTTTCAAATTTTATCCCAATGTAGGTAATGAACTCCATAAAATAACAATGTAAGTAACATACTTTCAAACTTTGTTCGAATATCAACAAAAAGTGCTTATGTGCACTACCTACGTAGACCAATGGTATGATGGCACGTCATCATAAAAAGTGATATTGGGACAAATTTGAAAGTATGTTACCCACATTGGTATTTTCTAATTACCTATATTGAGACAAAACAAAAACTTTATAGCCAATTTATAGCTTAAGTTCTTAACAAATTGGGTTACTGTCTTCAAAATGTATCCAACTATACACGAATGTCTATGGTGTATCCAACTATAATTATGTTCATTGCAGGTATTTAACATTCAATCTTTTAGCATCGTATGTACCCGGATATATGTGACATCTATATAAACTGTCACATCGAGTGTCAGGTTGTCAGTTTGCAATTCTTTGAAGCCATACATTAAACACGATTATAGCTAGATACATAATATAGATATTCGTGTATAGTTAGATTCGTTTTGAAGCCATTAACCCTAAAAAATTTAATGGAAGTTTTGTGATATTTATTTGTGTTTTGTAATAGTAGATTGTATTATTAAACTAGCAAGTTGCTAGATAAACTAGTTACAATGTGTAAAACTAACAAATTCGGGTTATCCAAAAATGACGAGCTATTTTTGATTCAGATGTAACGGTCTAATCGGGATTTTTTTTTGCCCGTAGCCGGTTCTAACGTAGCCACCCCAAGTTATTTGCCCATAATAAGATTCAAACTTAAGATCTTTTGTGAGAAACACAACTCTTTGCCACTAAACCTAGTTACAATGTATAAAGATAGGAGGAATAAGGAGCACAATTCCAATCCGTTCAAATAGTTATGTCAGCAACTTGATCTCGTCCAAGAGGGCTTCGGATTTAAAAGTCAAGTTTTGGAAGCAAATGAGATTTCTACTTTTCTAGATGACTTTCTCCCCTATATTTAAGAAAGCGAATATTGATTCCACTTCCTACACAAAGCTTCTAATATACATTTTTTTGACACAACAATATAATGGTTAAACATCATGTGTTTCAGAAGGGCATGTACTTTCTTTTCATATACTTCATTCAGTGGCATTGCCAAGTCGTTTGTTTTTTATACTCAGGTTATCATCTCTTTATCTCTATAAGAAGAAGGAAATAAGGACTAATCTAACCAATTGAAATGACACCCGTTACGACCCACTTGAATGGAAGCAACACAATACCATCAAACATATTTTCTGGACTACTTCACTTGTTAGAGTAGTAGCAGTGCCACCACGAGTGGCTCGTCATCGACCTGTTTTCACCATCACCACGAGCCAACACCATTGGGTGTGGCTCGTGGTCACCTCGTATTGGGGCCTTCCGTCGTTCCAGCCACGAGTTGGTGGTATGGGCATTGCTAGTGCTCTTATTGAAGCATATTTGGTTTGTATATACACCAGTCTTAATACTCGTATGTGATGTACGATTAAATGAATTTGATAATACTTATTGCATATATTGATTAAAGAAAGTTAGATTTAATTCATGTTTTTTATTGATATGTTGTATAACATTGTGGACTTACTAATTTCTACCTTTCTGTTATGCCATGAAGATGCAAGTTACCTTTCCTTCACAAATGAAGCCACAAGTTTTACCCCAGAACCCGAATACGATTACATTATCGTTGGAGGGGGGACTGCTGGTTGTCCTTTAGCTGTCACATTATCCGAACGTTATTCTGTTCTACTTCTTGAGCGCGGGGGTGTAGCAGATTTTGATCCTAACGTATTATACGCAATCAACTCTGTGACTAACATTATTAATGCAAATGAGAAAAGTTCACCGGCTCAAGCGTTTACTTCTGAAGAGGGTATACGAAACGCGAGAGGAAATGTCTTGGGAGGTAGCAGCATGGTAAATTTTGGGATTTATTCGAGAGCTGATGACTATTTCTATAATAAAACAGAAATTGAATGGGATATGATAAGTGTTGAAGAAGCCTATAAGTGGGTTGAAGATAGTGTTGTCTCTATACCAGAACGTTTAAATACTTGGCAAAGTTCTACCTTAGATGCGTTATTAGAATCCGGAGTAGGTCCAAACAATGGCTTTACCGTTGATCACCTTCAAGGAACAAAAGCAAGTGGTTCTACGTTTGATGGTTCAGGGAGACGACACGGTGCAGTAGAGTTACTAAATAAAGCCAACCCTGATAATCTAAGGGTGGTGGTTCATGCCACAGTTGATCGAATTATCTTTTCCGCCTCTGAAGTCTTGGGTAACTATTTTCTTTTCTTCTGTGTTCATTCTAAATTTGAATTTTTGTATACTTATAATCATTTCAACAAATGGCGTCTAGGGGCCTCATACGGATGTTGAATTGACATCGAAACTAATCATATTAACAAGGTGCAGGTTTAGCGGCAGTTGGGGTTGTTTATCATGATTCAGAAGGGAAGCAACATGAAGTCCATGTAAGAAGAAATGGGGAAGTGATTATATGTGCTGGAGCTATTGGAAGCCCTCAAATTTTGCTCCTAAGTGGAATTGGGCATGGGTCATACTTGGAATCACAAAATATTACCGTCGTTCATCAGCATCCTTTCGTTGGTCAGTTCATAGCTGATAATCCACGTATAGGGATTAGTCTTCTAGTCCCTTTTCGATTAGATGATTTTGGAAGCCAGGTGATAGGGATCACAAAAGACGACATCTATATAGAGTCCAGTTCTGGCATCACCCCATTTGATTCTCCTGCAAGTTTCATATTGTTTCCTCATACTTCTTTTCCATTAAACATAAGCGTTGTCACCGTTGTGGCCAAGGTCTCAAAGCCGTTATCAAATGGATTTCTTAGTTTAAAATCTGCAAATGATGTTACTGTTACTCCGAAAGTCAGATACAACTACTTCTCTAACTCACAGGACCTTGCACAGTGTACTAATGCAGTAGATGTAATTCGGAAAATGTTGAAAACACGAGCTATGGAGATATACAAGTTTAGCGATCGTGATGGTGGAAATTACTTCAACTTCATTGGGCATTCGTTACCTGAAAGTTCATCCAATGAGGAAACCATGGAGACATTTTGTCGTGAATCTTTAACAACATTTTATCATTTTCACGGTGGATGCTTGGTGAACAAAGTTGTTGATAGGAATTTGAAAGTCATTGGAATTAATTCCTTACGAGTTGTTGATGGTTCGGTATTCTCTCATTCGCCAGGAACAAATCCTCAAGCAACGGTCATGATGTTAGGCCGTTATATCGGCGTAAGGATACTCGACGAGAGAGGATAAGATGATTTACATTCTTAACTTCTTTTTTATGTTTATTGTTTTGCATAAAACGAACTCAGATGAACAAAGTTCAACCTGTTATCAAACATAAGCAAAGCGAAGTACCAAATTTTCATATAAACAAGTTGAAACGGCCACTTATAAGCGAATGTGGTTTGTGATTTGTGATATGAAAAATTCCCATGTAACGACTAACCAAACCAATGTAAGAATAGATGATACAATTTACAATAAGATATGAATGCTAAACAAGCCACACGACGATTTCCGTTCAACTGTTCATGAAGCTTCAAACAACAAAACCACCGTATAAACAACCAAATGAGTTACAAAAACCATAAAAAAAACAACTGGAAAAGTACAAAGCAATAAATAAAGAACATAAATAGTGACATGTTTGCTAAACACTAGGTTTGCCAGAGGGTCGGTTACCCTATTTTTTTTACATAGCACCAGGCTCATGACCATGAACCCTCACCCGATATATGCAAGTATGTGTAGGGCTACCATGATTGGACAGGAACTCTAGCCTAATTGAATCGATAATGGCTGCATTTGAGCCTCCTGCTTCCAAGACGTTAAAAGTTTGGGCACTACTCTTTTCAAGGTCGTATGTGAACTCAGTCAGTAAATGCTCTTCTCGTGTATCTTCCTCGCTGCGCAACCATCCCAACACTTTACAGTCCTTGGGAGCACTCGATCTATCAAATGCCACACTCTGTTCAAGACAATATACAACATTAAAAGAATGTGTGTTTGGAGAGCAACAACATATCTACAAAAACTACTTGAACTTTCTTATAAGATAAGAATAGCCACAAGAGGCATTTAATCATGATTTCATTATTTATATCCATAGGAGTGACAAAATGGTGGCTCGAGTGGCTTGGGTGACAGACGAACATGTAAAGATAAATTCTGGTCAAAATATTGTGTTAATAAAGTTACAAACTAAGTTATTACAATAATATTTTAAGCTACTCCCAACCTATAAACCCGCTCAGCCAATTTGATTTGTTTTAGTTTCTCTTCGCTTAATTCATTTGCCACAATAGGTACAGTCGTACAGATCATAACCAAATCAACCCATTAGTAATTAGTATATAAATGGGTCAAAAGTTCCAACCTCAATTCACAAGGCAAATTCAGTGAACAAGCAATTCAACTATTTAAGAGTGAGGCTGAAAGATATTTTTGCCTTTTATAGGTTGCAAATGGACAGATTCTATCTAAATGATAACCTTACATTTTACCTGAAGAATCACCCCTGTATCTATTTAAACATCTCGCAGTTAAAAGAAGATGCACTCTTTTCTTAGAATTTCCATCACTTTTGAGTTTGGGTTGTCCCAAAAAACGATACAATGTTTCCTATTGTAGAGCTTTTACTTCAGATAATCAGATTTTAACATTTTAGCAATAACCACTCTTTGTATGATATTGAGTGCTTTACAATTTCTCCAAGTTTTGTCCAGAACAGGGCAACTATAGATATATGATTGTTAGTTATAAGCTTCTACTAAAACACATGTCAAGTCAGTTGCATTATTGGGAAAGAGTGTAATGTTTAAAATTTGTGAAGTAAAAGTACTTTATGTGGTGTGTAATTTGTTTATACCTTTGCAGTGATTACAAGTTATTATATGATGTTAGTTCGATCATTATATTATAATAAAACTATTAGCTAATTTGATGAATTTAGCATGAACTGCAATGCTTCTCTATTTTGATTTGTCAATGTATCTTCTAGTGTAATCCCAAAATATAATTTGCCTAAAGCACTAGAACACATTTCTAACTTCCTACTGTATATTAAACTATGATCCCAAGTGAAACACGATGGCAGAAAATATACAAGCTAAAATCTCATGAAAAACTTACAATTATATTCAAACTATTTAGTATTAGTGTATACGCACATTGCAACGGTAGCGAATAACTTCTGAAGGTTTCTCAATTGTTTTGGCAGTTTTTTTTAGATTTCGGTGATTTCTGGCAGTCGCTTGTGGTGGTTACAGGCGGTAGGTGGTTGTAGATGTTTATGGGTGTATGAGAGAGATAGGGAGAGGTGTGCCCGTACATTTTGCCACCTCTCATTGTATGAACATTAAGGTATAAGGCAAACAACTTCAACCAGAACTAATTATTCCTTCGCATCTATTCTCGTTTATCAAAAAGTTTTATTTTCATACATATTTGACTTGAGCTTTTAAAAGAATGTATAAGCTAAAATAACTAATAAATAGAAAAAAAATGTTCCATTCATGAATGCATATGAAATATAGTTCATTTTTGCAGCTAGTCTCCTAAAATAGACACAAGCACATAAAGTTACTAAACCACCATGATTTTGAATTCATATCATATTAACAAAGTAAAAAATATATAAGTGGTAACAATAAAATTACTCATATTCGATGATCATTATCACCAATGCAAGTGCTACAAGAATCCTCAGAGGCTTCTTCCGTACCTCCTTAAATAAAACTCTAACTGAATTCAAATGGTTGATGCTCACCAACTCTTTCTACATTCCATCTTGGGAATTAAATGGCCTGCAAACCCATAAAATCAATAGGAAAAAAAATAATGAATCTACAATCTTTTTTTTTTTTTTTTTTGGGTAAAAATCTACAATCATTATATAACACATGTTGGCCGTATAAGAATTGCAAACAAAAATATAACGGAAAACTGAAATTTGCAATTTCAATTACATTAAACAGTGATAACACAATGACATTAACATTAAAAAAAAGGATTGAAAAGAAATAACTAGGGTAAAATAATTGTGGAGTACTGTAACTTATTATATATACATATTCATATATGCATAACTTACGATTTTAGATTTAGGGGAATCGTTGAGGACTGTAAAAATACATAATTGATCTTAAACAGATATTGAGAAGAGGGGGTGGGGTTGGGTACATGTTCTGTGTAAAGAGTTTTGATTTGGGGGAAATCTAGATGCAAAATAAGAGGGAGAAACAAGTTGTAGAATTTTTTATTTGGGGGAAAAGGGCGGTTGTCAAAGATAGAATTGAAAAATTAAATATAATTTTTAGGAGGGATTTAATTTTCCTATTAAAATTTAAAATTTTTATAAATGTAAATAACAAGCTATTTTTTTTTATTTCTGTTTGTTTTTTTTTAAATGACGAGTAAGTTGTTAACGATCATGTACTCACACTGACATTAAAATGGACAGTATGTAGACTCCGATTCACAATTAACATTCTATCGTTACCATCCTAAAGGAAACCCAAACAAATGTATTTTCAACTAAAAAAGTTCAAGAGCTAAAACTAAAACTTAATTAAATGTTAAATATTTTTAGAGTTTATAATAAAATATTGATTAAAGTTAAGATGTAATTTGGCCAAACGAAATCGAATTAATTGGTTTTTAGTTGGTTTGGTTTAACATAACATTTGGACGGATTGGTTTGAAAAATCGTTAAACCATTTATATTGGTGTGGTTAAATGTAAATAACAAGCTATTTTTTTATTTGTGTTTATTTTTTTTAAAAATGACGTGTAAGTTGTTAGCGATCATGTACTCACATTGACATTAAAGCGAACAGTATGCAGACTCTGATTCACAATTAACGTTTCCTCGTTACCTCCAAAAGGAAACCCAAACAACTCTATTTTCAAATAAAAAAAATTCAAGAGCTAAAACTAAAACTTAATTAAAGGTAAACTTTAAAACTAAATGTTAAATATTTGTAGAGTTTATAATAAAATATTGATTAAAGTTAAGATGTAATTTGGCCAAATGAAATTGGAGCAATTGGTTTTTGAGGGTTTGGTTTAACATAACATTTTGGACGGATTGGTTTGAAAATTCGTTAAACCATTTAGATTGGTGTGGTTAAGATTTTAAGCTAAAATCGATCAAACCGAGCCATATGCACCCCTAATAAAAGGCATAATTAAAATAAACTAAGTTGGTGATTAAATAAGTTAATTATATAAAAAGTTAACTAGGGTAATCTCTTTTACCCAAATCAAGTCAATTATATAAATGAAAAGTTTGTCTAAACATATCTATACTACTATATAAAAGAGCAAACTCCCCCACCTTTTTCAACTTTCTATCTTTCAAATACCCAAATTACCCTTTAATTTCAAAAGCTTTCTTTTTATAATTAACCAATATACCTAAAATACCTTAATGAAATAATTTACAACATCTATCATTCAACTCCTAATACATTATCCCCTTTTATATTAATTACATTTACATCAATAATCACACCACCGCCGCCGGCACCGCCATCACCACCCATTTCCGCCGCCACCCGTTACTACCACCACCACACCGTCGCCGCTATGATTATTGCCGCCGCATCGTGCGGGCACGAATCTAGTAATGAAACTATTAGTTACATTTAAGATGTAAGAGTATGTAATAATTTATACATTTTCATAATTTTTTATCATATTATATGGTTTTTGTTTGTAGATGTCAAGTTTGTTGTAAAAAACCGAAAAGATCGTAATGTACCACATGTTTTTTTTTCTATAATATATTCGAATGATTAAGCTTCAATGTTTTCAATAGGATAGTTATTAGTAAATCAAAATTTCTATGAAAAGTCAAGTTATAATTATCTAATAATATTTTTATATGTATATTTAATTTAAAAATTGATTAAACGTGTAACTAAAATGCTTTATTTTGAAAATAAATAAATTAATGTTCAATAGAATATTGTGCGATCACCCACTTTGTCCTATGCCTAACCCATATACTTTTTATGTGATTAAAGTATATCATTGTTATCTATATTCCTATATAAAGCATTTCAACTCCTTTCCAAATATCAAATCATGAATTGATGTCTCTAAAATAGTCATCTACTATTAACACACATAACACCTAACAAAGATACGCTACCAAAAATACCTTAATGAAATAAATTACAATATCTATCTTTCAACTCCTAAAATAACTAAACTACCCGTTTTACATCAATAACCTACAGTAGCCGCCACCACCAATTGTCACCACCACCAGTCGCTGCCACCACCACAATGCCGCTGCTACCACCAGTCGCTACCAACATCGCCACCGCATCGTGCGGAAATTCGTCTAGTTTTATATAACTGAACTTGTATAAATATTTTTATAAATAGAATTTTTATTATATCATAATCATCATAAATATTAAGTTATTAAAATTGTAATCTGCCCACCAAAATAATTTCCCTCTCTTTGAATTTTTTTACCCATAAAAAAACCCGCCTCTAATTTCCCCCCGGTAGCGATTTAATTTTGGTTTCAACCCTCATAATTAGCCTCCCTCCACTTTGACTTGCTAAAAAAAAAAACGGAATGAAATTCACCGCTCTCCACACTTCAATCTCGGGCTGGTGCTATTTTATTTGCCTTTTCAGTTTGATTCCTCGACTCAAACATATAAATCATTGCAGGACTTCGTTGTTGGTGTGCACCGAGTGATTATATGGGTATTGGCCCTGCTGTTGCATTTTCTGCTGCAGTTTAGGCTACTGGATTTCAAGTGGATGATATTGATCTTTTTTAGATCAATGAGGTGATAATGAGATGAAAAAATCTCTTATGTTTAATAATTTCATTGTAAACTTAGCGTTTTGATAAGTGATTGATCACCAAACCGTGATTACCTCCGTTCGGATTACAAGTGGATGTATGATGTTTATTATATTCAATTGGCGATTCCCCGAAGGTAGAGAACTCTCTATACGCCAGTAAGATGGTAATGGGTGTCGGCTGTATAGGTGAACATGGGCATGCCGGAGTAAAGGAGAGTTTCTCCCTTTTTATAGGATCTTCTAATTTAGAGATAGATCCTATATTTATGAAATAGATCAAGATAATATTTTATCTTGATTCGGTTATTATTGGATGTATATCCATTACGGATTTAGAGCCTGTATCTTAGGAAAGGAATATGATCCTTTTTAATGCAATCAGCGTCTTCTGTCAATCTTTGTACATGGAACCCTTCGTATGTACGAAGGGGTATATCATCAATAAACAATTTTTTTTTTTTTGTTTTTTCTGGTAGGCATTCCGCATTTGCATCCCAATTTTTGTATTGCCAAAAGAAGCTTGAAATCGATCCACAAAAGATCAATGTCAACGAAGGTGCAATTGCCATTGTATATCCTTTGGGCGCGACAGGTAACTTAAAGAATCACACATTAATAGTAACTAGCATGGTACCCGCGCAATGCAGCGGCGGTGTAGTGGCAGTGACGAATGGTGATGGTGGTTGCGGCGACTGTTGGTGGTGGTGGCGGCGTCAAGTGGTGTAGGTAATTGATGTAAAGATATTTGATTTAAAGGGGTAGTAGAGATATTTTAGATTATAAGAGACTTATGATGTAATTTAATTCATTAAGGGTAGTATTGACATTTCACATGTTGTAATTTTCAACAGGGGTATATAATCTTGACCCTTAAGGCCCAAAACATTGTATCTAGTAGGATCAAAGTAGGATCAGGTTTGCTATTCAAAAGCCATTGTATTGTAATGATTTTTCATGATTTTGTATCAATTAATGTCCGGTTTGGAAAAAAAAAAAAAAAACCTTGAATGAATGCATGCATACAATTACATATCTACATCATACATTAACAGAATTTCTTAACTCCTCAACACGTAGAGCTTTTTTTTTTCTTTTGAGGATGGCATGTTCTTTATCATACATAAAACTTTTTTACATTTCATAGGTTCGAGTGATAACATATTTGTGACTAAAATTTAGTCTTAAATATGTTGCCGATGTATTAGGGGTTTAGTTGGGACTGCGTTTTTTTTTCTTATGGGTTATTTGTTGAAAACGGATGGAGACGGTACGAGCGTAACCTTAGTCGAACGAGCGTAACCTGTTCAAGGGGGCTTCGCCCTTATCGGTCGTAGACCAAAAGGAATTTATAAAGGGGTTGGGAGCGGAACGCATTTGAGAATGGTTTGGATTTGATGAGCGGCGATCCAAGATATGGTGATGGTTGGATACGGTACGGGCGTAGACCTTAGTCGCACGGGCTCCGCCCATGTAGGTGGTGGTGATCGGAGTTTGTGAGTCTCGAAGTGAAAGAGAAAGATGATGAAAAGTTTGGAGAAAAAATAAAGTGAAAGTATTAAAAAATGGATATTAAAAAAAAAAAAGATTTTTTAGTGGTTCTCATAGTTCTTACCCTTCTTTTTTGTTCTCATTTGATCACTTCACTATATATATATATATATATATATATATGTATGTATGTATGGTGAAAAGTTATTTTAAGAACCCCTAAAAGGTTAAGAACTTTTAGGAACCCTTTTAAACTTTTTAAATCAATCTCAACCATTGATTATTCTTTA
>JAOXNX010000028.1:6439084-6462336 GCA_028566075.1 Solidago caesia
AAAAACCGGTCCCCTAACCGCGAACCGGTCCGACCGGTCGAACCGGCCGGTCCGGTCCGGTTTTTAAAACATTGATTTTTCACCAATAAATGCGGTTTGGTTGGCTGAAATCACCAGATTCAACACCGACTTGAGACTTGAGCCTGTTGGCTAACACTTCAGAAATGGATTTGTTAATGATTCCAATAAGGTTTATAAGACAATCATTCAAGCTCTCCGGGTCTTTGAATTTGAGGATGAGAGTGATAAATAAAGATCCATGGCCCATGTTGATAGTACCATTTACAAAGAAATGATTGAACATGGGGACAAAATTGGATACCAATTAACCCCAAAATCGTTTAAATAATTTAAAGTTGAAACCGTCTCATCCAGATGCTTTGTCATCATCGCAATCAAATACTTCCCTCTTTATTTCTTTCGCCGTAAAACTGTCAATCAGACTCTCAGCCTCCTCGTTACTCAATCTCAAGCCCGACCAGTCTCTAATCTTAGGCATCCCTCTCCAATCTTCGTGGAACTTCTTTCTGAAAAAATCATGGACCATCTTCTCCACTTGATTCGGTTTTTCAACCCATTCATCGTTCCTTAGTAATCCCAGGATAACATTACTTGATTTGTGTTTATTGATGAAACCGTCAAAAAACTTGGAGATTTTATCACCGTCTAAAGCCCACTTGACATGAGACTTTTGGTTGAGGTCATTTGCTTTATACTCTTCTAACTCTGCAATTCATCACCCTGCTTTATAAAAATGTAGATTCCAAAAATTTTTCAACATAAAACATAACTCCGTTAACAAAATTGTTAAAGAACGTTTAAAAATCCCAATTGATTCCTAACGGAATCATAATTACCAAAATGGTGTTACATAAAACGTATCATCACAATCAGTGCCGGCCCAAGCTTTTTGGTGGCCTTAAGCGAGATCGATTTTGGGGGCCTAGTTTATTAGCATTTAAAGTAAAAAGGGGCGGGGGGTACCTGCGCGGCTGCTATATATATGTGAGTTACAAAGATAAGGTTTATTAGTTGACAAGGAAGCTGAGGAGCTAACAAAAATGCGTTTTAGGAAACTAAGTGTATGCTCTCAGAAGTCAGATCACCATTAGGGAAAAAATGAAATAAAATTGAGCCTTCAATTAACAGACTGCAGTACTAACGGAATTGCAAATTAAGGGGACTTTCACAATGCCAGGGACAGATACTTACGTCGCAGGATCAGTCAAACATCGGTAGCCCTGAGATTCATCTCACAAAAACAAATCATATATGAGAAGAAAATCATAGCATTCATGTTTTAGAACTCACAAAAACAAATCATATATGAGTTTCTGTCGTCTGTTTTGATTCACTCAAGCAGGTCCACCTGTATCTGTTTTCAAGGAGGTGAGTGACTGGTGAGGGCATTCATCTTCACTGAGGTTTCTGTCATCTACTCGTCTGTGTCTGTGTGTGTTATTGTGTTAATCGGATTACTGGATTAGCTATTTAGCAATTAGGGATCTTTTAAGTTTTTGGACCCAGGATTTTTTTAAGCCCAAATATTTAAAACTTAAGCCCATTATGTAAAATATAGGGGCCTTAGATTTTTGGGGGCCCAAAACAAATGCCTAGCTTGTTACTTATATTGGGTCGGCCCTGATTAGAAACGATGAAAGTTAGTTTACTGGTTTTGAATGTTACAACAAATTGTTTGACTTCATATATTTGATATAAAAAAATTAAATAACATGTAAATGTGTATATACATAAACCATTACAGTGACTATTTATATATAGTTCAACCAAAAAATACATACCGAGATTGCATAAATAGTTTTATATACCAACGTAATATTTGCACAATGCACAATTATTTATGTGAAGCAAAAAATGAATAAAAACGTAGTATCTTTATTTAACAATATAAAAAAACATAATCCAAAAACATAAAACTTTATTTAAAACCTCGGTACACTAAAACCTTATAGGGTGGTTGTGTAGGTACCAATGTTGTACAAAGGATTATGAGGTTCTTTCTGATTTACCTTTATTTAAAAACATAATTCAAAAATCGAAACAAAAATGTAACAAAAATATATAAAAAAAACCCAAGCTCTTAGCCACCGAAAATATATATCCACGTAATATATAGCAATAATTTGCATAACTCTTACGTTAACTTTGCATACATATTGTCATATACCAATATATAAGATAAGATATAATCATCATTTGACAAATAATTGTAGGAAATAAAAACAAATAAAGACGTACTAACTTTATTTAAAAACATGATCTAAATAGAAACACTAAAACCCAAAATAAATAATTAAAAAAAACCCCAAAGTATCAGCCAAATAGGTTGTCGTGTAAACAAGTTGATTAGTATGCATTAAACTAGGGGTGTAAAGGAGTCGAACTTTTAACGAGCAATTCGAGTTCGAGCATAGTAGTTTTCGAACTCGATTCGAACTCAAATACAAACTTACTCGATTAGTTTCATGAGTCGATCTTAATAAACTATTATTCTGCTCGGCTCGCTCGAAAGTTTGTTTGATTATTCAAATCAAGTTCGAACACACTTTTAAAAAACTTGTTTTTGAGCTCGGGTTTTATAATTATTAAACAAGCCGAACCTAACATTCATGGTACCTGACTCGACTGAGCTCGTTGACGTCCTTATATATTTTTTTTGAACAGTCAGTCGTGTAGCGACATCAGGGAACACCTTACCATACAAGGATGAGACCCTGCCAATTCCACTCATTCCCATAAGGTTCAAGAGATGGACATACATTTTAAGAAAAAAACCTCACAGACTTGTCATTCCAAATAGTCGAATCCAAAACCTATGAGTAAAACCAGGAATGCATCAATAAGTTGAACTGACTTCATTTGCAACATCCCTATATTAAACAGTAACCAAAGTTTGCAATTGTTGTTAAAGTAAAATAAAGTCTCAAAACAATACCAATTCTTCTCAACAAAGTATTCAATTATAGAAGCTTTTTACTTATATAAAACATGCTCATAAAGTTTAATAAATTCTTTAACCATGTGCTTCCATTCCCCTAAAAGAAGGTGGTGTTTTGCCTCCCTCCTTGTTTGCCTCCACCTTTTTATGGCAACTTACCGACTTCTCATAATCCCGATCTCAAGCAAAACCATTAGTTTTCATCAGTGTCTTTATGCATTTGTTTT
Organism: Solidago caesia; assembly: GCA_028566075.1. Taxonomy (NCBI): domain Eukaryota; kingdom Viridiplantae; phylum Streptophyta; class Magnoliopsida; order Asterales; family Asteraceae; genus Solidago; species Solidago caesia. Next base: position 6,442,271 of record JAOXNX010000028.1, read on the forward strand.
TATTTTTCATCCACTTTTTTACATCTGTATTTAAAACTCACCAAAAAACAATTTACACATAACAAAAGAAAAGTTTTAGGGTAAATTAAGCTAGGTATCATTCTTTACATTTTAGAACCGAAATTTAACAAAAACATAATATCTAACTTTGTTCACATAAAAATAAAAATTTTATGCACTTAAAAACTTATACGAAATTTAAACCTTTTACAAAGTTTATAACCTTTTTTGTGGATAGGTTTTTAACTATAACAAATCAAATTCAATGAATTAAATCAATATATAAAAATAGTTTAAATAAAATTTTCTTATTATTTATATTGGGCATATAGGGTGTGTTTGGCAATTAATTCTTAAAGGATTTTTAGAAGTTTGAACTTCTAAAAAAAAGTTCATATGGAAAAGTTAGACACACAAATATAAAATTGAGATAGAAAATCTCTCCCAAAGTTCATACAAGCTTTTTAAGTTTATAAAATACCAACCCAAGAAGACTTTATGAGGGGCTGGCATCGTGTGAGTTAAACACGCGGGGAAGCCGCGGTAACCCATTGGAACACTGCCGCCGATGATTTTGAGTGCGGCAAGGGGAAGTAACTCGGGGAACTTTCACGCACGGGGAAGCCGAGTCGTATATGACCGTTTGTGTATCAACGGCTAGTTCTTTTTTTTTTTAAATATATATATTCAAATTTTATAACTCATTTACCAAACTAAACAAACTAAACAATCTCCCACATATAAAATATAAAAGATAAAGAAATTACAGGCGAAAAAGGATGGATGGAAGACGGAAATACAAGAAATACGAGTGTCGGGAAGGAAGAATACCACCCTTGAACAACTTTATGTTACATATGTGCAAGAGAAGATCGATATGGTTGATAAAGCAATTGGAATGATTTATGATGCCCATTTTGCCGAAATGTGACAACAAAATATCGGTGAAGACGCGGCGGTGGACAGTGTGAAGTGTCCACCAACGAAAATCAAACACTCAAAATATTTTTTAGGATCAGTGAATCGATGCCGATGTCGATTTGTAGTTTTTTATTTTAGTTTTAGGATTTGTAGTTTTTTTTTTTTTTTAGGATTTATAGTTTTTATGTTTTTATTATTATTATGTAATGTTTTAGTTTTAATATAATTTTAAGTTTTTAAATAAAATGAAAATTGTAGTGAGTGGTGGGTGAGTGGAGTGTTGCCAATGAAATAATGGATTGTGATATGAGTGAGAAGTAGCTGAGGTGACATAAAAAAATTGGTTGAAAGTGAATGGTAGGAAAATTTCAAGACAACCAATGCCAATGCTCTCATATCACTATGCCAAATTGAGAATGGTTTAACTAATTTTCTCAAATATATACCAAGGAAATAAAAAACACATTCCGATAGTTTAGTACTACTAGCATTCCCCAAATCAAATTAAAATCAAAAGATTTATATTTAATTAATTAAATATAAACACAAAAAATTAAATAATAAACAAGACAACCCTCCAACCTTTCATTCATCTTGTAATTAATTAATCAATAAATACATATAAAAACTGTTTCTTTACAGCAAAGAAGAAGAAGTAGTGAGTTTTGAGTTCTCACAAAGCAAACCCATTCTACAAAGTTTCTCTTTCTTGTTCATTCCCAACATCAAATTTTCACCAAAAACACACACACACACACACACACACACACACACAGTGTCTGTATATTATATACACATACATATACACACACATATATATACATAAAGAAGATTATTCCTTTCTTGATTGATTCCTTTGATCTTGTGAATGTGGCTTCTTTTAAGGTACACTTGTTCTTCAATTTTCTGTTTACTATCATTCTTGTTTCTTTATGGGGTGTGAATCTTATTTCATTTATTTTTATTAATTATAATAATAACAATCTTTTTTTTGGGGTGCATATGTTTAAAGAACGAATCTTTATTAGTCCAGCTTGATTGTACTCATATTCTTTTGATACCCCTTTTGACATCTTGACTAATTGTATGATCAAGATTTTTTAATCAATACACACACACACACACATATATTAAGATCTAAGCCTTTATTAATAATCATTTTTTACTGAATGCAGAGTTATAGCATTTGTGGATTTTGGGATTTTTTTCAATAATGCCAACAGGTAATTTGTTTTTTTAGATGAATTCAATGTTGTTTATTTGATCATATAAGTGGGCATTTATTATTTTTTTTAAATTTTTATTTCTTAATAAGTTTTATTTATTTATTTTTAATGATTATTATGTTGCAGTATTGAATCAAGATGATAGAAGTAGTCAAGTGTATGATTTAGGGACATTTGGGGATGATAATAGAAGGGTTAGAGTTAGATCTTTGAAGAAAAAAGCAATGGGAGTATCGACGAAACAGATAAACTCACTTAAAACACGAAGTAATAAGCGTGTGTCGAATTGCAAATTTGCTTCCATTTCTATTGATGATGTTAGAGATGAGGAGGAAGAGAAAGTAGTAAACACTTTTCGCCAAATATTGATGGAAAAAGACTTTCTTTCTCAACGACATGATGATTACCATACACTGTTGAGGTAAAAAATGTACATCTTTGACATGATCTTTATTGCCGCTATCATTTTGATGTCTGTATCAAATTTGAAATCCAAACTTACTGGATTTGACCTCATTATTCACAATTTATTTATTGTTTAGAACATTTGAGTATCTAGCTAATGAAATTGTCCAACAAACTATAGTTTTAGATTAATGCTTGTAATATAGTTTTACTTAGCTTACATTCATGTTCGAGTTGTATTTTTTTTTATTTCCAACTATTTGTTTTAATTATTACTCCTATCCTATGAATTTTAATAGTTCAACACTTCAATTTAACGCATAGTTTAGTAAAAGGTTTGCAGTAACCGTCAAATATATAAATTACCCTTCAACAAAAACATACTAGAATTGATAAACGGTAACAATGACAACAGATTGATAGTTGACTTTGACTTTAAAAAAATTCCAAGGAAGAAATGCTGCAATATTCATGGTGCTTTTTTAACTCAAACACGGGGTTGCAGATTCTTGAAGGCAAGGAAATTTGATATTGATAAGGCGGTTCAAATGTGGATAGAGATGCTTAACTGGAGGAAAGACTACGGTGCTGACTCTATCTTAGAGGTGCTCTTTGTAACTTCCTCTATTTACTTTATATGCATAATCGTTTGACCTTTCTTGTTTCTAGAAATCTTGCCCTTTGTGAAGGTCTATTTCATGCTACACAAGAGTAGTATAATAATATAATAATTCATCCAACTAAAATGTGTGAAAGTGGTCAAAAAGGTTTCGTACCAAATCGGTTGAATTCTTTGAATCATTGTTGGAAAACTGATACCGATGGTTTGCATTTCGAAGTTGTAAAGTTGTTTGTTTGACTTTGATATTTCAAGTGGTGTATATATTCTTAAAAACTTTAAACAGGCCGGCTGGTAAGATGATTTTCAAACTAAGCTAGACCAGTCAAATACCAGGCTTCATATCTTATTTAATTTTATGTCTGCTCTTACTTATATGTAAGCATGTCTATATAACAAGTCATACAATAAAATTCTAGCGCGTCTGTGGATAGAATTGGCAATGTCTACCCATTTACTTATGAACGGGCCGTATTCGTTATTTTATGTATAATGGGTCAAATGAAATAATTTTAAAAAATTAAGCTAACAAGGAAACATGTCTGATGTTGCCAAAGCTGTGTTTTTTTTAATGCATACAAGACATACAACATTCTAAACAGCTTATTTAAGAAAGTCAGATTATTATTGTAATAGTTTTCGTCATGTTCAACATTCAAATTGTTTATAAAATAAAATTGGACAAAATGTGTTTGCATTGTGACTAGTCACCCGACTGCCCAATTGGCCACCTCTATGCTTGGATGCTTATAAAGTTATCACCATGTTAGGCATTTCATTTCTTACCATGGTGATATTGCTGTGTGATATTTGATCCTAACATAACATGACCTTTCAGGATTTTGTATATAATGAATATGAAGAGGTTCGAAGCTACTATCCTCATGGCTATCATGGTGTTGACAAAGAGGGGCGACCTGTTTATGTTGAAAGACTGGGAAAAGTTGACCCGAGTAAGCTTATGAGCGTCACAACGGTTGACAGGTTTTTAAGATATCATGTACAAGGTTTCGAAAGAGCTTTTTCTGAGAAGTTCCCAGCATGTTCTGTTGCAGCTAGAAGACATATAGATTCTTGCACCACCATATTAGATGTTCTTGGGATGGTTAGTTTTCATCCCTTTCTTTAGTTCTGCAATGTTGGCAATATGAGTGGGTTGGTCGTGATTGGCTAATTGACCTTGTGTGTAAATAGATTTGGGTTCAAAGGGGTATTTTTCTTGTACGGGTAATATTAGCTGGAGCTGGTTCTGTTGATCCAAAAATTTTCTCCACAAAGTTATTTTTTAATAAAAATTAGTGTGTCGAATATGGGTACAAATTTTTTTGTTATTCAATTATAATCTAAGTTTTTGAATGAGTCGATTTAGGAGGTTTTATGCATTAAAAGTACACTTAAGACAAGTTTCAATCTATTGACCCATTTTCGAACCCTTTTCTTGTCTAGCTATTTAATTTTATTTACCCGCTTGAATTGTAACCCAGTACAATCCATTCATATCTGTTTACAGTGTCCCAGCAATCTGAATGATTAATTTTTGTCTCATTTTTGTAGAACTGGATGAGCTTCGGTAAAGTTGCGCATGATTTGCTAATGCGTATGCAAAAAATAGACGGAGATAACTATCCGGAGGTGCCAACTTTGATACCTATAATCAAGATTGCTTTTGTTAATGTGTATGCAGTATGCTGTTTCTGATCCCTTTTTAAAAATAATTTTTGGTTAATCAGACGTTACATCAGATGTTCATTGTGAATGCTGGTAGTGGATTTAAATTAGTATGGAATACAGTAAAAGGGTTTCTTGATCCAAGAACGACATCAAAGATACATGTAAGCATTACAAAAGATTTGTTTTTTGTGTTTAATGTTAAAACAGAATTTTGTTTTCTACTAAATCGTGATTTGGTTTTGGAGCAAATATATAGGTTCTTGGCAACAAGTATCAGAACAAATTGTTGGAAGTTATAGATTCAAGGTTTAGTTCTATGATGATTCTACTTTAGGGGTGAAGTCAATTGTTTCTAAGGTACGGTGTGAATACATTTTAAATAACTCAGAGTCACGCTTTTATCTTTATTTGGTTAACTTCTGACAGTCGACCTGCTGTTTTAACACATCCCACAAGCTGTAAAGTCTCCGGGGAGTTAATATCGAGCACAGTGTTCAAAGCTCACACTCGAAGAAGATCAATGTCTATCCAGCTTAGGGTATGCATTTCTTCATTTCAATAAGCTGTTTGTCTAAAATTCGAGACATCGATAATGGTTCGTTTTGGGTTATGTATTATCTAACGGGTAATCTTGAGAAAATAGCCTGAAAGAAGATAGGCCAAAAGTCACCCAAAGTCCCAAAGCATACTACTAATAAATAGAAAAAACAAATTGTTAAGAGGTTAAAATTACTTGTATTGCTCTATTTCATCTATCAATGTGGAATCATTATTCGATGACACCGCAAAACTTATTCCATCACAACCTTTGCATATGTACTTATATATATATATATTTGACTGCTTTTATTGCCGAACATATTTCCACATTGATATGACAATCAAACTACTAGCAAGTACTGCTGTAATGAACTTTGTGTATTTCACCTCAGATGAAGCAAAATAAGCTCCTTCTATCTTAGGGTTTGCAAGCATAAAAAACTTATTCAGATAATCTGTTTCTAGAGTCTAGACTTTAATTCAAGCATATCTTCCCTTCTCATAGTTCATTTCCTTTTTACTAAAAAGAACTAAGCGTTGAATGTGATGTTAATTTGGTGATCTTCATAGGTTTGCTCCATCTAATATATGATTTTATGTTTTCCTTTCATCTTTTGGCAGTCCTGAGTCCGTCATCAAGCGTTTTGATTAAAGGGAATACGCAGTAGACAGTAAAGGTGTTGTGGAGTATATTCGAGCTCTTATAGCCACCAATGCAATTGCTGAATATCTTCCTGATGAACAAACTGGAAAGCCCTCCACTCTTTCTGCATTGGTAATATGGTTTCATTATCAGGATTTTGTAACATTTTGTAACATGTCGACTTGTCCTTATTGATCTATCTGAATATTTTTCAAACTATATCGGTTCCGTTTCTTGTGTAACAGTACTATCAATATAAATGATATATTCACTTACTAACTTGTGTTAAATGAAATTATGATCTACCTTCAGTTGCAAGAATTGAAGGAGCGAGCATCGGGGAACTTAGATGAGTCCCTTCTAAGCCCTGGTATATCTGAGGCAGCCACTGCATGTAATTATGGTAAGAGTTTTTACAAATTAATTCTGATTTTTTTGTAGACCATATGTGATTCTGTGCATCCAGTGCAATCTTTTTTTCTTTTTTTTAAAAAAAATTACTGGTTGCATGGCCACTTGTTTTGAATAGATGGGTTGGGAACCTTTAAGTGCTGGTCTAAACGGGTCAGTTTGGGTTTGATTGACCTCAAAAAACTTTTGTACTATTTTTATATAAATATCATGAAATAGGATTACACAAAACTTTACCGTGATAATAGCTATATATTGAATATAATTGTATAAATAAAGCTATTGAGGAGGTTGTCTGCAGTGTAAAATACAATTCAGGTGACATTTGACCTAATTGACCTGTTCGACCTGCTTCCCTTTTAACTGGTTGTTATCCATGTGACCCATTGGAGATTAAGCCCCATTTAAAGTGAGCCATTCATGGTGTATAGATCGAAATTGCCACCTCTACGAGTATACTCTGCATGAAGGTACTTTGGGTGACATTGTCCTGATTGACCCACTTTACTTGCTTCCCTTTTAACTATTTTATTTCACCCATGTGACCCATCGGAGAAGCATAATTTAAAGTGAGCCATCCGTGGTAAATAGATCGAAATTGCCACCTCTACGGGTCTACTCCGCATGAAGGTGATGGAAAATGTGTGAGTTTGATGTCTGTATCTCTTGTACTTCATAGGTTGATCCAAATAATAGCACCCGAGAAGGTAAAGCTTCAGTTTTGGTTCCTCTCTTCTTTTCAATTTATGGTGAATGATAACATCTTCTGAGAATGGGTGAAATCAGAAGAGTTTGTCAAAAGGAAAAGGGTCAAATGAGTCGACCGGGTTGCAATAATATGGTTGTGTATTTATAACGAAGGCGTTAGTTATTTGTGAACATTTTAGAAATACACTATTTTTGGGTCAAGCCAGCACTGCCTGACTCATTTCAGCTCGAGCTATATGATAACTTGTTTTAAGATGTTAGCTAACCTGCTCATTTTGCCACCTTTAACGAAGACAAAGGTGTTAGAGAAGTCACTTTCCCATACTGCCTCTTTAAGCCAAGAACTATTTATCTGTTTATTAACGAATTTGACCATATAAATGAAAGAAAATTTATTAGCATTGTTGATGAAGGAATGCGATGGATTCTACTCGAGTAAAATCACATTATGGTAAATCAGAACTTGAAACAAGAACGATTTGTAAGAATTAAAACATGAAAAATACTATGAATATATTCTTATTTGATTAAAATACGATAAATAATTTCACAAATGCGTTTATATCTATAACATTTCATTGTGCTATGATTGTGTGCAGAATATAAAGACATTTAAGGATGTTAAAGGTTGTGATGATGCTAAGCAAGAGCTTGAAGAAGTGGTAAAATATCTTAAAAAATCCAGAAAAATTCACTCGTCTTGGTGGAAAGTTACCCAAGGTTTGCATTATTATTGTAATGGAGATATATCACTTGATTTAGTAATGACTTATGAGTTCATCACTTGTACATCTGAATATGTACAGGGGATATTTTTTATTCTGATATTAAATTATATCTCACCTTATCATATGTGTGTATATTACCGAAATCTTACTGAGATAACCGATATTTCGGTCCTTGACCAAAACCCATAAATTTAGGTCCTTACTCCTTAACTACATAGGCAAGTAGGCATTGTATGGTATAACCCATAGATTATCAAGTGTAGCTTTCCTAACTTTGACTCTTACTCCTTTGCTTTGCCTTCGGTAAATTGGGTATGCAGTAGAAGTTTGAGTGGTCTCATTAGAATAACCCTTTGGATATGTGTTCTTTGCAAGTTTAGAAAAACTCTATATTCCTTCATTACATTATATAATACTTTCTTTCATGCACAGCCATATATAAAGTAAAATTGTTTCTAGAAGATTATTTTTAAAAAATCCGACGTGGCCATCAGATACCCCTTTCTTGACCTTACTTTCTAGAAACAATGACGACAGTATCTATTTTTCCCAATCCACATTCCTGCACGGTACTCTAATACTCTTCCCCATCTCCTTTCTTCCATTCAATCTTCATAATGATAATCAACCCCCCCCCCCTTCAAACAGTTTTGATAGGTACAAGAAAAGATCATGGCGGAAGAATCTGAAGCCAATCATTAAACCACCACTGATGATAATTCTCTGGTATTATTTTTATTATTTTCTTCATTATATATATATTGATATGGATATAAATGCATGCTAATTTGATATATAACTTTACATATTTTTAATTTTATTTTTTGTATTATAAATTTTTTTCTTACCATCAATTAGGGTTTTAATTTCTGTAGGTACTGATAAAAGTATATAATTTTTGATTAGTTGACTTTTGTTTTCTGGTAATAACTTCTGTTTATCTGGTTCCTATTTCGTTTTATTTTTATTTTTAATATTGTGTTTCATACAAATTTGAGGTTTGTTTATGGTTTTTGTACAAATTGATTTCTGGCAGAGTATCTTAATTATGATGTTGGCTTTTCACATGAAGCTTGAAGATGATGACAAATATTAAAGGTACTACTCTTATACAAATTTTGGGTTTGTTTATGGCTTTTGTACAAATTGATTTTTTTCAGAGTACCTTGATTATGATGGTGACTTTTATTGTCCGGTAATCACTTCCTTTTAACCAGTATAATGTTTGATTTGTGGTTTGAAGGTCTAAATTGGTTAGAATTGTGTATATGGTACAAATGGAGTGAAATAATAAGTTCTATCCTCAAACTTTGACATGTTTTGTATATGGTACAAATGGAGTGAAATAATAAGTTCTATCCTCGAACTATTGTTGCTAGAACTATTTTTATATCTAGGTCCATGTAATCAATTCTGACTTTTGTTTGCATAACTATATCTTAACTATATTTTTACCCTTTTTTCTGGTCGTAATCTTTGAGAATAGTATAGCTAGTGAATGCTACAATTAAGGTTATAATATGAACTAATTGTTTATATAACTATCTCAAAACAAGTAAGTCATCTAATATGATTTTTAAAGATAAGTCAAAAAACGGTGTAGAGGTTTTTGCAATGGATATTTACTTTTCTAAGTTTGATAGGCAGTAAAGTCTTAGCATCAATGTGGCCATGTCCGAAAAATAGGTTAACTAGATAGTTGTGGTTTTGTTATTGTTTGCTTTTTGGGTATTTTGTTGAAAAGGGGTGTAAGAGTCTGAAAAATAATTAGCCTTTTGCAGTTGTATGAAGAGGAAGATGATTCGACTAGCTTGAAACCTGATGGTCATGTTCATAAAGTGAGGGAAATGCAGGTTTTCATGGGGTTAGTAGTTGTTGTCGTGATTTATTTGTGTACATTGATTGGTTAGTAGCCTTTTTGTCTATGTACAATCCCAGTATTGCCAGTGGTCTGAATGCTATTGTCTAGGTGCATTGTTTGTATCTGAAGTTGAGTTCTGATTTCAGTCTATGGTTGTTTTTTTTGGTTACTTTTCTGTAGACTTGTGTTTTTGATGTTTTTAGCATTCGTTGTAGTTTCTATATCTATTTTTTGTGTGCACAACTTATATTAAATAACCCGGGTTCATTAGCTAGTACAATATTATACAAAGTTCAATAAATTTTACTTGATATATCTTTTAATAAAACGTCGAGATGAATTTAGAAGTTATTAACAATGTGGGATACCTACATACAGTTGATAATTTCTTTTACAAGGAGCCAAATTAACAACCGAAAACAATAACATGTTAAAAATTAACAAAGAATCGGTCCATTTAAAAGAAAGGTTTAATTCATACAAAGTTGACAAACTTTTTTGTTTATAAATAGTTGTACCTATATGTTTAAAGTAATGCTAGGTTTATAAACATTTTACAAAAAACTTTATAAATACAACTTTCACCAATTAATTCATGTCTATATTTTCTCTTTCTTCTCTTTTTATCTTTGTTGATTGGATTTCCTTACATGTTACATGTGTTTGTAAAATGTTTGTAATCGTAACATTACTCATACATTTATACTACTTTATATATCCATTAAACTTTCAAATTTTATTCAAATATGATAGTTTTAACCGGATTCTATTGAACTTTTCTAGAAATACTTCATTTCCCGACATCTTTTTCTTTAATTTTCCGCTTAAACCCAGTTAACGAGCATGCCACTTGAAATATCAACAAGTTTAATTAACATTTGAATTTTTAAGCATACCGATTTACTACATTATAAAGCATTTAAGTGGTGACTTAAAATATAAATTTTAAGTATACTAATTTTATGTTCAAAAAGAGTATACCGATTTTACTATTTTACCTCTGTATTTATTACTCTATTAAAATTTAATGTAAAATCAATTAGTCAAAACAAATTCAAATTAATCAAAACATAAATTTACTTTATTACTATAAATTAAAAAGTCAACATAATATTATATATAAAAAAATTCAAATAAAAAATCAACTTTGTAGCATCTTTATCTTTAATCTTTGGATGAGTTTCAACAATGATGAGTTTCAAGTTGAATCATTTTATATTTCAAATTCCACATTTTACGTCTTCACATTTCAAATCAACATGAGGATTACTTTGATGATGTGATATTTCATATTGATAAAATAAAATAATACGAGTAATTAGCTATTGAATTTATGGATATTACATAGTAGTAATTACTTATTTTAACTCATCTTATTTGTTATATATGTAATGTCATGGTTAGTGCATTTTTGAATGACCAAAATTCAGATAACATAAAATGTAAAACATTTGAATTTATTCATGAGTATTTCAAGTATTATGTGTCAATAGTAAATGACACAACTCTCACATTAGTATAAAAAATATGGGTTAGCTGTATTTTTCTCAAACTATGTGTTTGTATCTCAAAATGTTTTTACAAAGGAACCAAGAGAATTTGAAAATTAGACAAATATGGTTGATGATGTGAAACATGATTAAGAATTAATGAAATGTTTGAAGGTATCCTATACACTTATTCTAAAAAGGTAATACCCGAAATTATAAGCTAGTAATCTATCTCTCTATATATATATGGCTATCAGAAAGTGTTCACGTGACACTCTCTTAGCTCGCCACGTCAGCATTTTCATACGTGGCATCACCACATAAATCCTAAATCCGGATGACACATCAACATCCACGCAGGCACCTAATCTGTTTAAGTCAGCTTCCACATAAACATTTAAAAGGTTACAAGCATATTTATTTAAATCTTTATAAAAAAATGTCAAACGTGGGAATAGAACCCGTGATCTCCGGGTTAGCATGCCTTCACATATGCCAATTGAACCACAATGGCTGATGTTTGAAATTTGGAAAACCACATTACTTCAAGAACCTGGGATATGAATTACGCTGCCATCAATTGCTATTTTGTAAAGGAAACAAATAAATTCCCCTTTTTTTTTTGCCATCAATTACGTTGCTTCAATTACACAAGATAACCTTAAATCCCTACCTTTTAGGATTTAGGGGTTTTAAATTAAATGGATTTAATCAAAAATTTCCAACACCCGCATCAAAAAAATTCAACCCTTATCTTGGAGAAACCCTGCTGCTATATTTCTTCCAGGTATATTTTAATTTTCTTTTATCAAAAGTATCATTGCTTATTGTGTTTTCATTAATGGGTTTTGGTAAATTCATATTTATGTTTTTATTTCTTGTGTTCTTATGCATTTCGAATATCGATTTTGATATACGCAATTTGGACAAAAATGTATCTTTGTAAGGTGGGTCCTAATAATGTGATTATATATAGTGTATATGATATATCTTAATGTTGCTCTTGCAAAAATGTCGTGTACTAATGTAACATTGTGTTGGTATTCTATTGCCGGTTATATATTTACATTAATATGTGAAGAAGTAGTACATTGATGTGAAGAGGAAAAGAAAAAAGAAAAGATTGTTGACTATTGAAGTCTGAATTGTCAAAACATCCTTATTTTGTCTGGATTTCTGTAGCAAGATGATATAGGATGCTTTACTTAATTCTTTGTGTCTTTGTGATTTACAGTAGTAATAAAAGTTGCTCAAGATATAATTTATGACAATATAGTTTACTGCATTTGACTTACATGACTCATTCTTCTAATATATAATCAGACTAAAGCTTTTGCAGTTCCAAGTAGGAGTGTGATGGCGTTTCCGGCTGCGTATTCTCACAAACTCAGCCAAATACTGCATTCGCTCAACAATCTGTAGAGTTTAGGGAATTTATAGATATTTTTGACGGGTATTCTTTCAATTATCCTAAAAACTGGATACAAGTTCGCGGTGCCAATGCTGACATATTCTTCAGAGACCCTTTCAGTTGAGGTATCCTCACCCTCATCATCTAAATACAAAAGCGTGGAAGATTTGGGACCACCAGAAGAAGCCGGAAAGGTGGTCCTTAGACAGTATTTGACAGAGTTAATGTTTACCGGACTTGGCGTGAAACGTGAATCAAGTATTATGTCTACTTCTTCGAGGATTGCTGATGACGGCAAAATGTAGTACCAAATTGAGGTAAGATCATTTCAAATTTAAGCCTCCTAAATGCTAAATGTTAACTGCAGTTTTAAGTGTACCCCTGCGAGTATATACAAATGATCTTTGTTTCATCCAACACAAATGATGCCCTCTAGAACTTTGAGAAATGAAATGAATTGGTAGTCATGAATCTTCTTAATACGGGAAAATACGGTAAGTAATAAATATATGCAGTAAAAGCATACAACATGTATTCATCTGAGTTAGGAATGAATCCATTTTATGTATTCATCTGAATTTGGAATTAATCCATTTGATTCAAAATTGAAGTTAACATCTCTTGAGATATCCTATGAAAAAATGTGTATGGTATTGGTGTGTGAGTTCTAGCATAAGTAGAGGTGGCACCGTTTATATTAGACTTGGTCAAATTAGGTTAATAATTATTACAAACGGGTGAATTGGGTTTATTGGAAGATTTACCTGACAAAGAAATTGGGCGAATAGTTAAATAGCCATGCAAAGCAAACCAAAACCTAAGTGTTTACAGCCTCCTAATTGATGGTGGGTCAACCCAGCCCTAATTTACCTGTTTCCCAACATCCTAAACTGCCCAACCCATTGCAACATTCTTAATGTTTAAGTCGATGTGGCAGGATTGGCGTTTAAGTAACAGGTCAAAGCATTATATTTTTTAATGGATTTTATGGGTCAAAACTATATTCCGTTTCAGCTATTGAATTTCTTTAGTTTATGAATTATAGGTGAACATTAAGTCATTTGCTAGCAACAATGAGTTGGTTGTTATGCCAGAAGACAGAGTAGTTCGTATGGAATGGAATAGGCGATACCTTTCGGTTCTGGGAGTTGAGAACAACCAGTTATACGAGTTGAGACTACAAGTGCCTGAAAATGTATTTGTAGAAGAAGAGAATGATCTTCGTAAAGTCATGGATTCATTTAGGGTTAACAAGTTATCTGCTTGATAACTTTCTTAATGTTTCATTCGTTATTTGTAACATTCACTTTGTTTACTTTGGATATGTTTGTTTTAGGTTTTGTATTTTTCACGTCGCAATATCTCAAACTTAGCAGTTTTGCCTTCTGCTTTATTTTTCTGCTTTCATTTGAGTTAAAATTCCGGCATCACGCTTCTCTCCTGTTTTTATATTATGGTTATGTGGTATCTACACAGTTCGTTTTTCTAGTTTGTGATGGCTCATATAAAGTGGGGCGCTTATATGAATCTGCAGATGACAACATTGGTAGATTGAGTAACGGGTTAAAACAAGTCAAGGATGGTACAAATTGGGTTGGCTCCGCGTGTAAAAACTTTGTTGTCCATTCTTAAGTTTTACAGGCATAATTTATGGTTAAAGTTATAACTATCAAGACATCTGGATGCATTACAATTTACAGATAGAATACGTTCCAACATGTTCGATCGAGTAGCATGTTCATTGCTTAGTTTTATAAGTTGTCACATCTAAAACTTGTTTTAGATAAAACACAACCAGATCGTCTAATTCATTAGTAAATGAGTCGAATTTGTCACATTTAAATGAACCCAACAGAGTTTCCCATTTCAGGATGTGCACGCATTCGCAAGAAAGTAAGAGGTAAGATTTATTCATAGGTTCCTAAGACCAAGTGTTTTCAGCACTCCAGCCCAGGCACGCGGCCGAATGGGCACCTAGTCGGTAAATGAAGTTTGATATGTATATATCATTGTGTAATTCGTATTCATAGTTCGACAGTTCAACATTTCCATGTAATAACCCACATAACCGAGATAATCGTTCGAATTACCGTGTCCATTTTTACCTTGGTTTCATGTTAATTGTTTGGATTTACTAAAAATTTCACTCTCTAGACATTATGAAGATTTCATCTCCCTTAACAATATTTTTAAATCAGGATATTGTCATGCTCAGGTCTTAATTTGGCATGATTCAGAACAATTAAATGAATAATTCATCTCAAATCATACAAGAACAAGTTTGAGTTTTGACTAATTTTATCTAACAGTGTTACCAGTTTGAGTCTTTCATATACGGTATATCAAGTACAAGAACAAACCAAGTTCTTTTTGTATCAAAATCACACGACGCTAAATGCAGACTGTATAGTCGAAGAAAACCGGTTTGCGATAGTCTGGGAGGCAAATTGTTGGATCTGCTTCTTTGCATCTGAATCAACACAAAATATCCATAATTAATACAAAATCAATACCACATGAACCAGAAATAGGACTATAACTGTAGTAAAAAAAAGATGACAACATAGAAGACAGCACAAAGTCGTCAAAATATTGTATCGATATTCTAAATAATTTACTGGCCAGCTGGCCTCATAAGGAGTTGACAACACCAGTAGTATTTGAATCTACAACCTAAACCCAGAGCCTTACCTACTAGGTCAATGCCTTGAGTTTGACAGAATATTGTACGATCAAAATGATTAGGTAAAGAAACTAGTACATAACGATGCTAGTCCCACTTGAGCATTGTCGATTATTTGTTGTTCAAGTAGCAAGTCTAATTCATTCATTGCGACAAAAACCATGACCACCTACTAGGGTGTCTTTGTCTTTTAAAGATTCAAACCTAGTATTTTAATTCTTTTATAGTTGAATGTAGTCAAAATGTGTTCAAATGAAGGCAAAATACTATCCATCAATTATAACAGAAGCAACTCATCAGTACACCATGGTTCCTCAGCATTGTGAGTTTAAGAGAGGGAAAGTCTTAATACACTACCTATCCCTTGTATTTTACAATGACGTTCCTATGGTTCGAACTTTTGACCTTAACGTAACCAGATGGTCCAAGGGTAACCCAGATTCCAAACTATTTATCATGATATGTAATGAACAATTAATGCCACGGAATTCTCACTAGCAAGTACAATAAAACAGATAGAAAGGTTTAACCATATCCTACAATCAATCAAACCTTGTCAAAAACTAAAAAGCAGAGAGCATTATTATCCGAAGATCCCAGAATTCCGGTTTTCCCTTTCGTTAAACTTCAACCCATAGTTGAACTAGAAAGCTTAAAAACGAACTTACTAAAGTGATAAAGTATTGGTAACTGGCCAAAACAAAATTTTACACGGCATAAAGAGCATAAGCAATTGAAGTGACACCTTGACTGTCTTATGTTTACCTTATCAAAACGTCTACTTAAAGTCCACCTAGGCACATCAATATAGGTGATATAACGCAATGAAGTCTTGCAGGCATAATGTAATTAAATGTATAAATGCACTAATTAAGAAAAGCATCACAATTTTGAAGACTATTCTACCTTTTAATAATTGGATTTGATGACAAGAAAAAGAAACTGAAACACTATCTGAGTTATAAAATTGGTTCTAAAACACTTGTATTACTCACAACTATGTTGCCACATAAAAGGTAAATGTAGCACTTAAATAAGAATATCAAGGAAAGTAAGCGTGAGAAATTTTATTGGTCCTTGTAAGGCATTGCTATAGAATTCCTACATGCTTAGACTTTAGATGGTAGGAAAGATCATAAGTCATTTACAAATAAAACAGGTTGTGTTCCAAAAAGATACAGTAACAGAACATATCATATATATTGTGATCTATCTTTATATGAACATCTGCAAGAAAACAGAGTTTCTTGAAGTATAAATAAATGCCATAACCTTTGAGATGAGCGAAATAAAAAAGAGCCTAGAGTTTCAATTTCAAAAATAACATATACAGCATTGAGCTATCTAACGCACAGTTACGACGGTAAATATACAAGTGTTATAATATATAATGCCATCAACTAGTAAAAGCTATCTAGAGTAACTAAAAACACATATAGAAGTCTATTAGAGTTTGTGTATAGAACAGCAACCCTATCGCCTGGAGCTTGAGTAGCGGGATATAATCAGTTATACAAAGATTGTTTTCCAAGTGGCATAAAAGTATTAATTCCCAGAAATGAAGAGTGATTTAAGTATTTTACGGATGGCAAGTTGACAATGTTATTGCATTTCTACAGCAGACTCCTAAAAAGTCCTAGCGGGGACAAGTGGACAGCACAAAACATTTTATAATTCACACAAATCACTGCACATGTTCTTTAGACCGTCAAATTATTTGAAAAGAAGAGTTTATGTACCTTTGCGGCATTTCGTAAAGCCCACAATGTTTGCAATGCTGAGGGTCAAGCAAACTCCAACAACAAGGAGATAATCAGCTTGGAACCTTATCAGAGAGAATATTCCAAAGAATATCCATACAACCGCCTAAGAGAAGAAAAATGAGTTAGATGCATCATTAAATATTTACATTTCCTCTTTTAGTGGTCAGAAAGGAAGCAATCATCCTGTTGACCGACAAATTTATAATAGCATATGATCCAAAATCGATGATAGCAAACAAGTCTAAACAGGAATGATATCTCCAACATCCAATACTAGTGTCAGACTTTCATCAATGTGACATCCCCACCGAAATTGGTTTTAGCTTACTATCAAGATTTTCCACTTTAAGCTGATTATGCACCATTTTATTTCAAATTTCTATTTACATGCTATATGATTTTACGTTCCACTTCATAATTCGCATGTTGTTCTGAATATGAGCATAAAAAGAAGAGATAAGCACAATCATTGGAAGCAAAATTCACTTACAGTCAAGTAAAGAGTCCACCAGAACAGCCATGAATCCTTTTTGTTCATTCGAGCCAATGACTGAAAAAGAAGGATATAACATATGAGCTACAAACCTCGAGTATTACAAAGCAGTTCATCTGGTTGTACATGCTGTTAAAAGAGCATACAGAATAAAGATAATGGAAATACCCACCTCTTGGTCAAGACATTCAAATTTCCACACACTCTCACCGTTGTCATCAATTTCATTCCACCACCTTAAACCGACTAAAATTCGACCACTTACATTTTTCACTACCCAAAAATCAAGAGCAGCCAGAAGAACCGTCACCACAAAGATTATGACAAAACTATCAAAAAACAGAGCTGAAAGTATGTAAAACGCCAAAGCTCCAGCCTGATTAAGCACATAAAACATTATTAAATGAAATTGTACTCGGGAGATAAAGAAAAAAAGAGGTATCATAAAATCGTAATAACCCAAAAGACTAGACCTTAAAGAGCACATGAAAGAAGCATATCCTTGGGTTCGCATAGTTTTCTCCTGAAGGCTGAAAACACAAAAATTATCAGAATCTTATACAGAAATCAAACGTATATAAAAACATATGATGCATGATTGTTTTTTTCTTAACTATTGCTTTTACTGAATGGCGTTCCAGTTTTCTACTACATGTAAAAGTATTTTCACACGTATTGTTCAGCTCACACGCCAGACGAACAATTAATTTAAGATACCAAAAATCAAAATAGCACAGCTTAAGTATCAAAAATTTCCGTTCTTCATAGTTGCTTCAAGGATATGATGCAAAAGTCATGTCAGACAGTAAAACCCACTAATAAGCTCAGAGTAGCACGGTAATATAAACAATGTGTACTATCACAATGCAAAAACGTACATTAAAATTAATCAATCACGCCATCCTTGCTAGTCAAGATAGCGCAAACGATTACAAAACAGTAGAAATCAAGATATCCAACTAAGTACGAATCAACGTATATGTTCATCTCGAGCCTATGACAAACCCCATCTCTATAAACATAAATCCAAAACAAAGTTACTCTCACGGGTTAACGAGATCAGTAATCAGCACAATTATGTGTAAAAAAATACACGATGAATATCTCCAGAATTTTCCTAGTTCCTCATCAATAACCACTTACACAATACACATAACCGTCACGATATGCAATTTACATAAACATCAAAATGGGCCATTAGTAAAACTTATCCTAGCAGACTTATAGTGTTCTATCTGCAGTTTTCAGGCACCAATTCGTTATCCAGCATATCGATTTAATCGGGTCAAATATCAACAAAACCCTTATGAAATCATTATAAATCGTTATGAAGTTCCACAAGAAATAAACAAAACAATATGCATTTTCCCTAAATCTGACCTATCAATTTCTGATCTAACTTACAATATCAAATGAAAATTGTCTTATTTATCATATTAAAATGGAATTTTGGGAACAAACCGGATTGAGATCCATGATGACGAATCAGATTCAGCGATGAATCACCCTTCAACCCTAAGAAACAAATATTGAAGGTTTTGGAATGAATTTTGGGGATATATGGATCTTGTCTTGTTTTCAAGACTTTTCAAATTAGCGCTTCATGTTTTATTATTTACACAACCAACCCTTTGTTCTAGGTGTTTTTTTTTCAATCACAAGATGCATGTCCGCGCGATGCAGCAGCAATGATGGTAGTAGCAGCAGTTTAGTGGAGGCGTTGGTGGCTGCGGCGGTGGCGTTGGTGGTGGTGTGGTTGTTAATGTAAAAGGGGTAGTGTAGTTATTTTAGAAATTAAAAGGTAGATGTTGTATATAAATTTTATTAAGGGTATATTGGGTATTCAATAAAATCATGGATAGTGTTAGTTATATTAGGAAATGCATTTTAGGTATTTCAAAGGTAGAAAGTTTAAAAAGGGGGGATGGATAGTTTGTTTTATAAGGAAGTAAAGATATATAGATTATGAATCCGAGTAGTACGCGAATCAACATATATAACATAAATTGCATTTGGGATGGCCGTGGAATTAGTATCGCTTCGTATTGGTTTTGAAAATCATGGTATTGATTCCACTTGAAATTCGGCACTGCTTTCCAATAACGGGCAGAATTGAGATTTGGGAAATTCTACTCATCCCTAAATTGCATGAAAATTTTAGGACATTTTTTATGTGGAACGATTATAAGTAAAGTGTTAAAAGTACGATTTTAAATGATCATGAGAAAAAAGATATATCTTATGTAGTAATAGAAGTAATCATTATTATGTACAAAATCACAAGACAAACTAAAAGTGTAGGCGATTATAAGTAAAGTGTTAAAGTATTATTTTAAATGATCAAAAGTTTAAATACAAAATTGTAATTGTAATTGTAATAAATATAAATAGAGAGTACAGAATAACAAATAGAAACTAGATGAATGTCCGCGCGATGTGACGGAAATGGTGGTAGCAGCAGCGGTGTGGTGTGGTGGTGGCGTCGACGGGTGC
>JAOXNX010000028.1:6465352-6475537 GCA_028566075.1 Solidago caesia
AGTTCTAGAAGCCCGTTTTGCATTTCTACGCCACCCATGTCTTGTGTGGGAAAAAGAAATGATGAGAAAATTTATGAATGCATGTATAATCTTTAATAATATGATTGTTGAGGAAGAACGAGATACATACCTCCATAGTTATGGTCCATTTGAATTTCTAAATGATAACCGAACAACCCGACAACGATACTCTACAGAACGAATTGCAAGCCTATCTAGATATATGACAAATAGGGCACAACTTCGCAATAGGGAGGCTCATAACGTGTTAAAAAACGATCTAATTGAGCATATATGGCAAAACATTTCCAATAATGAATAATTATTTACTTTGTTTAATTATCAGTGTTCGGTTGTAACTTGGTTGAATTATTTTAATAAAGTGTTTTATGAATGTTACTTTTTTCCAGGTTTTTTTTTTTTTTTTTTACATAAAAACCATAAATCATATTTATTTAGTTAAAAAATAGTTTAGGTTGAATTGTGAATGTGTAAAAAGTTGAGTTAGGTTGGGTAATTTATGTGAAAAAAAGAGAAATTAATTTTTTTTATTAAAAGTTAGATTGATGTAAGTTGCGACGGTGAATGGTATAAAAAAACTAATTCCACCATGTAGCATGGTATTTTAGATTTTAGATTTTAGATTTATTGAAAAAAAAATAAAATATGGAATTAGGCATTGGGTAAAAGACAAAACGCTGGACTGTTTTAAAAGCATTCATCCATCTTGGAAATGACTCCCCCTTTGGTTTTCTAGAAAAAAGTCTATGTCCCTGGCCTCTCTTTGGTTTTCCGTTGGCCCTGATCTTGGTTTTCCGATTATTGGTTTTGTTAAGGTTTGATTGTTGAAATCTATCCTTTTACTTAGATATTCTTATTATCATTATGGAAATGCAAGACCGCAGGGTTGTCATAGTTATGGATTGCTTCTCTTCTAAGATGTGTTATATGAAATATGCCCTCTGGAATGCCCTGTTGAACTAGGGTTTCCATAGTGTCAGAAACAATGATATCAGTGAGTCAAAAATGGCAGTTATTGTTTTCTCAGAACTATTCGAGGTATGATACCAACTGTCTAGATGAGCTTGTGGCGATTATGGATAGAAAGAAACGTGACGGTGGGTATAATGTTTTGCCGATTTTCTATCATGTGGAACCTGAGGATGTTTGTTATCAACTAGGGAAGTTCAAAGATGCATTTGATGAATTTGAAAAGAGTGGTGAGTATTCTAAAGACAGGATTTTTAAATGGAGGGAAGCATTGATTATAGCTTACTGCGAATCAATAAGACATAATCTGTTGCACCACGAACCTAACGGGTAAATCTTTCGTACCCATTCATTAAATACAACAGAAGCGTTCTAAATTAGATACATACAATAGACATTGGACTAATGCTAAATACATTTTTGAGCATTTAACCCGTACGGTTTTGCATTCTGTGTTTTGGGCATGCAGAAGTTGGTCCTTTTTCTTATAGGATAATAATAAAGCCATTCTAGTCACGAAAACAAACCCGATGTAATTTGATACTAATTTAATAATATGTCACTACCACAATATATGTTTGATTGAAGGCAATACAATTATCTCAAAGTTGTATAGAAACCTTTAAGTTTGCAGCCAGGAAGTAATTTGGGTTTTTATCAGAACGCTAGTTTAAAACAATTTAGTTAATCATATTGGCTTTTCGGATAATGCATGTGTATTTGGACAGTTTGAGTTGCATTTAGGTTATTTGGATTTAGTTATTAGAGGCTTTTCTTAAAATCATTGCTTATTCGGGTTGTGGCTAGGTCTGGATTAAAAACGAAATATGGAAAACTTGAGAAAGTTTTGTCCAACTAAACATTCTGACTCAGTATTTGACCTTCACATTTTTTTATTTTTTATTTTGGGTAAAGGGTTACCCCGGAGAATTTATTTGACCTTTACATTTGCTCTGTGCTTGGGCTAATTCCATCTGGTAGAAGATGCCATTCATTACCTATCCTTCTTTCTTTACCAGTGACTACTGCATCTGATATTAATCAGATTCCATGTACATAAATTGCTACGGTGATCTCACCATTGGCCTTATAGGATTGGTTATTTATCTTCATTAATAACCTATGCCAGTAGCAATCAAATTTAAGGAAAAGAAGAAATTAACTATCTCCTTGGCCCGAATTCAATATTTAAGGTTAAAGTTGTAATATCATTGTCTTGTTGGTGTTTGAGGTTATAGGTTGCTTTGCCCCTCTATCTATTTCGTTATTTAGCAGCATATGTCATATTTAGTATTGTGACTTGGTTTTTTGCTGTCTACAGTTCCATTAGGAATTGTAATATCAGCGTCTGTTATGTTGTTAGATATATAAAACACTTGATTATTTGTTTTGATTTTTGAGATTCTACTCCAACTGTTGTCTAACGGTGCATGATTTTTTAACGAGTGTGGCTCAACCACGGTGGCATAGAAGATAGTTTGTAACCACTTTATTTAATTAAATAAAAATAGATGATTTCTTCTTAAAAACCTACTTAGAAGAAATAGTGTTTTGATCGTCTAGTAATGCCGTTTTCTGTAAGATCTCATGTATCATTTTCCTGATGGCTCCTCATTCGTAGCTTTATAATGGATATTTGCTAGGTTGCTTATAGCAACTCGGTTTTAAAGAATTCTGACCACCAGCTTACGGTAGGTACTATTGTCACTGCATCAGCTTTGGAAGCTGGTTCTGAAATCTCTAAACCTTAAGGTTTAGTAGCTAAGAAAATGAATCGAAAGATTGATGGATTAGAATTATTATATGAAGAATCTGGAGTAGGTTGATAAGATTGTCCTGTAGTTAAAGGAGATGCCTGACCACCACTCTTGAGGGGGGTGTTACTAGACTTTTGTATTAATGATAGGTTAACCATATCACTCCTCTTTTTCTTTCCACAATTCATAAGCTGCCCGTGCATACCGAAATGCCTCAAACAACTAATTGACCATCAATTTCGAGATCCAACATTTAACCATATAGTCAGACCTTGTCCAGTTTTGAAAGATGTCATACAATCACTTTATATTGCCACCTAAAGCCATTTTGAGAGTCTGACTCCATCTAAGGAAGTTATCACCCTTGAAAGCAATGTTAGTAAGAGTCATCATATGTGGATGATGTGAACTCGCAATGTAAAGTGGATCATTGATCATGTCAAAATTCTGCATACTACTTTCTGGATCAAATCACGTTGTAGAATCGGCATGTATCCAAATCGATTCAGAAGAGATGAACAAAGAAACAAATCAAAATCAAGTAACTAGATCAAGCTATTGATCAAGAATTAATCCAACAAAGTTAGGGTTAAAGCTTGTGGATCAATTGAGGTTTAGCTCTGATACCATCTCAAGCAAAAACAAACTCATCATTTGAATAAAGGATTATTACCTGTGGATGTAACTAACTATCACCAAATGTCTATGTTATATAAAGATCTCGTAAAATGTTTATGTCATGAGCGGCTACTAAATAACTACAAACACATCATTTTTAACAATAAACCACTGGATTATAACGAATCTCTTCAGCTCTTCTCTTTGAATGCATTTTTGCAAGACCGTCCGACAGAAGGCTACTTGGAATTTTCTGAAAGAATCGTACAGCATTGTGAAGGGCTTCCTTTAGCTCTTCAGGCCATGGGTTGTTCTTTATTTGGGAAAAACTTGGAGTTCTGGGCAATTGCTTTAGAAAAGTTGGAAGCAATCCCAGATGAACGGATCCGTAAAACATTAGAAGTGAGTTACAAGTCGTTAAATGATCAAGACAGGCAATTGTTTCTTACAATTGTTATGTCGTTTGTTGGAGAAGACATAGACGACGCTGTGGAAATGCTGGAAACAAATTCTTGCTACTCAAAGACTGGTATGCGAAACCTCATGGATAGATCGCTCATAATGGTTGACAAAGATAATAGGCTCATAATTCATCAGTTGGTTCGCGACATGGCCAGAGCAATCATCCATGAGGAATCTTTTGATTCTGTTTCTTGTTTTGCTTCGACAGGAGCTCAAAGTGTAAGTTTCTCCGCGACAATGATTTTTCTTGTTATATTCCTATCTGCAACTTTCATCTTGTTTGTATTATCAGGAGACCACTACCACTGAACGATCTCTACTATCATCCAAGAACTTTAAGCTCGGAAAACGTAAGCATGTCGAAGATTATGAAGATGAATCAATGCCACCAACAAATGAAGAAAGATCAAGTTTCTCACTTAAACGTTTGTGTGTTGGCCTGTTCTCCTTGTTCGACCAACCAGCTCGTTTCACAAAACTGCTCACTGGACAACACAACTAAGAAGAAAAACACCGTGGATTTGAAATCTCTGTCATCAATATTCTATATAATAATAATAATACACTTGTGTTTAATTTTATTGTCAAATTTGAATTCGGAGTTGATGTAATGTGTACTTCCATGTGTGAATGTTGAAAACTGCAATAATATGTGATTGTTGAAATATATTTCCTGTATTTATATGTACACATAATATCATCTTTTTCATAATTTTTTTCTGCTTGAAAAAAAGAAAGGACCGACGTACTCTAAATGTATCCGACTATAAGACAATGTCTATAGTGTGTATCCAACTCTAATCTAATTTATTGCGGGTATGGAACTTGTTAAAAATGATGAATGATGTTGCCAACCGGCTATTACAATTTAAAAGTAAGAGGTGATATGGCACTAGTCACACTAATAGTTCGATATATACTATAGACATTTTCAATACATACTATAACATTTGGCCTATAGTTGGATATATCATTTAACCTATAGTTGGATAAATTTCCAGGTAATTGCCTCTTAGAAAAATAAGGTTAACTAGCTAATGTCTCATCAAATTTCATGATACATGGTGGGGTGTGGTCGGAATTGTTCCCCTCCTCGCCAGCCACCTAGTCGCCGACCACCATCTCTCTTGCTCTCTTTCGTTTCTATACTTTCTTCCCCATCTCTTGCCTCTTTCTTTAAACATACACAGATCTATACACAGAGAGAAAGAGAGTGGTTTTCGGCGGATCTATACCACTGCCGTATCTATACTACCTCCAGTCAAACACCACCCACCACTGCGAACAACCTCAAACACCACATCTATACACATAAGGAATGAAAGGAAGGGTGGTGTGTGATGATGGTGGGGTGGCAGTTTGGAGAAAGAAAGAATGAAAGAATGTTTGGAGGGTTGGGATGATGGGATATGGAAAATGAAAATTTGGATTGCAAGGGAATAAAATTACAAAGCCCTTATGTTCTTTAACTTAACAAAAGGGTTTATACCCTAATTTTTTATTTTTTTTTTCATTTGATACAGATGAATAGATATATGTAGAGATTGATCTTTGATGTATAGAATATTTGTTCTCATTATGGTTTAGATCTAGAGTTTGATTTTGATTTTGATTTTGTGTTTACTAGTTTTGTTTGGTTGGTTTAGATTGTGAAGATAATAATTAGAAAAGAAAAAAGATAGGTGGAAAGACGAATATGCCCTAATGTTCTTTAACTTAACGATAATTTTTAACGTCCGTTAGTGGCGTGGACCAAAAGTGTTGACGGAGTCCCAAAGCTTGGGATGAAAAACGAATTTCGTGAACCTAAGGATGAAACGTGAAATTTGGTGCAAACCACATGGACGAAAAGTGTAATTAACTCTAAATATTTAAAGCAACAAAACCTTATCAACACTGGTCCAACCACACGCATCATTTCATCGTCTTCTCTCAAAATCTCTTAGCCCCCATGGCATCCATCACTCCATCATCAATCTTCAATCTCACAACTTCTCCTTCAATCTCACTCACCATTCCCAACAACCCCAACACCAATCTCCGCCCATTTCACCACCACCATACCCACCGTCACCACCATCTCGTCCTCCGCCGCCCCACCCCAAAATGCCACTACAAGATATCAATAGAACAAGATGGCGAAACAACAGAACTTGAAGTAGACCCAGATGAAACAATCCTAGAAAAAGCTCTTGAGACAGGAATGTCTGTACCCCATGATTGTAAACTTGGAGTTTGTATGACATGTCCTGCCAAATTGATTAGTGGAAATGTGGATCAAAGTGAAGGAATGCTTAGTGATGATGTTATTGAACGTGGGTATTCTTTGTTGTGTGTTTCTTATCCGAAATCGGATTGTGTTGTTAAGATTATACCTGAAGAGGAATTGCTTTCTCTGCAATTAGCTACTGCTGATGATTAGATTTTTTTTTTTTTGGTATGATTTATTGAAATGATGATGATAAATTTGATATATAGTTGTGATAAATTGTTACTTTAACATAATTTATTGCAAGATTTTAATTTAGTTGTGTTTGAAAGTCATTTTGTAGTTGGAATGTGATAAAATTGAAAGGTAGGAGTACAAGTTAGATAAAACGGTAAATGGATGAGGTTTTTTTAGGTTAGTCGGGGAATACAAGTCTTTTTGACTTTAGATGTGTGACCTAACCGGTATCTCCCATGGAGAGTTCCGAACATTGCCCTAACGCCTTCAAGGTTATAGCTGGCGGGATTCAAATCTGAGACCTCTTGTAAAGATCCCATGAAGCCTTCAAGGTTATAGCTGGCGGGATTCAAATCTGATGAAGGATGTTAATCATTAGGCCATTTTGGAGGTGGTTAGGAGTACAAGTTACATGGTAAAATAAAATTTAGTATAAGAGTTTATAAAGTTAAAAGCTTGCTCTGTATGATGTCTCTTTGAAAAGAGGAGTCTGTTATTATTGTTGATTATGACCTGAAATACGAGGGTGATGAAATTCCTCTGAATCGGTCTTGGAATTTCTATAAGGATGAGACGGACCCTTCATCTGATGCCAAGACAATGTCTTCGTGTGGTCCAAACATTTTCGATCTAGATCCTTTGACTGTTAATGACTCTGAACCGGATGTTAATATGGATGCCAGGATGAGAGAACTGAATCTGATAGGAATTACAAGTTGGATCCTTTGACTGTTAATGACCCTTGCATACCTAATCGGAGTGTTAAGTTTGGGACTTAGTATGATAACGCTGATGTGTGCAGAATGCTGCGTATCGGGTGGCTATTTTAGCTGATATGAGTCGTATGATGACTAGATTTGGGATGAAGTGGATGCTCTTCTTGCTTAGTTGAATGTTGTCGTCCTATAAGACGCAGGTAGGAAGCATCCATTACTTCTTGCTTTAAAGATGGTATATCGTTATGCCTAGTAAGGATGGTAGCATTCATGAACTTGAGAAGAAGACTGTTTCTTCTCATGGGAATAAGATGGGATTTTGGGATCGGAGCTTCGTTCTATGATTGGAGCTTCAGTCTATGATGCAGATCTTTGGTTTGATGCTACATCAGATACTTCTAAAAAGAAAAGGGTAACCGGCCCCTGCCAACCGGTTTCACGATAGCAATGAGAGAACTAAATTGCGTAACCTCATGGTTAAAAGGTAGTCATGTATATTTAATCACAAGCCAGTTAGGATTGACTATATAAATCAACAAAATTTCAAGTATATTGAAGAGTTGTTTAACATTAGCGTAATCGTGTGTCCAAACTTGTTGCTTCATTACTTATTATTGGCAAAGATACTTCTTCCAAACCGAACTCTGCAAAGCTTCTTCACTTGATGGCCTATCCTCAGGTACGATTGCTAGACATCTTAATGCCAGTGCAGCGCAATCAAACGCATTCTCTTCACCGGATATTTTTAGAATACGTGAATCAATTATTGCATTTAGTTCTCTTTGATTTGCTAAGAATCGGCCTGCCCAGGTTACCAAGTCAATCTGCTCATCTGGCTGCTTGTAATCAATTACTCAAGGCCTGTCAAAGTTTCCAACAACAACACTCCAAAACCATAGACATCACTCTTCATACTCCGATGTCCTGTTCTTTTCAAGAGTCGTGTGTACGTTAACAATCACAGAAAAGATGATGATGATGATGAATATGTAGTCTTATCTCAAATCACAGTGTCACTTGTTATACTGTAACATACCACTAATATGATAGGCTGGGTCAAGATGACCAGCGTCAACGGCTAGCATTGTAGTGAAAACTGAAAACTATACCTCGTTTCCAACTCCAAAATCCCCTACTTTTGCATCATCATCGAAAGCCATGGCTTATGACATTCCATGAATGCAAATAACTGATTGCACGGGACACTCCAATCAATATGCTAAGTCGTCTTCCCCATGAAAGTCGTCGTCATGAAGCTGCAAAATTATTCTTATCACAACATTAACATCTACTTTATCACGATAACATTGCTAAATCTATCCAACTACAATTTTCTAGACATTCAAGTATAGTTAACCAACCTCGGTAAATATGCTGACAAAAATTTCGGTTCTTTATATACTCGTGAACAAGAAAGCATCGATCCGTGGTTTTTATCACCACGCCCCAGTGACTAACAATATTTGGACAAGACAACCATCCTAACATTGTTCTGGACACTACATCCTGGACACTACCTTTTAACAGCAACTACAATTCCAACACCCTTTGTTGAAGGGCTGAATGTGTTTGGGTCAACCCATAGTATCTGCAAACTCTCCCTCATTGAATAGCAAATCTTGATGAAAGTGTCATGTAGCCTTTTTCAAGTCAGCGAACACAAAAACTTTCGAACTTGGATTAAGAATTCTTAGATCCAAGTTTGAAAGTTTCTATCTTTTCTCGTGTCAAGAAAAGCTTTCAAACTTGGATTACGAATTCTTAAATCGGCAGTATTATCAGCAGATTTACTCTTGCCCTTGCCATTACTTGAATCAACATTGGCTGAACAATAAAGATAAAAATCAATTGTATCAGTACTCAAAACTTACTACATTTATGGATACAAAAGGATTGTAATTTGTTATAAAATCATGATCGAAACAATGTCATCGTTCTAAACAGCCAAGTTATATAAGCATTTGATTCCTATCACATGAACTAATGCGGCAAAATGTTGTTGACCAACCGTATTTAATCTGTAGAAAAAAGGGGGTAAATGGGTGGGAACCCTCTGGTCCCATGTACCGTATTTAATCTGTAGAAATATGGATGCACAAAATAAGATTCAATAAAGGGTAGACATACCAGAGTTCTCACCCTTGGAAGGGAAAGGAAACAGCCCAGCCATTTTGCCTAACATTGTTCTGCCTCTAGGTTGCAACAAACTATCGAATTTCTCTTGTAAAGTTAGTACAGACTCGAGAATAACCACAACCTCAGCCATGGTTGGGCGCTGCTTTGGAGAGCTATGCAAACATCTTTCTGCAATTCGAACAAATTCTTTTAAACATTTTCGGGATATTTCACTTTTTATATCAGAATCAATTATGTTCTTTAGATTTCCTTCTTTGATAGATTGTTGAGCCCATGCTGCTAAACCACATTGCTCACCATCAAGACTTGAATCGGCTGCACGCTTCTTACACAACACTTCGAACAATAGCACCCCAAAAGCATATACGTCAGACTTCCTAGATAACTTTCCAGTTGCGAAATAACTTGGATCTATATATCCAAAAGAGCCTTTAATATGTGTGTTGACATAAGTGGATGACTGATTCTTAGGGCCTATTTTGGACAACCCGAAGTCTGAAATTTTAGCTGCCCATGTTTCATGTAACAGAATATTTGAACTCTTGAA
Source organism: Solidago caesia (assembly GCA_028566075.1). Taxonomy (NCBI): domain Eukaryota; kingdom Viridiplantae; phylum Streptophyta; class Magnoliopsida; order Asterales; family Asteraceae; genus Solidago; species Solidago caesia. Next base: position 6,475,025 of record JAOXNX010000028.1, read on the forward strand.
ATCACGATGTATCACACCAACCTCAATCCCTGTACCCGTGTGAAGGTAGTCTAACCCACGACCAGCACCGATGCAGATCTTGAGCCGCATAATCCAAGAAAGATAGGTACCAAGTTTATGGAGATGATCAGCAAGTGTTCCATTGGGCATATATTCGTATACAAGAATCATCTCTTTTTCATGCACACAATGACCGAGCAAAGACACAAGATTAGAGTGGCGCAAATGAGAAAGCATCTTAACTTCAGCCCAGAACTCGTTTTCCCCTTGATTGGACATGTGATCTAAACGTTTAATGGCCGCAACAACATGACTTGATCCAATGATTACATTGCCTTTGTAAACTTTTCCGAAACCCCCATGCCCAATTACTAATGATTCATCGAAGTTTTTAGTTGCTAACTCAATCTCAGAAAATTCGAAGCTGCGACAAGGTAGTGGTAGTTTTAATGAGGATGATTCGGGTTCATTGCCATCACCATTAGCGATGAACATGCTGAAGCTGGTAATGAT
>JAOXNX010000028.1:6602012-6627818 GCA_028566075.1 Solidago caesia
CTGGAATAGACCTCTGTACTCGTATCGTTTAGTGTTGACTGTATCGTATGTAATAGCGTAGCTTGAACTTCTAGTAAAAAAAAAACTCGACTATCGAATCAACTATTTAACCATGGTTCATTGTAACTTTTGTTATTAATGAAATGCGTGGTTATCTTATCCTTGAATTTGTGAACCTTAATTATTCTAATTGCAATTACTTTTACGTATTTGCACCCTCACTCTGAAAGTTGAACTAAGCTTAGGTATGGAACCGCTCACATTTTTGTTTTTTAATCCATAAAATTCATGGGGCCCAGGTCATTTATTTATTATACAACAATTATTAAAAAGTTATTATGTGAGGGGTTCCATACCTAAGCTTAGGTATGGGACAACTCTATATTCACTTTTGCCATATACATATTTATAGATATAGATATAGATAAAGATTTCTGGTTGAAGTTGTTTCGGGTTGTAAGAAAGATCAAGTTTTCGTAAAGATTAAGTTTTCGTAAAGATTTCTGGTTGGAAATTGTTTCGGGTTGTAAGAAAAATGGTTGATTCTCACTTCACCGGATCTTGCTGTAATTCGCTGAAAAATAGATTTTTTGCCGAAATTTCTGTTTGTTGCTGTGATTCGCCGGAAAATATATGTTATTGCTGTAATTTGCCGGAAAAATAGATGTTATTGTCGGAAAAATGGTTGATTGTGGAAAGAAATTACCCTGTTGTTATTATTTTCTGTTAACTTAAGATTACCTGTTATTGTTGTTATTATGTTGCTGTGATTAACTTGTTGTTGTTTAATGTGTATGTTTTGAAGTAATTGTTGGTTAATATACACTATTGTATTTAAGATTACCTTTCTACCTGTATTTTATTGTTTTAAAGTGACAATTAAATTAATTTTCTCTTTTTAAACAAAATTATATTTTCAAAATTTTGACTTGTATAAAATTAACCAAGTTTATTGTTTCAAAATTAACCAAATTTCGAAGTAGGACCCAAAAAGCTAAAAAAAAAAACTAAGAAATAAGTATTTGACTAAAAAATAAAACAAAAAGTTAAATTGTATTAGCTTTAAAAATAAAAATAAATAAATAAAGAGTTAATTACACTTTTGGTCCCTGTCGAGTGTTAAAAATTTCAGGTTTCGTCCCTAGGTTTCAAAAATTACGGTTTTGGTCCAAAAATGTTTGCTCCGTCAACGGTTTTGGTCCAAAATCACTAACAGCCGTTAAGTCAGCATCACATGCCCTGCACATGATGGGTATTCATGTCTTTTCATAAATCAAGGACCAAAAGTATAATTAACTCTACATTCATCATCATCATCATCTTCATCAGCAGATTAAAAAAAAATTATACCTAAACAAATTTCCATCTATCATCATAACCATCATCTCAAAACAAATTTCCAGCTTTTTGAAATCAACAAATGTCAGCCAAAATCATCTATCAACAACAACAAATCAAATTTATACATAATTCTTGGACTTTCAACTAGAATTTATACACAAATAGTCAAATATATATATATACATATATATATTCGTACTAAATTTTCACATCGAACTAAGAAAAAATTAGAAAAAATATGTATTACACAAATAGTCAAATATAAACAAAAATAAATAAACCAAAAAAAAAAAATGATGAATAAAGGGTTTGACCGGCGTTGACCGGCATTGACCGGCGTTGACCGAAACCCTAGGCAACTATTATGAACAGATCTGAAGGGAAGGAAGAAGGAGAACACGATTTCATTCAAGATCTAACCCGATTCACTTAATTTGTCAACATATATATATGAACAGATCTGATTTCTTATATGTATATATACATCGATCACGTATTTTCCCTTTTTCCCTTCAAAGATTCTAATCGATCTATAAACCCATCGATCTCGTATTTTCCCTTTTTCCCTTCAAAGATTCTAATCGATCTATAAACCCATCGATCACGTATAAACCCATCGATCACACCGCCGGATCTGTAATCCCACCGCCGGATCTGTAACCACCACCTCTGTAGCCTTAAACCACCACCACCACTCCCGCCGTTCTAGCTTTCAACCACCAGCACCTCTCCCTCACATCGCCACAACCTTCAGCCACCACTCTTACTCGCATCCGGCCACCACTGTTCCTCGCAAGTATTTACTGTCATTATTTTTATCCCTTTGAAATCATGATATGATATACTAATAAACATGCTAGGTTAATTTATATCAGAAAAATTAATACTTGTTAAAAATGATATATGTTTGAAAAAAAAAATATGATATTAGAAATTGGGAAAATCAAGTATGCAGCTGACTACAAAATTGATAGATGCAGTCACACACACAGATCAAATGGATGATTGATATTTTACAAAAATGCCCCCTGATTTTCAAGGTAACTGCATAAAAAAATTATGCAGTCAACATCATCCAAGCCAAGCCTTTAGAAATTTGGGATGAATCTCATATGTGTGTGGACAAGAAGTGGTGGTGAAATAGTTGTCCTTTTGCATTATGATATTGTATTTCCAATGGAAACAAGGTATCAGTTTACATACTGGTGAGCAAATTGGCCATTGGAGATGGCCTTAGAAATAAATGAATCTCTTGTATCTATATATGTATGTACATATAAGATGTCGTATATATCTAATTTATGTATATGTATATCTGTATATTATATTTTAAAAAAGTAGGACAAAAATTTAGAGTTAATTACATTTTTGATCCACGTGGCAAGAAAAAGACTAAAATACCCATCATGTGCAGGTCATGTGACCTCACATTTATCGTCTGTTAATAATTTAGACCAAAAGCGTTGACGGGGCAAATTTTCTGGACCAAAACAGTAATTTATGAAACCTAAGGATAAAACTGAAATATCATATTCACAACAAGGACCAAAATTGTAATTTACTCAAGATAATAATAAAACCACAAAAGGTACACAAAAGGAACCAGGGTTTTTATGCCCCCAGCCCCCTTTTCAACCACCACTTCGAAAATTAAAAAATAAATAAAAAAAATTAAAAAAATTTTTAAAAACAAAAGACAGAAGCAAACGGTGTGTGTGTGTGTGTTTTTGTAAGTGTGTCTCCCGCCATGAATGAACAAGAAGTATTGTTGGAGATTCAACACCACCAGAAGAAGAACGAGGAAAAAGAAGATTATGATATCGATGACACAAAAACTCTGATTTCCGCTCTTAGTTTTCTCTCTCGCAATCTCCCTCTTCCTTCTCATGTTTTCGATGCTGTTTCTTCCATTTATGATACCCGATCCGACCATGATTTTGATTCCTCCAACGTTAGTTCCTTTCTCTCTTTTAGGGTTTTTTTTTTAATTTTTTTTTTGAATTTTAATTGTTTTGTTAGATTTTGGTGAAACTTAGCCCACAACTCGATTGTATGTATCCAACTTAGAATTCTTTTATTATTTTGTGTATTCAATTTTCAAATATTGATATCGTATGTATCTGATGGCTTTTGCTGACGCCACGTCAGCAAATGTTGTACTCGATACATACAATAGTTATATTTGAAAGTTGAATACAACTTAGAATGCTTTTATTATTGTGTGTATCCAATTTTCAAATATTGCTATTGTATGTATCTGATGGCTTTTGTTGATGACTTGTCAGCAAATGTTGTACGCGATACATACAATTGCTATATTTGAAAGTTGAATACAACTCATAATGCTTTTATTGTTGTGTGTATCCAATTTTCAAATATTGTTATCGTATGTATCGAATGGCTTTTGCTGACGTAGTCGGCAAATGTTGTACTTGATACATACAATAGCTATATTTGAAAGTTGAATATACGATAGAAGCGTTCTAAGTTGGATACATACAATAAACTTTGGACCAAAGTCGAATACATTATTTAAACACTTAACCCTAAATAAAAGTGTTACTTTATTTGAGTTATAGCTTTCTCATTGTGTAGATGAATTTTTATCTATTGGTTTCGAATCCCGAGTTAAGATTTTTCTTTAAAGCGTATTTGTATAGTTAAATTTGAATGTTTGTTATGATTGATTACAGAATAATGACATTCCATCTTCAAATGGGGGAGATTTAATCGCAGACCTTGAAGATGCTTTGGTGAAGCATCGATCTAATCACATTACGGGTTCTGAGATGGCACAAATACAGAATAATCGGATCCAGACCCACATCCAGAGTCGCTTGACTCAACTTGAAGGTTACCCACCCTCAGTATTAGTACCTTTTATGCTATCTGTATCTATCTATGAATAGCAAAACTAGTTTATAAGTGTATTAGTCTAAAAATCGGTTTAACCTAATACAATATTAGTTGTTTGGACCTGAACACTATTATTGTTTGTTTCTATATCAAATCATTAAGTAAATAAAATTCAATTTTAGTTTTTTTCACTTATATTTGTATTTTGACAATTTTCAGCCGTTTTAGAAGCAAGTCAGGTAACATGTTCACATGTGGTATCTCGTTACGGCATTTTAACGCAAATATGAATCTAGTTCATTAACACACTTGGTTGTCTGTGTTTTAAACGGGACTTGTATTAGTTTCTTCTTTTGATAATAGTGCTCAAATAATGTTAGTAATCTCTATGCGTTTGCAGCATAAAGATGGTTTGGGTTTTGTTTTTCATTTTTTTTTATTTATATTTTTGCGTTTTGCATATTTTCAGTACCAAATCGAGGGTGAAAACTTGATTATGTTTTTTTCCCCTAATAATCTGCTTACTGATTTTTTTATTATTTTGGATTCAGAGTTGCCTACAAACAGAGGTGAGGACCTGCAGTCGAAGTGCTTGCTTGAACTCTATGGGCTTAAGGTATCTCCAGTTTAGTTCTTGATATAATTGGCATGCGGTTATGTTCATGTTTTGATACTAGCGTTTAATCATGTATTATAGTATTGTTTAGTATTCTTTTTTCAACTCTTATGAGTTCTGACATGTGTGTTGCACGTTACAGCTAGCTGAGCTGCAACGAAAAGTGAGATCAAATGTGAGCTCAGAGTACACGTTGTGCTTAAATTGTGTGTATCCAGAGAAGCAACTCTTTGATTGGGATATGATGCGCCTGTCTCGCCCTTCATATGGTGTGGGAGATGCTTTTGCTTTTGACGACAATCATCTGAAGAAGAAACGGGATGCTGAGGCAATTTTCTACCTTTTACTGTATTTTTTTCATTTCATTTGTCAAAATCTTGATAGCATATCTTTGTTTCCTTTCTAGTATTTTATTAAACTAGAAGTGGCGATTTTAACCCATAAATAGGTTGATTTGGGTTCTGTTCTATCTTTAACGGTTAAAAAATTGAACAAAAAATTAGCTAAAAAGGAAATGGTTCCAAGTTCCAACGGGTGAAAATCGCCTAAAGTGTAAGTTTAATGAATTAATCTTACTAAATCATTTTATTTATATATTTAGGTATGTATAAAACCTTAGTAATTGTATCCGACACATTAAATATGTGTAAAAACTTCACTTTTTTGCACAATATGTGTTTGGGACTTCGGGTTCAATCTAAACGGACTCTTTGCTACAAAAAATTACTTTATCAACCCGAATTCAAACCTGTTTTGATCCCACAATAAACATTCATTAAACCACCTGTGAACTTAATATCAGTGGAAATGTATGTTATGGGCTTAGGTTAAATTATCAAGCCATGTTCACTAATTTACTCTTTATAGAAAAAATACTCAATTTTACAAAATCTTATGGTCCCTTGTTGTCTCTTCTGTTTCGTAAGACAACATTATGATGAGACATTGTTTCTTTTCCATCTAAATGTTTAACTTTTGGCTTTTGACTGCAATTGAAATTTGGTTTGTGTACACCTGGTGCTATACTCCTTTAGCTTTTAATTTCTAATCATACAGGAAGATAAATTGTAGGAAAAAAAAAATCAGCTTATCTACAACTAGCGGGTACACAAGTGTACGTTGTGGTTTAATTTGTGAACTATATAATGATCATTTATTCTGCTATAAAAAGATGTTCTTTGTTTATTCATGTCTCAAATATCAATGCTTCTCACACACCATGACTTGTTACAGAGACTAACAAAGTTAGAAGAGGATGAAAAGAACAGAGTAGAAACCAAGAAGAGGAAATTTTTTGCAGAAATACTTAATGCAATACGGGAACTGCAATTGCAAGTACAGGCCTCTCAGAAACGTCGAAAGCAACGCAATGATGGTGTTCATGTATGTAAACTATTCCCCTATATACATATGTATGTGAACATGCCATTTTCGACCCATTCACCTATGAATGGGATGATTTGGGTTACATTTTATCTAGAAGTTGTCAAACGGGTAAATAGAAAAGTTAGCTTAAAAGATGACATATCAAATGGGTTAAATGGGTCAGACCGAATGTGTATTTTTAGTTCATAAAACCTCATAAATCATTTGTCCAATGAATTAGATTATTTCTGAAATAATTAGTTTTGTTATAATTATATTTGAATCACTATCTACATAAACACTTGCTGAAAGGCACTTTTATCTGTTGCACAGAGGGCCAACTTTTCACCTCTAGTTTCTTTTTGCTGAATGTGATTCTATTTTACAGCTTATGCTTTTAAAATTTTATTTTGTACCTATTAGGCATGGCATGCAAGGCAAAGGCAACGTGCTAGTCGGCAAGAAAAATTGAGGTTTCAAGCTTTGAAGTCAGATGACCAAGAAGCCTATATGAAAATGGTTGAGGAAAGCAAGAATGAACGGTTAACATTGCTTTTAGGGAAAACAAATGATCTGCTTGTCAAGTTAGGAGCTGCTGTTCGACGTCAAAAAGATGCTGAGCATGATGGTATTGAACCTTTGAGGGGTCCATTAGCAAACTTACCTGATACATCTGCTACAGAGATTTCGGAATCAGTTCCTGATGAGGATGATGATTTAGTCGTGGCCGCCGATCTTGACAACGGAGTAAAGACATCTGATTTACTTGAAGGTCAACGGCAATATAATTCAGTTATCCATTCGATTCAGGAAAAGGTATCCTACTAAAAGATGACTGTCCAACAGTATATATATATATTTTTAATGAAAAGCAAAGTATGTTGTATTAATGAAACCAAGGGCTGCCAAGGCTACAAGGTGGAGCCATGACCGAAAGAGGATACATTGTTCCAAAAGGTTACATCCAAAAAGTTTCTAACAAAATACGAACACCATAAGTTATAGTTAATCGTCATTTTTCAAGAATGAACCAATATTCCGAGGGTTCGTTATCCAGGTAGACTAATTTTTGAACTGGTTACGACTCCTTGCTTTAATCTAGTGAAACACGATTTGTTGAATCCAAGGAAACGGGTCTTCATTGCGAATCATAAGAACATCATCACGCCCTGCATTTCCCCTATATTCACATCATCAATTTTTGACTGTCCCACAATATTTTCCCCATCACTGATGTTCTATATAAAACCTTTGAGGGGCTGTAAATTTGCATTAAGTGTTTAGATTATATGGGTTGATTCTTCTTCTGGTTGTTTGATTATTTAGGGTCAAATAATTAGTTTCAGAACAGCTGCAGTGGAACCTAGTATTTTAGAAAAACTTAAGTTATATATTCACCATTATATCATATCCTCTTTTAAAAGAGTTTTCACCTATGTTATCATTTTTTATAGTGCTTCCAATAAAGTTTTTGTTGGAAGTATGTATTATAAAAATGAAGGAAAGGAATACATGATTTATAAAGTTGTTTATTAGTTGATAGAAAATTTTTAATTCATATTTTAAATTATTAAAGCTACACCAATATGTAAGAATGTGTTTTTCTGGCCCATTTTTATTGATAGCTTCTTTAATAATCAGAATTCGGAAACACCATCTTCTGCAGCTGGTTTGTTATAGCTGATTATGATTTCACATAACCAGTTTCAGAATGCACTCTAATTGGTTTCTGGAGCAACCTACTTACTATGGAATACTAATTGAATTTTAAATCCTACAGGTAACTGAGCAGCCGTCAATTCTTCAAGGCGGAGAACTAAGAAACTATCAGATAGAAGGGCTCCAGTGGATGGTGTCTTTATTCAATAACAATCTCAATGGAATATTGGCCGATGAAATGGGATTGGGGAAGACAATTCAAACCATCTCCTTGATAGCATATCTTATGGAAAACAAGGGCGTGACCGGACCCCATTTAATTGTGGCCCCAAAAGCTGTGCTACCAAATTGGATTAATGAATTTTCAACATGGGTTCCTAGGTATAATGAGCGACTTTGACCCATTATCTTTTGAATGGGTTTGTGGTTTTTTTCTCAAAAAGGTCAAATGGGCGAAATTAAGAAGTTTACTTAAATGGGAAGCATGCCAAATGGGTTGAAAATCTCCCAAAGTCTATTTGAAGTTAATACAACCTCCTAATAAAATTATTTCTCTAAAGATTGATAGTATTTCTACTATAATATTGCCTTTGTAATTGTAGTTACAACATTAGGTGTTCATAGAAAGTTTTTAATTAAGGGCAAAAAGTTCTTTGGGTCAACCCAACCCGATGAGGTCCATTTCAACCCGTGCTAAGAATGACCTTCTTCAACTCAAGCCTGTTTTGACTTGTTACTCAAATGGCCCTACCTGTCCATATTGCCACTTCTAATAGGAAGTGTTTGTGTAGGTATGTTTAGAAACAATAGGGTTTTCAATACAATAGTTCCATACTGATTTCATTTTCTTATCAGTATTTCTGCTTATCTGTATGATGGGCGTCTTGATGAGAGAAAAGCAATGAGAGAAGAGTTAGTAGAAGGAAAATTTAGTGTGCTGATCACCCACTATGATCTTATAATGAGAGACAAAGCATTCCTGAAGAAAATTCCTTGGTACTACATGGTTGTGGATGAAGGACATCGGTTAAAGAATTCAGAATCTGTGCTTGCAAAGACTCTTGTCTCCGGGTATGTTGCATTAGTATACTCTGGTAGCTGTCACCCACTAGGGGTGGCAAACTGGCAATTTTGACTTATATTCTTATGGATGTGTTAGGTTGGGTTGTGTTTTGTTTGTAATTTGTCAAACGTAGCTTAAAACAGGTAAACTTGGTCAAAGTCACTCAACGTGTTAGCTTAAAACAGGTAAATTTGGTCAAAATTCACTTAACATGTGTTTTCATTGTGTAAAACCTCCTACGGTTTTTTTTTTATCAAAAAAGTTGGTTTACTATCAAGGTTACAGTTTCTGTGATAATACTTGCCACATTATATACTTAGAAAAATTAATATTTTTGTATAAATAGTGTTTGGGGTTGGCTCTGCCTGATCTGTTTCAACCCATAGAAAACATTTACCCATGATGATCCTAGAGGTGTGCAAAGGTATGAACCTGACCATACTGATACCAAAATTTGAGAATACGTGTTCTGACCATGGTACCAAATTTTCGAATTTGAGAATCTTTGTACCAAACACCCTACCAGCGTATCATATATCATTTTCTCGATATCGGTTCGGTCCCAAATCATATTGTGAACCAGACTAAAACTTTGTGATAGTGATTCTAGATTAAATTTTCAGCAAAATGGTATTGTGTAACAAAAAGTAAAAAGGGACACATCCTTAAACATAGCATTGCAAAAACTGTTTTTTTTTGCTATCACGGTTTTGTTCAACTAAAGTACAGTTTGCCGGTATCATGGTTTTGTCTTGAGTTTTGCCCACCTCTAGTTGATCCGTAAAGGAAGTTAACAGTCGAAAATGTAAGTATTAAGATGCTGCTAGTAATTAAAGCTACGAAATAGGGAAAAATATGTGTGTGAAATTGAAGGGAATTGTGTGTAATCATTATGAGTTAACGTCTATTATAATGAATGCTGCCCTGCCAAAGTTTTTAAAAGCTCAAGCGCATCTTATCGAATAATGTTAGAGCAAATATATACAAAACAAAAAACATTATGGCACTTAGAATCAGTTCGATTCTATACTTAAATTATCAAAATATAGTTACATTCTATTCTATAAATATCAAACGTAGTTCAATTCCGCATCATTCTATACTTAATATCAATAGTTAAGTTCTATTCTATAAATATCGAACATAGTTCAATTCCTTATCATGGTCTCATACATAAGCTAAAGAAAGTGAGAAACAAGTAGAGAGGAAAAAAGAAGTTATCTATCAAGGTCGTTTCTCCTAGTCATGATTTGTATTTTTCCTTGTTATCTAATAGAAGTAAGAAGAGATGAGAAACCAGAACTTGTTATCAATCTCTCAGTGAAGAAGGATATAAGAATAACAAAGGACATAGTTCCCATGGTTTCCCGTTTGATTCTTGATATGATGGCTAGGCTTAAAAAGACTAATAAGATCAAAATGCCCAGATGTAGAACAAAAAGAGGTCAACCAGGCGTGCCTAAGTCCTTAAGGTCCCGGCAACGGCGCAACTAATGCGTTGCGCCATGGCTACATATTATGTTCGTATACGACTTATAGTTAGCCATAACATCATTTGTATTGAAGTGTTGGTATTTGTATTAATATAGTTATTGTTATATGTTGTGTTGGTATATGGCATCTAGTAAGACATCATATCAATGTTATCAAAGTGTCTCCGTTTGTGTTGATGTAAATATTATTGTACGATCAACTACTTTTTAGGCTTGGAAAGAAAGTTCCTGTGGCAGCGCGCGGGTAGATATCCCTCGTTGAATACATATGTTTCTGTTCGCTTTCTAATTAAATTTTCTTCTCTTAGTATATGAGCAAATAACAACAGTACTCTAACTAATCAAGCAATATTTTGCAGCTACCAAATTCGAAGAAGACTACTGTTAACCGGCACTCCGATACAGAATACTTTACAAGAACTGTGGTCCCTGCTTAATTTTCTTCTTCCCACCATTTTTAATTCAGTTGAGAATTTTGAGGAGTGGTTTAATGCACCATTTGCGGATAAATGCGATGTTAGTATAACAGATGAAGAAGAGCTGTTGATCATTCGTCGCCTACACCAGGTAGGGCTTTTTTCGGTCATATATACTCTTCTTCTGCCATGATCTGTTTTAACTGATTTCTTTATGCTACAAAATTTAGGTTATACGGCCATTTATTTTGAGAAGAAAGAAAGATGAGGTGGAAAAGTACCTTCCACAGAAAACACAGGTCATACTAAAATGTGACATGTCAGCATGGCAGAAAGTATACTACCAGCAGGTCACTGATGTTGGGAGGGTTGGATTGGATACTGGTTAGTCACTTTTACCCTCAAATGTGTAATGTATTATCATTAAACGTAGTGTATAAATATGACAAGCTCTTTGGGTGAAGTACAAAAGATGGAAGCTTTTTAATCTTGCATTGCATGTAATGCAAGCAACGGGGATTATTTTTTGTTTTTTGAAAGGAAACTGTTTACACACATCACCAGATACACTAGAACTCATAGCCTTTTGGTTCTAGGGTCACCTTGAATATTGCAACTGATAACCAGTAATTTAACTAAAAATTTTTTGAAACTTTAATAAATTTGATTTCATTATCAGGTGATCTCAATTCTACTAATTTCTTAATTATGTTGACAAATTGAGATGAAAAAGTAAGTATAAAAATGTTCTGCCAAAAGTTTTTGTACAAAGCCTTAGATTTGTTCCTGTGTTTGCAATATATATTGTATTATCTGAGTGATTGTTATTTTATTATGTTTGATAAATGTAGAATGTATATCACCACTTAATGGGACAACTAGAAAGTAGAAACCACGTAAGTGCTGGATTTTAGGCACACTAGCAGAAGTATTGGCAAAGGAGCCACTTGAGTCAGGTCCTAAAGTGTAATATCTGGGAAATTTGGTTAAGGAGTCTAATGTGGCAAGTATGAAACTTAGCTATTAAATAGCTTGGAATGTTCTTGAAGTTAGTTGTACGCAGAATTTGGCTTAAATAGAGTAATCTGATCAAACCAAAGCACCAGTTTGATATGTTTGAAACCTATAAATTTGGTTTGGTTAGTGGTTTTTGGGAATGAAACCAAGGCCACCACCACCAGTCGCCGCCACCACCACACCGCCACCGCTACCACCATCGCCGCATCGCGCGGGCACGGGTCTAGTAAATAACTAAAATCTAGTTCTGTTTCGATTACTGCTGTTTAGTTCGTTCTTGTTTCCTAATTTTGAAGGACTTGCATTTGAAGCGCTTGGCTTGTTTTGTTTTGTTTACTGAAATCTGAATCATTGTTTTTTTTACTGGCCTCCATTTCCAATTTATTCCCAGCCTTTCAAATCAATGAATGGTGTTGGTCAATTTTGCTCGTTTGGCTGAGGCAAGTAAGTAGGCTAGTTTGGGTTTAAAACTGTCTACCTGAGTGTACTGGTTTGACAAGCATTTTAAGGTCTTAATCGGTTAAAACGAACTGCACTTTCCTGCGTGAGTATGGTTGAGTGTAGTGACATAGAGGTGCAAATCAGAGAATGTGAGTGTGCTTGAAATATCTTGCAATGTCTTTAACACCTATAACACAGTATATTGCATAGATAGGATATTCCATTATGGCCATAAAACCGCTTTCTTTGTTTATAGGCTCTTTATCGTGTCCCTTAATGCTTGTTGTCCATTGACAATCTTCAACCTCTTCGATATGGCTTCTACGGCTATACAAAAGAGGTTGGTGTATCCTCTAGACATTGTAAGAATTGGGCCGAGTCCCCTTTTCCTTCTTCGACTGGCATTTTATCCATTTTCATCATCTCCTCTAGTTGCTTGGCTTATCAAGAAATGTGGCTGTTATAAGGGGTAAAGATGCTGTACACCTTGAAGAAATGAAGAAAAGGAATCATTCTGGCCTTCAGATATAATTAAACTGGGCTTGGTCACCGTTTCCAAAACCTGTCCTAATAGAGCTGTTTAGTGTGCGAGTGTTGTTAACATGTAACTTATCCTAAGCAGCGGGTTATGGTCTGAACTGAGTTAATTGATATATATTGGACTTAATATTAAGAAAGAATTGTGTTATGTTTCTTGGCTGTTCATTCTATTTCTAAATTACACGATTACTAAAATGATTAAATTTTGTTCAAACTAACAACAATTCTATTTGCAGGATCGGGTAAATCCAAAAGTTTACAGAATCTAACAATGCAGCTCAGAAAATGTTGTAACCATCCTTATCTATTTACGGGTGATTATAATATATGGCGAAAAGAAGAAATTGTCAGAGCATCAGGAAAATTTGAGCTTCTTGACCGTTTATTGCCTAAACTTCATAGAGCAGGGCATAGAGTTCTTCTTTTTTCTCAAATGACTAAACTCATGGACATTCTTGAAGTGTATCTCCAACTTCATGGATTTAAATATCTTAGGCTTGATGGATCAACAAAAACGGAAGAAAGAGGCACTTTGCTAAAGCAATTTAATGCTCCTGACTCTCCTTACTTCATGTTTCTTCTAAGCACCCGTGCAGGAGGTCTTGGTCTCAATTTACAGACAGCTGATACTGTGATTATATTTGATAGTGACTGGAATCCGCAGATGGATCAACAAGCAGAGGATCGTGCACATCGTATTGGTCAAAAAAAGGAAGTGAGGGTGTTTGTTTTGATCAGTGTGGGCTCGGTTGAAGAGGTGATATTGGAACGGGCAAAACAGAAAATGGGCATTGATGCTAAAGTGATACAGGCTGGACTGTTCAATACAACTTCCACACGTTAGTCTTCTTTCAATCTAACATCTATTAAATATAACATTTAATATATAATAGTCTGTTTATTTACATACAACATGATAATCTAGTAAATAGTTTATTCTATTAGATTTTTAGTGGTTAATAATTATATGACAACTTATTTTACAATAGCACCTTTTAAAAGTTCTATTTATAAGCTTTAAATGATTACAAAATGTCGTTTGAAGTTGAGTATCCGATTAAAATGGTGGTATGGAGTTGAGTTGACCTAAAACACTTTTGGCATCTCTTTTTATAAGCAATCGGTGTGTCTGATAATATGATTCCAAAAGTTATCTTATATCAATGATACTTTAACTATGAGTTAAATGGTTTGAACAACCTGCATGTAGTTGATCTGTTTACATTTTTGAGTATGTTGGCAAAGAGCTTATTTTAGCTTCAGCTTATTCATAAAAAAAAAAAAAGTTTAAGCTTCTAGCTTTGTTTGGTTGGTCATTTGTTTAGAGCTTATTTATAAAAATAAGATTTCAGAAAATAAGCTACTTGAAGTAGCTTTTAAAGCTAGCTTGAGCTTATAATATGCTAAAATACAATAATGTCCTTAAAAAGTTTTTATCTTATTTATTGGTATGTCCTTTTGTGTCATTTTACATCTTTAAAGCTCCAGCTCAAAATCTCTACAAAAATACAAGTTGTAAGTTGAAACTTCCAGCTCTAAAAATGAGCTCCAACTTTCAGTCTTTTCAACCCGTTTTGGTCTTCTTTAGTTTACACTTTATGATTTGACATGTTTAAAATAAAACATGGATCAAATCGACCCATTCATATGTAATTGATGTTGTTTGTTTGCTTTTGCAGCTCAAGATAGAAAAGAGATGCTGAAGGAGGTGATGCGTAGGGGTACAAGTTCACTTGGAACAGATACACCAAGTGAGAGAGAAATCAATCGTCTAACAGCCCGATCAGAAGAAGAGTTTTGGCTTTTCGAGAAGATGGATGATGAAAGAAGGCAAAAAGAGAGGTACAGATCTCGCCTTATGGAAGATCACGAGGTACCTGATTGGGCTTATACTAAACCCGACAATCCAAAAGACATGAGAGGTAAAGGGTTTGACTATGAAACTGCAAATCTATCTGGAAAAAGACGAAGGAAAGAGGTTGTGTATGCTGATACACTCAGCGAATTGCAATGGATGAAGGCTGTTGAACAAGGTGAGCAGAACCCGAAATCTCATCCAGGTAAAGCAAGAAGGGAACAACCCGTAACTCCTAACAACCATAACATTGTGGAAAATGATGTTTTGGAAGTGGTAAGCGTAAATGAGGGAACAACCCAACGTGCGTCAGGGTCAACGTTAAAAAGGCCAAGGTCCCCAAAGAGCGAGCATCTTGGTATGGATGATGGAAGCAGTGTTAGTGGAGAACTGCCTACATGGAAGACACAGAAGAAGCGATCAATCCTTCGTTTTGTTGTGTGATTTCTGGTATATTTGATTCGACTGTTTGTTTCTGATGCAATATGGTCCAGTAGGTTTACATCGTTAGGCCATTGACAGGTTATAAGTTGGATGGCCACCCTCTGATGATAGTCTTTAGTTTGTGCTTGCTATTGATATTCATTTTATTTTATCACACTATCACCTATTAAGCATATAAAGTATTCGTAGTTCTGTATGATAGCTGATCGCTGTTCATTTGACACCTGCATGAATGGATATCGTCATATATTTCCCTGCTTTACATACATAAACACAGCTGAAGTAGTCGACACACCTAACAATGATGACAACTTTTGAGTTTTAACTATGATGCGTTATGGCTATGATTGGGAGCCATATGCTCACCACTGCCAAACTGCTCTCACCATGATTATATAAGTATATAGGTGGCAAAATGGGTGGGTTGGGTCGGGTTGAATTATGGGTATGGGGTTGGAATGGGTTTGGGTCAAACCAGGCAGTTTTAGAAAAAGATCGAATTGGGTTTGGGTCAATACAGATTGGTTATATATGGATACGGGTCAAAACGGACCATTTAAAAGATGAGTCATAAAAGTTGGAAATAATAAAGGAATAGGGCACGTTTGGTTGGACAAAACACTCTTGTTTTCTTTTTTTGTTTTTCAAGAAAACATGGAAAACAGAAAACGCATTCAAATCATAGTTTTTCAAGAAAATTTTCTAAAAAAACAGAAAACAATGTTTTATATTTTCAATGGAAAACATGAAAATATCTTTTTATTGTTTTTCATTTTTCATTTCCATTTTCCATCTCTCCCTCCCACACATTTTTATCATGTATTCTGGTTTTCTAAAATGGAAAATAAAAATAGCATTTTTTAATTTGAACACGTTTAAAATTTTCATTTGTTTTTAAGAAATAGAAAACCACTTTCATTTTCTAGAAAATTAGAAATGGAAAAATAGAAAACATTTTCCACAACCAAACGCAACCTAAAAGTCGTGGTTGACACATAACTCCAATCTCTTTTCCTCTTCAATATCTTTCATACAAAATGCAAAAACCATGATTACCCGTATGTGCCTGAACATTCACCCGATAACCTGGAGTTCTCAATATGTGTTTCGGCTGATTTGGACCCGTTTAATTGTTACAGCCACCCAAACTCCATATAAAGTCATCCGAATTTGACCAGTCATTTGCATATGGGTCATTATTGTCAGCTCTATATCTATATGACTATCATACTGTTATGTGTGATAATGATATTTGAGTTACGATCAACAAGTAGTATGTACCAATAGTTTTTGAAAGTATACAATTGCCATGACACTGATTGCTGTGAAATTTTGATTTCAAACTTTGAATTCAAATTTTGTTATATATGATGTTTATTTATTACTACACATATTTAAAGACTAACACAATGGTTTCAACATAATTTTGAATATTAAAATCGTTAGATATGAATTCTATTGCATATTTGTAAAAAAACAAATAAATACTCATACTTTTCAAGTAATTAGAAATGAGTAAACAAAATAGTAATAATAATAATAATAACAACCGTGTCCAATACCGTCTTCCACAGTATATGAAAATATGAGATGTAGATAACCTTATCCTTACTCAAAGGTAAAAAAATTGTTTTTAGAAAGACTATCGTCTTTCACAGTATATGAAAGATGTAAAATGTAGAGAGTCTTATTCTTATTCAAAAGTAGAGAGGATGATTTCAAAACAACCTTATAAAATGTGATAATCGAACCTCTAACCACTCTTTAGAGAGGCAATGAGGTTATCCAATCCAGCTATTATTAAATGAAAATAAAAATGAAAATGAAAATTGTGTGGAAAAATAAGTAGTGTCATAAATAAAATTAATTAAATACCGTAGAAAATAAATAATAGAAATAGAAAAAGAAGCTAGTTGGAAGTCCACATTATTATTCTTAACTATAATAATGTCAGAAACAGCGTTGAAAACACAACACACATTCATAGACTTGACTTCTCAACCCCCCACTTTAAATAAACAACTCCATCTCTATTTTTTCTTTCTTTGTTTCACACACACACACACACAAACACAAATATCACACACACAAAACACACACACACACATTTTTGTTGTTTGATTTCAATGATGTTCGATAACAATAACAAAGTCATTCATGACCAAACTGGCAATGCATCATCATCTCCAGTTAGCAGTAGTACTAACATGTTCTTATTCAGCCCATCTTCTTTTTTATCCACTACTACTTCAAGTACATTTATATACTCTCTTTTTTTTATATATATATATCTTTTTTTTTATTTATATCTTTTATTACACACTTATTCAGCCCATCATCATCTCTTTTTTTTTTTTTTTATATCTTTTATTACACACTTAATCATTTATATCTTTTTTTTAATTAACTTATGTGGGTAAGATGAATGTATTATTGAATATTGATGTATTTTTTAAATAATTCTAGTAGTTATCATTTGGAAAATTATAGAGACATGATTGCAAAAATATTGTTATAACTCATAAAAAACAAGTAGATACATTTAAAATATAAGGTTATGTGATAATATGTAAGCATGCCCTTTTTGGTCATTTTACACACATAAGTTAATTAAAAAAAAGCTATGCCAAACACTCAAAAAGAGCTTATTAGCTTATATGATATAAGCTAATCCAAACACTATTGAAATAGCTTATTAGCTTATAAAAGCCACTTATAAAATAAAAGCATAAGCTAAAATTTAATAAGCTATGCCAAACACCCCCTATCTTTTATCTTTCTTATATATGGTTCATTCGAGAACCATTCACATATAAATACATGTAATATTAAATATTAATATAATTTGATCTGTTCATATGCGAACAAATTTGTTCACATATACCATTCACATATGTCCATATCAAGTTATCAAGTAATACTTTAAAGGTTCTCCTGGTTCTTTCGATTTAAAATCTTTTTACATGAACATTTTCATATATATATAGGAGGTGAATATCCAAAGCTTTGGTATGGAACCCTCGTATTTTTGTTTTGTAATGATTAAATACATGGTGCCAAATCATTTATTTATTTTTAAAAAAATATTAAAATATTAGTACGTGGGGTTCCATAATTAAGCTTAAGTACGGGACAACCTTATATTTATTTTTGCCATATATTATATATATATATATATATAGTTATATATGCTAATTGTTTTGTGTTTTGTGTTATATGTTCAAGGTAATGAAGATGGAGGAGACAACATAGAGAAAAACCACCCTGAAATGAAGAAACATCATACATGTAAAACAAGTAATAGTTTTGCATCTAGAGTTAGAGATCATGGTAATTAAACTTATGTGATATATATGACCAACATTTTTTCATTTTACTATTTAATCATTGTCTTATTCAGTGGCGGGTCTAGGATTTGACATTAAGGGACCGGTTGCTTAATTGGGTGGTTAATTGGAGGCGATTAGAGAAAATAATGTTGATTTACCCTTTTGAATGAAAACTTAAATAAGAGTTTGTGTTAGTTGGTGGGGCACCCTCTAGCCCCTACTAGCTCCGGCTTAGTTTTAGCTTTAATTTTCTGTATAACTTTTGTCATCGATATTATGTATGTGGCTGGCACAACAACTTCATTATGGTCACCCAAATATCAAATCTTGCTCATTATTAAGGCCAGCTATACATAATACATGAATCTTGGTTTTGCAATAAAGATTTTTAAAAAATAAAAATGCTTGGTCTAAAATTTATTGCCTCCCCAAAGTAGTTGTTAAGTTTATTGTAGTGCTCATAAATAAATGTGTTAAGTACTTGAAAATGTATTCAACTAAAGTGCAAAATCTTTTGTATGTATTCAATTGAGAAAGTTTATGTTTCGTGTATTCAATTTTTAGATATTGCTATTGTATGTATTGACCGTGTTTTTTTAGACTAAGCAAATAGATTGCAAAAAATGTGTTTAAAGATGTTTTGAAAATGCAACATTTTGCAACGTATGACATTTTTGCCATCTGACATGTTTTCGGGTGAAATTGATATAAAAACAAATTACCAAGGATCAGAGGGTTTCTTCCGATTTTACTTATTATTTTTTTCATAGGCCTTAATGAAAAAAGTTAACATACATTATCTCTTATGTTATTGATATTTTTAGTTTCTAGGTCTATGTAAAATTAAAAGGAAAGAAAGAAGATGTAATTGAATGTTTGATATGCAGTGACGATGGGTCCGAAGTTATCAGAGACAGTGAAGGGGAAGCTAAGATTGGGAGCGAAAATAATACGAAAGGGAGGAAGGGAAAACATATTCAAGGAAGTATTTGGTGAGAATGATGAAGAGAAGTTATTGAAAGCTTCTCAATGTTATTTGTCAACCACTGCAGGTCCAATTGCTGGGATACTCTTCATTTCTACTCAAAAGGTTGCTTTTTGTAGTGATAGATCCATCACATTGCGTTCACCCAACGGGGACCTAATTCGGAAGCCTTACAAGGTAATTCAACACATTTCCCTTAATTAATCCCTTTTTTTGCAGCAAAAGTTTCGATGATGTGTAGTTTAACAATATTTAGGGAGTTCTATATTCGTTAAGAATGACAGTCGATTTATAAGGTAATAGGACTGGTTATCTTCTTTCCGCTTATTTAACTTTGTTTGCATCTAAGATAAGGTCCGGTAACTCATCCCCCAGGCAAGGGCGGTACCAAAAAGGGGGCAAGAGAGGCCAATGCCTCCCTGGAAATTTAAATTTTGCCATCGATTTTTAAATTTTTTCATGGATTTTTAAAATTTTTTATTTGATTTTTAAATTTTGCCTCCTCTTGGGTTATTTTTTCTATGCATTTTTTTATTTTGCCCCTTTTTAATTTTTTTTCTGTTTATGAGTATTTAACATATATTTTAGGAAATTTGAGTTTATTAAATCGGTAATATGTGTGAATTGAAACACACATAAATTTTCTTCTTTCATGAAACTAGTTAGATTCTAAAGCATGATATTTATCATTAACATGTATATCTGTTTAATGGGAAAAAACTGAAAAAACTGAAACGTGTCGCAAGCTTACCGGGGTAACCCTTTACCCAAAAAGTGAAACGTGTCGCATTACTCCTCTTACGTTATCCAATAAAAATATGACACAATACTCCTAGTCTATTACACCGAATGTGTCACATTACTCCTCTTACATTATCCAATAAAAATATGACACATTACTCTTAGTTTATTACACCACCTGACCATAACCAACTAAAGAGTTATCAAAATCCACCTTCAACGCCCGAAATTCTGATAAATTCGTCTTGACCGGGTATCAAGCTAATAAAAGTAAAATGTTGAAAATCATTTTCGCTTGTAATTTGTATGGTTATTGGTTTGAATATGTTCTAATACATATGTTGTTTGGTTGCAGGTATTGATTCCAATAAACAAGATCAAGGAAGCAAACGAGAGCGAAAACGTCGACAACACGTCACAAAAGTACATAGAAATCGTTACCGATGATAACTTTGAATTCTGGTTCATGGGTTTCGTTCGTTATGAGAAAGCATTTCGTAATCTTAGAAAGGCACTTTCTTTTGTTGCAAAGTAATGAAACTTTTAGGACGAGTAAATCATATTAATTGTACAAATTTGTGTGTAGCCTTGTCTGATATCTGTTGTATTTATTTTTTCAAGTGTTAAATTTTTGTGTACGTATTTGATATTTCTTAGAGATGTTACGTAATGTATTCAGGGCACTCGATATCGTCCCATGCTTCTATTTCTTATCGAAACGATAAATGTGATTAATTTGATTCAATAGGAAAATTGAAAACAAAACTATATATAAGCTCTTATAAAACATTTACAACATTTTTATAATCTCTTAAATTTTCAAGATGCAAAATGTTTAAATTACCCTAACATTCTAAATGTTAATTACAAGAAAAGGTCAATTAGCTAAACTATATTTAACTTTTTAATATCGATCAAAGTCATTTATTTATGATTTGGTTAAGGTCAATCATATATAATTTTAAACTTTTATATTTGTAATTGTAAAATACCTTAATTATTACTCATACAACTAATTTTATTCCACATAAAACTTTACAGAACCAACCAAAAGTAATACCAAATTAAATCAAAAGATTTCATAAAAACCCATGTCATACAAACGAACCATAACCAATGATACTCATTTGACACGACATGTTCATTGACTCTGCCGCATAGCACGAACATTATGCTAGTTTATCTTAATGATTACTCATCAACCTTTTACTTATGAGCGATGATCCGCACACCATCAATTTTTAGCCGTACACCATCAAACATGCTGTAAGTTATTGTACAGTACAACAACTTAAAACATATTTAATAATATACGGCTAAAAACTGGTGATGTACAGATCACTATCGTTAGTTATATTATTAGACATATTTAATTAAATTTAAAAGAAAGACTAGAAAGGAACGACAATTCCGGTGTGGCCAGCTTATAAAATTTTGGGGAACAAGTGGTCAAAGGTGGATAAAATGGGCCCATCTGTAATAAAAACACGGTGGCGGCATTTAGTTTGACAGGGCAAAGGAATTCAAAGCCGGCGTGTAAACCACGTCTTACTCGTTATTTCTAAAAAAAATTGAGATCCAAAAAACGATGGTAATTATGTCCGCGCTTTGCGGAAGATTTAACTAGCGTACAAAAAGATAGGTAGAATAATAGAACTAACTTATAAATTAGGGGAAAAAAGGAAAAAGAACATTAAGTTTGATGGGGTGAAACAAAACTTTTAGGGGGTGTTTCACATTACGTTTTTAAAATGAATTTTGCGTTTTCAAAAAACATGTATTTACCTGCTTTTTTAAAACATTGTTTTCTCTCTATGTAAACGTAAATAATCATTTTTTCAGCCAAACATTTTTTCTAATTATTTGTGTTTTGCAAATATAATAATTAGATAATAATCTCTATAAAACTTAATTTCAAACACCCCCTTAGTTATAAAGATGGTAAATATGAGATACCATACCGGGGTGAAAATCCCCTTTTATGAACAATAAAAAGGAAAGTAAATAAGTTGAACGAGTGAAAACAGGAAAAACTTTTAAAATTTGAGGTTTGTTATAAAGTATTAGTTAAAATGTACAACAATACGGTGCATCCTATCGCAAGGAAAGATTCTTTATGAAAAGTTAAAAAAAAAAAAAGCAAATAAATAAAGTTAGAGGGCAAAAACATGAAAAACCCTTAAAGTTTGAGGGGTCAAAACAAAAATTTAAAGAAAATTATACGATAATACGATGCACCTTATTCCTTTTATGAACAATAAATTAGGCAAGTAGATAAAGTTAGGGGCAAAAAATATGAAAAATGTTTAAAGTTCGAGGGTTTGAAATTAAAATGCACAATAATACGATACATACTACTACGGTGAAGATTCGTTATAAACAATTAAAAAAACAAGTAAATACGTGCAAAAACATGAAAAACCTTTAAAGAACAAAAGTTTAGTGATGGTGTACAAATAATACGATGCATTTTATCGTAGGAGGAATTTCCTTATGAACAAGTAAATAAAGTTGGAGAAAAAAACATTAAAAACTTTTACAGTAATTATTTATCATTTATCTTTTGAATGTAATTATTCTATGCAGGTTTGAGACATTATGAGGTGTAAGGCAAGTTTTGAGGTTACTTCGCCTAACTGGGATGATATTGTAGCAGGGTTCTGCTTAATGCGCATAAATGTTCTATGAGGATTATTCTTATCAAGCTTCTCTTTACTGCGTCGGTCTATTTTATATGGCGGGAGTGGAATACACGGTTGTTTATGAAGAAGAAAAGAACTCAGGTCTAGTTGGGTGATGTGATTGGTTCGACTGTTCGACTTAAACTCCTTACTTTTCATTTCAAGAAAAGAAGACCAGTGGAGGAGCTAAGGATTGCTTGGAATCTGCCAGATACAGTTGTTACTTCTTCGTAATTGATTGTATACTGCCAGATTGATTGTTGAGGTTGTTGCACTTTGGTGCATGTGTATGTAATAGTCAGTTGGTAATTTACCATACTCCCTGAACTTCAGTTTGATATATAAAATTCTAACTAGGGTAAAACCTTTACCCAAAAAACTTTTACATTTTGAAGGACCAAAACAAAAGTTTTAGCAAAAATATATAATAATATGGTGCATCCTATTATAAAAAAAAAAAATTCTATCTTATGAATAGTTAGAATGAACGAGCACAAATGCATTAATATATTGGTAAAAAGGTAATACTGGTAAATACTGTTTACTTTTCAAATAAAAAAAATGAATTAATTAATAACCTGTCGTGATTATTAATAATCTTAAGTTTTAAAAAAGTTATTTGAACATAAAAATAAACTACCTAAATATCTTATTAATTAATTATATTACAAATTTTTGAATGCACCAATTTATGTTTTTATGTTGATCGACACTCATAACCTCAAGTTTTAGCTATATTGTCAAACAAAATTATAAAACATAAACTTCAATTATAATCTTAAGCTATAGCAAGTTGGGACCGGGATGTATTTGATTTGAGGATTTTTGTTTATGAAAATGTAGATATAAAATCATTGATATTGTTTATTTGATTGGTGGAATATGAGACTATGAATTTGACACATGGATCCACATATGATCACATGGACCCATAGATGAAGACTGCAGCTTATAGGTTCAAAATTTGCCAAAGGCAAGTGAAGAAACTATACTTATGATCTATGTGTAAGGATGATGAGTCACCGGACATGAGTTTTATGCGGTGTGCGCTCTGGGTATCAAGACGGTACATGGGACCAGAAAGTTCCCACCTATTTACCCCTTTTTTTTTATTATGAATTTGACAAAACTTACAAGATTACAAAGCCTGTATATGACAAATTCGATTTTCAATATATACTACGCACATTTGAATTTCTCATTCTTTTAATAGCTAAATAAATTTTTAAATATATCATTTTTCTTCATGTTCATTTTCTTTTTCTCACCGTAATTGACGTTAAGTCCAGTCAATATTCTAATATTTATTTCGCCATATTCAGTTTGGAATCTCCATTTTCCTCTTATATAATAATTAAATGTCAATTTCCGGATTTAAATCTGGGACCCCCAAAAAGGCAAATCCTCCTAGCAAGAGCTCATTGACTAACAAATCCTAAAAAATCCTAAAGGCAAATGAACTTTTAGTAGTTAGTTTTTTCATGCTAGTCTGTTTCTTAATATATGCCCAATTAACATTGCAATTGGTATACAATTTCCCCAACTTTTGCTTCCAACAACTTCAAGCAACGTGATTATTAGTTGTCAACCTTATATTGTAGTACTTGAAGAACATTGTGTAGAACTTTTGAAAGTCGAACCGTCTCCTTTTGAAATATATTTTATCTCAAACACAGATTAATTATATATTGGATAACTATCATTTAAATATTTGTTGTATTGTAAACGAATCTTTTTAAATCGCATAGACGATAAATACGACTGTAAACAAACTGAATGTTCGATGAATCGTTCATGAACAACTCTTAAACGAACGAACATGGGGAAAAAAATCAGTTTTTATAGTTAAATAAATACACATGACCAAAACTCTCGTTTATTCATTTATGTTCGTGAACATTGGATACTTGTTATTAAACATTTATTCTTTTATGTTCATGCATTTATATATATATAGGAAAAATGTTCATGTGAGAACCATTTGATTTGGAAGAACCATGATTCTCTTTAAATTATAACTTGATATGTTCATATGTGAATGGTATATGTGAACAAATTCGTTCACATATCAACAGATTAAGTTATACTTAATATTATATATGTTCGTATGTGAATGGTTTTCACATAAACTTTACCCTATATATTTATATATAGGGGAAGAGTTATTTGAAAACCCCCTAATATATATAGGGTAGGGTTAACGTGAGAACCAAAATAATGGTGAGAATTGTGAAAACCACTATTTTTCCTCCCTCTGTCCCCTTTTTGGTAGTTTTTTAATTTTTTTTTTAACAAAAACCCATTTAAAATAAAAAAAAATTCAAAAAATTCTATGGGTTATGCGTTCAAAACGGATGGATACGATACGGGTGTAGCCCTTAGCCGCACGGGCTCTACCCTCAGAGATGGTGGTGATCGGAGTTTGTGAGTCTCGAAGTGAGAGAGAAACAGGATGAAAAGTTTGAAGAATAAATAAAAGTAAAAATATAAATACATGAGTGTTATAAAAAAAAGATGATTTTTTAGTGGTTCTCATAGTTCTTATTTTATACTTTATTACTATATATATATATATAAAGATGTGGGTTCCTGTGCAAAGTGTGTTAAAATGCGAAGTGTGTTAAAAAGCACTAACATACTGTAACACCCAACTTTGCAAAACATGGATTTCAAAAACTTTTTCGCCAAACGGCGTCAACAACAGCGGAAGCAATTAAACTTAATAAAAATTGGTGTTACTTGTCTAATATCATCACATCAATATAAGAAATCCAAAACATCATCATCACTAACATCGTATAATCCAACATAACATAAATCATAAAGACATAAAATCTATAATAGCATCATTATGGGTCACTAAGCGTCTTCAGGCCAACTATCCCGCCTCACAATAGCATCTTAACTTCAATCCTGCTTACCCTGAAGGCACAACGATTTTCAAAGAAACAAGTGTTAGCTAAT
>JAOXNX010000028.1:6642030-6659387 GCA_028566075.1 Solidago caesia
TGGCAGTAATCGTAGAACCGTTGATCAGGCGCTTCTATGATATTGCCATGCCGTACTAGTTATATTTATCACTTCATGTTGCTCTATAAACAAATAAACCAATTACAGCAACATCATAAGTACTAGAAAATCATCATAACACTTAATGTCAGTCATAAGTACAGGGAATATTTGACTCAATAAAACTTGAACTTAAATGACGTTAGCACGTCGAGAATGCATCTGTGAATTCTTAGTATATATGCTATACGGGGTTCTTAGGTTATAGTCTAGGCTTTTCCACCTAATTCTCTATCACCACAGCTCTGATACCATTCTGTAACACCCCACCGTTGGCGGAAACATGAGATGTCATGAAAAGTACAGCACGACATGGAAAAATGAAATAACTAATCCATGAATCATGTAAATCAAACTCAACCCAGATCTGATCTAAGTCAATCAACAACAGATATGGAGACGAGAGTTTTGCCCAAAAACAAAGGATTTCTTGCTAAAATTTCAGATCCGAAGTAAAAATCACATACAAATACCAACCGAATCGAATAGATCTATATATATATATATACACGAATTGAAATAGAAGAAAAAGAGGTTATATGAACACTTACACTTGATATAAATCATGATTCTATGATGATATGAATGATACACGAATCGTTGATCAAAGTTTTGCTTGATTGCGATGAACTGGACCGAATTGTTTAGAGATTTTTGAGAGAAACTTGAAGAAAATTGTGAGTGTGTGTAAGTGTATGAGATCTGATCCAAAAACCTATATATATATATATATATAGGAGTTGACTTCCAATAGTAACTCCTAGGGGGGGGGGGTTGTCAGACTAACAGATCGTCTTACAGTTTTAGCCCTTTTTGCTCACCGGACGATCACCGAATGTCACTGAAATGATTTGATTGACTTTTATGAAATATTTTTGAATTACGAATCCAATGAATAGTCACATGACTATATTTGACTCATAAAAATGTTTTAAATCTTTATTTAGGCATTTCTATTAAACTCCTAGTCTTCCTCGAATACTCGTTCTAAGTCTAAAAAGTCATCAGCACTAGAATACGACCAAATATAACTTGTCTTATTCATTCATAAGTCCCTTTAATCATACATACATGGACTTAAATTGACCATTGATGACTTATCATGAACGGAAATACAATCAGCCAACCGCTCAGGTGGCAGTTGTTACATTTGTACAAGAAATCTGGTGGCCCCAGATTTCAGTTCACTGGACTTAACTCTAGTCATGGTCTACATTCATCTAATGACATTCTCACTGAAGTCAAAGACTGAAGTAAGAAGATAGAAGTCTGTCTAAACGATAGAGCCCAGTAGAAGTCTTACTAGATCAAGACTGGAGGTTTATTCAGTAGCATTTACAACACTTTACACTGATTACGAGGAATGCCTTTTACCTTTACACAACTTTACTCGAATAATATCTTGTCTCCTCAGAATGTACTTTTATATACTTTTGTGTAAAGGTGGTTGAGTTTAAAAGTGATATGTCACATCCAATGTGACTTTATTCCTTTAAACAAGCATGTTAAGGAATTAAATGCACTTCCTTAAATGCTTTCAGCCATATTTGTATGGTCATATTTCCAAATCTGCCTATAAATAGAAGGCATTGCACAACCAAGAATTACTTTTAGCATTCTTCGTGAACTTATGTAATATATACTTAGATCACTACAAAGAACATTTCACATCTTTAATTGTTTCGGGTTTTAAGAGTATCTTCCAAGTATAGATCACTTGTAATTCATGGGTTGTTAAGATTTTGAGAAATGACTAGGTTGATAAACATTTTACAAACAAAATTTTACAAACAAATTTTTCACCAATCAAATCAAGTCTTTTTTTCTCTTACTTTTTTCTCTCTCTTTGATGATTGGTTCACAACACATGCCACGTGTGTTTGTAACAATTTGTTTGTAAATTGTTTATAAATCTAGCATTGCTCTTTTACATATTTGTATTATCTTGGTTCCGTAACAAGCTTGTATTTTATTTAAGATCAATAAATAAAATACACTTGAAAATTACATTGTGTTCCACCTTATTTACATTATTGTATTTTAACTTGCTTAAAGTTTTTTATTACTTATTTACATTTATTGTTTAATATAAGTAATACTTGTCCATTTTTCAAGTATTGTGTCACTAAATAAGAAAGTCTTATTTAGTGAACTTACATTTTGTTCTCTATTAACATAAAGGTGTTTTCGGTAGTACCATTATTTGGGACTAACATACATGTGTATATATATACATTGTTCTACTTCTTCAACAGATTTGGGAAATAATAAGAGACCTCATTTGCAATTGATGTTGATGATGAAAGCATATTAAGGAATTAAATGCACTTCCTTAAATGCTTTCAACCATATTTGTACGGTCATATCTGACTATAAATAGAAGGCATTGCACAATCAAGAATTTACTTTTAGCATTCTTCGTGAACTTATGTAATATACACTTAGATCACTACAAAGAACATTTCACATCTTTAATTGTTTCGGTTATTAAGAGTATCTTCCAAGTATAGATCACTTGTAATTCATAGGTTGTCAAGATTTTTACATATTTGTAATATCTTTGTTCCACAACAACCTTGTATTTTATTTAAGATTAATAAAAAAAATACACTTGAAATTTACATTGTGTTCCACCTATTTACATTACTGTATTTTAACTTGCTTAAAGTTTTTTATTACTTATTTACATTATTATATATATACAATTTAGCAAGCCTTATCTACATGGAAGTTTTGGAGTTTTTGACTTTAGCCACTAATTTTTATTTTCTTTACTTTTTGTCCCCTATCTTGAATCTTCTACATATTTCTTTTACTCCTAAAAACTGCTCCTAATCGACTTCACCTAGGGTGAAAAAAACTATCCAAAAATGATCAAAAACTTCACTTGCGGTGGAAAAACCAGCCCAAAGATGATAAAACAAGATGGGTTGCGCTTGGCTTTGCAAGAAAATTAATAAATTAAGTGATCTATAGCTTGGTTAATGATTACTTGAATACATTTGTGAGTAGATTCTTTGCTTACATATTTTGTTTTCTTCCTTTACCTTGAACCTCCTTCCATGGTAAAGGAGAGACACTCATCGTCATCATAAAAAGGAAATAGACTTATCATCGTCACTATCGTCACCACCAATTTCATCCAAATCGGCGGCGGCAGAGATATGCCTCACTTTTCGGCGGTGAAAAATAAACAAAGGAAAAGTATTGCTGGCAGGAAAGCTTCCAGGTAATGAGTTTCTTTAACTTATAAAAAAAAACCAACTCAAATCTCTCTCATTATTAATCTTATTATAGATTCATTCTAATTTATTATAATTTACTGTTGCTTTATTATCAATAATAATCTACTGATTTCATTATTTTTGGGGTTTATCTGAATTTTAATAACTTGACCAAAAAAACAACCAATGAAACAAAGAAAGGATGTCAAAAACAACCTGGTAGTGTTGGTATATAGAGTTTGTAATTTGGTATTATGTTGTGAATATTAGATTCTGGTGCAGTAGCACGTGTTTTTGAATAAACCTTTAGGAAATGCACAAATAGTACATGTTTCTTTCTTTATTCCTTGGATTTGTTCAGTGTCAATTCGTACCGGCTTGGAACGCTCCAATTGAAACTAGGCATGTGGAGTTTTCTTTTGTTTTTGATGCCCTCTTGGATGGCAGGTTACTCCCTTTTTCGTTTTAGTATTTTTATCATATATATAGCATATATATGTATATATATGTGTGTGTGAGAGAGAGAGAGTTATTCACTAAGGTGACAATTGGATGAAAAAAATTAACAGCTCAATATACGGTGGTTGATGCGCTTATCGCTACCATGGTATTCCCTGCAGCATTCCTGGGGGGAGGGGGGGTGCAGGGGGTGCGGGAGTTCTGTTGCTGTAACCAGCTCCCAAGTTTATACGTTCTCTTATGGGAGAGGTACGTCATTATCACTCCGATTTGTCAACTTAAAATGCTTAGTTTGTGTTGAGAAGTCAATATGTCATTTGTAATTGTATAGTATTATAATCTCTTCGTCTGCTCCACATTCTGGCTGTTGACACTGATGTGGGAGGCTTGGAGGCCGGGAAAAAGGTATGTTCAAAATAGCTTTATTTCTGACCACTTGCTCAATTGAACATATTCAATAATATCTGTGTATATATCGTATTCTAAACTTTTTTTTGAATCTTACCTCACCTCTGGCTGCGTATCATTTTTGCTCTTCAAACAAATAATATATGTTCTCTGTTAATTACTCTTAGAAGTTGGCTTGATTGATGTAGGATGCTAGCATTTTATGTAGTTCATGTTAGTTTCATTGTGTCAAACGTAAATGGTTATGCATTTTATTTTATTTTTTCATTTTAGGGACAGGCATAGGCTCATATGCTGGCGGTGGGGCCTATTGTGGCCGCTTTGGTTGCATTTGTGGCACTGGCAATGTATTTGGTGCTACAGGGTGTAAGGTAAGGCTACCATCGAATAAACTAAACTTAATTAAGTTGATGACACCAGCAACAAACAACTCCAATTCATCTTATAGATTTTCGTGCAGTTAAAAAGAGAAGAAAATACACATGACATGTTAATGTTAATTATAAACTTTTCAAATAATGCAGTTTAGGAGCCTATAAAAAATGAGTAGTTTTTTTTAATAGATTAGCCAACAAAATATAACCCATAAAATTGACCCATTTCCACATGAAACAGGTTGAAACTGCCACCTCTACCTGTGAAAACTTATTTACAAACAAAAGGAAGCTAGAGTTTCATCATGCGAACCTCACATTTTATAAGTTCATCGTGTACCTTCTTTTGAGGCAAAGAATTGAGCTACACATAGGGACAACGTCCTGGACAGAAGTCCTAAGGTATCCCCAGATCCCAATATGTATTATAAAACCCAGTTTCACAACATCGTAATTACACAGCGATGCATACTCAAAATTCAATCTTTTATTTCTCCTCTCTCTTGATTACAAATATACATGATATATAACTATTTTGTATTTGTATGTATCATCGTCATTTCTGGAAATTCCTTCCAAAATTATATTAAAAAAATGTGTTTCAGTGTAACTCAACCTGGCCCAACTTACCAAAAATATCTGTTTTGATATGTTCCCTATTCGACCTGTTTTGCCACAAATCGGCAGCAGATCAATAGTTTCGAGATTTGTCGCTACATATGACAGTCTTTGGAAATCTTTGCAATTTCATAGATGAGGCCATTTTGATCAAGACACCTTATTTGAAGCAAGGTATGTATTGATCTCAGTAGATTATCAACTGTTATACTATGTAATATAAGTATATGCCAATCATATAACTATGTGATTCGATCTGGATCTTTTCATGGTCTTATGTTTTGTTGTGTGTGACCATCTGAAGTTAAAAAAACTGTTGAGATAACCAGGTAGGTCCAGATGTTCTGTTGGGATATATAACACAAATGACTTAAAGAGTAATTGTTTTTATTTAATTATATTGTGGTGCAATTATGATTTGGCTGTTTGTATAAAACATCATGCTATATGTATGCACCTTAAAATGTATACGCAATTTATTATTTAGTTCATAACTTTAGGTTCAATGATGATACCTATTTAATTTTTTGTTGCAGGCATGGTTTATAGGAAAGGTTGGAAGCAGGTAAAAAAAATGAAGTTAAACAAGTGAAGATGAAGTTGAAGAAAGTAAAATTATAACTTTTTATGTATATTTCTTTGAATTTCTCGTGTGATGTTTGGATTACCAATAGAAATACTACATTTATATTACATATAACTTAACTTTTCGATATGAATTTAGTTTTCTATATGCCGCTGCAACGCGCGGCGGGTAAAATTACTAGTTTAATACAAGATTATAGCACTGGATTTTAACATTTCACACCGAAATTATTATGAGAATATGAGGCACCAAATTTAATGACACCGGGTTTAAAAAGAGAAATGACACCGGGATTATTTCACAGAGATTGTTTACACCGAGATTATTTTGGTCATCTTTTTCCTCACAAAGACTCGAAGTTTTTTACTAACCCTAATTTTAATCTTATTATTTAGGACTCCATATGTCATTAAAATTATACCTAAAGACTTGTTTTCACTACGAGACCAACATATAAAAGTTTTAGCCTCGGACAATGCCTAAATCTCGAAACCCATTTTTGAAGAAAAATAAGAAAGTTTCACAAATTTTATAAAATCTTAAGTTTTTGTTAGTAGGTTTCAACCAAACTTTGACACAAGCTATAATATGTGACAACAAACGTTTTGGATGTGAAAAGTTAAGAATTTGACATGTGTGGTGTGTGTATTGAATGAAAACCATAAAATAATAATAATAATAAGGGGTAAAATGGGTTTTGAAATTATACCTTTAAATCTGGAATAATAGAGCGTTTTGATGATGATTTGATGCTAAAACACTAATTATATTGCCAAATCTGTTGATATGAAGCCTTAATTTTATGAGAAATTGATATGATTAAGCAACTCAGATTTCAGCAGATCACCCACACAACTTCAGTGACGAATTTCAGTAGCTCTCGAAGGGATTTTAGTCTTCTAAACACCTCTTGATATTCAGATCTTCCGATCTTCCACCAGAGATTGTTGGATCTTCACTTATCTTTTATCTTTCATTTTCGGTATAAATATGTATTTCTATTTTATAGACTTTGTTATTCCTTTAATAATATCTGGCTAGTTAATTAATACTTGTTTGGATGATGTGATCATGTAAGACTTTATGTGCTATGATTCTAAAAAAGTGTGCTTTTTAATTATTTGTCTTCAATCTACTAAATCGACTTTCCACCATCTTCAAACAACCATTGCCCAGTAATACCAGATTCCATCTCCTCTCGTAGACCAGCGCTTGAGGCCTTTTAATTGTTTTTTCTTTTTATTTTAGTTTAATTAGATTCGTGAAAACCCCCAACCGCATTAGAATTACACAATTATCTGTTTCACTAGCAAGTGATTCTAAAAACGATCAACATAAGCAAACGGGTCCACTGCCCGTTAGAAAGTGATTCCTTGTACTTCAATAAATATTCTTTAATAATAATAAAACTCACACACATCAAACAACTAAGGTAGAATGTTGCCTACAAACTCCATGGTAACCTACAAGAATACCATCAACATAAGCAACAATCTTATCCTCCTCAGTAGGGATCAAATGTCCTACAAACTTCAGCTTCTCCATGAACCAGCGAGTATACTCATTCATGCTCATATTCCCCATTTTCAAAGACAAGAATTCCTTCTCAAAAAGCCTCCTTTCGCGGGTGCCATAGTATTCTTTCATAAATTTTTCTTTGAACACACCCCATGTCATAAATCATGTGTCAATAATCTAATATATCAGGTTGATAATTAGGCCTATTTTTTTAGGTTAATTTATCATTTCTCTTGTATTATTTCATAATTTAGTCTACTTAATCATTTTATATTTAAATAATTACCAATAAATAATAAATACAATATATATACATGTGTTTTAGACTATTCAAAGTTAAATTAGATGTCAACAAAGTCGTCCGTCGTTACCTTTTATAAAATTTAAGAAATTATCAACGCCACACATTGCACGATACGATTTCTTTCTAGTAAATAAATATCCATAAAACACTTTAGTAGTTTGTGTTGGTGGGAGATATCATCACAAAATCTCTTTCAAACCTTTTTCAATACTTCCAATACATCCCCTTTCTTTCTTTCCCCAATATCTCAACTCACACTCTTTTCTTTTTTTCCAAATCATCAATTCAAAAACAACATCAAATTAAATTACTTATCAAATCCTTCTTTTGGATCCAGATCTCCCTTCATCATCAATCCCTGGTATCTTTCCGTTCAACTTCTTTTAATTTTATAATTAAATTTAATTTTACATATAATAATAAAATTATTATTATTATTATTATCATTATTATTAGCTGATTGTTGATTTGTTTTGAAATTTATGTATTTAATTTTGTGTATAAATAAATAAATAGATCAAAATAAAAGAGAATTTTTTGATATATTTGTTAGTTTATTAATTATTATTATTATTATTATTATTATTATTATGTTAGAATTATTAGTTTGCTTTTAGCCTTTAGTTTAATACAAACTATTATAATTCCGTTAATTCGGTTGGTGGGTGTGATGATCGGTTGGTATATTGTTTAATTTCGTGATGGGTGATATTTGCACAGGAACGATGTCGTTGGCTCGGTCTCATCACGCAGAAAATAGTCAGTTTCCGGGTGCTTTTAGATCTTCCTTTGGTAGAAATCACCCACATATGTTTAGCTCGGCTTTCACGAACTTTACTAACAATAGACGTTACATTAATAATAACAATAACAATAGCAATAGCAATAATAACTATAGGCGAAGTTATAACAACGCGTCTAATGACTTCCCAAATGAATTTAGGCCGCCGCAGCAGCAGCAGTATTATAATAATGATAATAATGTGTATAGTTGTAATGATTTGGAAGCTTTGCCTTCTTTTAAAAGGAGGAAGTTTTCCGCTACTAATTGGGAAAGTAACGGCACGTCTTATAATCAATATTCCAAGATCCCGTTCCTTCCTCTTAGCATTGCATCTGATCCCAATGCTAGAGGTGGTGCGTCTACTGGTAGCTGTAAGCGTGACCGTACAAGATTTGAAGATGAAGATGTTGAGTTTTTGTCGCGGGATCAGATAGAGAGGTTTTCTCCTTCCAGAAAGGATGGTATAGATGCGTTGCAGGAAACCCATCTGCGTTACTCTTACTGCGCGTTTCTTCAGAACCTTGGACTTCGTCTTGAGCTGTAAGCAAAGCGTTTTTTAATTTGTAACATTCCCATTTGATAATCATAATAGAACTTTGTCTAATTGTGTATGTTTTGTTTTTTTTCTTTTATTTCGTTACAGGCCGCAAACTACTATTGGGACTGCTATGGTTCTCTGCCACCGGTTTTTTGTTCGGCGGTCACATGCATCCCATGATAGATTTGTAAGTTACTTTTTCTCTTTTGTAACAAAATAAATATGGGCATGCTAAATGATATTCGCTATATGGAATGCAAATTTACTCGGATGATCTATCAACATATTGTTTAGAAAAGGATTTATCAACAAATGATATTAAAAGAATTTCGTTTTATTTATTCTTCATTGTGACCGAGCTAGTAGTGGCATGACGTGCTCTATTGTGAGATACACATTTATTTCAATTAATTTGGTATTAATGTTTATTTTGTTTCTCTTGTTTTGTTTATTTACAGTTGATTGCTACTGCTGCTCTTTTCCTTGCTGCAAAATCTGAGGAGACACCTTGTCCGTTAAACACTGTCTTAAAAGTATCGTCTGAACTCTTCCACAAGCAAGATTTTAATGTGTTATGCTATCTACTCCCGGTGGTGAGTTCTTCCTATTTATATTTTCTATTAACGGGACAAATTATTTTTATTGAATACATAGAGATATAGTATGCATCAATTAACTGATTTACCAACAGACCAAACATAACTCTGAAACCCTTAACTTTCTATTATGCTGGCTTCTGCGAAGAACATCAGTTACTTTGTATGATCATTTTTGTCTAATGTACTGCTTTTTTACAGGATTGGTTTGATCAATACCGAGAGCGGGTGATTGAAGCTGAACAAATGGTTTTGACAACTCTGAACTTTGAGCTTAATGTGCAGCATCCATATGCCCATCTATCATCAATTCTTGACAAATTAGGCCTTGCACAGTCTCTTTTGGTCAATCTGGCACTGAGTTTGGTCAGTGAAGGGTAAGTCATTATACTTTTTGCCATCTTATGGAATTAGAAAATATGACTTTCAATGTTGATGTTCCATGTGATGGCTGCTTTTATCAAATTTGCTATAATGCTAGATAGCAGACTACACTGGAGATAGGCTACTTGATCGAGTATTGTTGCTTCTGTTCTCTTCCGCACTTGGCCTGTGTAGTTGTATGCATAGTTTATTGATTATTTGGATTGACATATAATTGCAGGGCAATAGAAGAGTAGCATGCACGCCTGTATGATTTTCTTAGCTGGTGGATAGATATGCTGTTCGTTAGAGTCTTATATCCTGTCTGAAGTTGAACAACCGATGTGTTTGGATGCAGTTTCTATGAAATTCTTTCTTAACTTGATGTCTGGCCTAGGAATGTGCCCATGACATCTCAAACCTAACCTCATATGTGGTTCAGCTCAAAATCTGAGCCTAAACCTAATGCATTTAGTGGTTAACCTATATAGTCATACAGACACACATACACACACATATATACATATTTGTGTATATATAGTGTATCAGCTCTATAACAACCATTTTACGCACTAATCAATACCTGATTTAAAGGAATTGATGTGTTTATACAGATCTCCATAACATGTTATTAAAATTACCAATCCTAAATCTAATCACACATTGGTGATCACAAAAATTTCCTGAACCGAAAGCCATCCAGCATTGGAAAGTTAACTTTTTTTCATTTCAGTTCGCAGTTTGGTCCTATTTTGACAGCCCTAGTTTGACCCTGAAAGTATATATGAAGTTGACTGGAAATACGCAATGTCCAACAAAGTGGTTCTGCTTAATACACATAATCTTTTTTACTAAGTACATGTAAAAGTCTGGTGTCTCTATAAATTTCTTCGACAGACCACACGGACCGACACATGATATTTATACGTTTCACATGTCATGTTTCTTTTTAGAGTGAATGTTTAACCTAATTTCATGATCTCAAAGGCAATCCCTTTGACTGATCTTTTTTGGATGAGATACGAGTGCTGTCTTGCTGGTTAACTTATTGGATAAGTTTTGTGGCGCTTGGTTATGATGGGAAGGTGATAGGAAGCTGGGTTTTGGGTATTC
Organism: Solidago caesia; assembly: GCA_028566075.1. Classification (NCBI taxonomy): domain Eukaryota; kingdom Viridiplantae; phylum Streptophyta; class Magnoliopsida; order Asterales; family Asteraceae; genus Solidago; species Solidago caesia. The sequence continues at coordinate 6,652,976 of JAOXNX010000028.1, forward strand.
TCCTATCGGTAAATTTTTTTGTGTACATTTATATTATGTACATGCCTCTTGTTGTATATCCGGTCCTGGCAGTCATGATTTTGCTAACTGGAGGGCCTTGTAAACATCAAACATGGCAAGATGGGCAGGGTCTTGTAACATGTGAGTTTTAGGATTGGTCCAATGGGGTGGATAGCAACACTTCCTTGTTCATATAATTGAAGTATTAACTATGATTATAGAATGTATTTTTACCAAAAATAAAAAAAAAAAAAAAAAACCTATCTAAATTTTTTATTTGAAGAGATACGTTGGAAAGTTATGAACATTTGCATATGGTTTGGGCAACATTTAAAAGGAGAATACCATTTTCTAAATTTTGTTTAAAAGCATGCTATATTGATTTTCTTCTTGCGGAAAGAAGAATACCATTTTCTAACTATTATCGGAGTATAATTATAACTTCATTAATTAGAGAAGAAACATTGTCAGGTTGTTTCACCTAATCCTTCTCTACGAACCATTTCAGATTGGTTTTCTTTGTCTTGGTCATTTGTCAAATGACATGACCTTCTAACCTCAGGTTTAATGCAATAATGATCATGTTAGAGTTCTTGGATGATATTAGCTATATGCAATAATGAAAAGAAAAGTACAATATATACTTTAATCCATTCATAAAGAATGACCTACCTCTACAGCCACACTAGCAAGTCTATATGATCATCGTCGAGTTAGGGTTTTATAGTTACAGAGGTAGCTTTATATCTGGAGAACGGTGTTGAAATATCCTAACGGGTCAGGCCCATCGTCTGGTTTTTGCTTCACCAAGGTGCTTGCATCCTTGGATTCCTGCATGTAGAGTGTCTGAAGGAATGCCAGGTGTCAAGTTAGACTGAACAGCTCAACATGATTGTGATGCCAAATGAAAAAAAAAAATAGTGATCGGGAAGGTCTTTGTGTGAACTGTCACTATATAAATACTCATGCTTGTTGTTAAAAGTGGAAATAGCACATGTCGTGCTTGGAGTCTGTTTATTATCTCCGAGCTTGTGCTAATTTTTGGTGGAGAATAAAAAGCCTAGCTTAAAACATACATATTGGCAAGCTTCCACAAAATGGAGAATAGCATAGCATATGCCATTTGCTTGCCTATTCAATTTAACTGTACGGCATCAAAGTGGGTACTGGTTTGGTGTGTAGATGAGATTTAGATTCTATTTTTATGCTATGTCTATCGGGACTTCTGAGGAAAGATACCTGCAAAATGCTCACCAGGTGCTGCTTTCTTTTTTGGTAAGAGAAAATTGCCTTAGTATGCCTTCTTAATTGGAACAACAATTTGATATGTTCACATTATACTTTTGGTAATCTCTAAAAACTTTGACGCTGATGTTTGATTAACGAAATATTCTGCTTTTGTGCCAGATAATATGATCATCTCTTCTATTGTTAAGAATGGCGTGTTTAATCATCAGATAGTGGTTAAATGACGTGCTCTCAACCTTCTATTGTTTGCCGCTATTATCTTAAAGTTGAGTAATTCTTTTGTAGGCTGCGTAGTTCACTTTGGCTTCAGTTCAAACCCCACCAGATTGCTGCTGGAGCTGCGTATCTTGCTGCAAGATCGTTAAATATGGATCTTACGTCATCTCATAATGTTTGGCAGGAGTTCTACACACCACCATCAGTGCTCAAGGGTATGTCGTATCATTCTTGACTTCAATTTACCCTTATCCTATTATGTGAAAATGGCTTAATCATGTCGTCTTATGTCAAACAGGTAAATTAGTTTTTTTTTTATAAATATTTTTGTTTTGACATTTTTTTTGGTTGCAGATGTCGTGCAGCAGTTAATGGAGCTATTTTAAAGTATAACCTAAAAAAATTGTCATCTTATGCCTCAACCGAGACTATTGGTGCGTATATGTGTGCTTTCTCCATACATGGCATTTAGCCATTATATGTAATATCAGAACATGTGGCTGTATAGTTGAAGCAGTGTGCAGTGTTTGTTCTTTCACATTCAAAATGTCTTGAATATGTGGTTTAGTTGTGTAGGAAGTGTAACCACCTTTTTTTTTTCCTTCTTTTTACGAGTCAAAAAGGTGAAGGGTATTTGAACCCTCGTACTATGTCACCCAAGTTAAAATGTACTTGGTAAATCTTATATTTAAGAAATCTTTTCGGTATCATTGCTTCAACGAATAGTTATCTGTTTACAATGCCTGCTTGTATTTGAGAATCCCTTTTCGTTACAGGTGTGGGAATGGTCGGTGTTTGAAGGTAGAAAGTCTGACTCTCTAATTGTATGAACAAAAGGTTAATTTTTCATTAATGCATATGACTATATGAGCTTTCATTGATGGCGCCTTGCGTTCCTTTTGATATATGTATTATAGCTGTAAATTAAAGAAGAATTATTATTAATCATCATTTTATAAACTGGGTTTAGATTGATGATTTATTGAAAAATCTTGTATGATAGCAGGATACACTGATATTTTAAGAATTGTTGTTTAACCGGGTTTAGATTGCCAAGTATGTTAAAAGTATTCCTAGAAGACGAGTTGAATAACATAGCAAACCTTGTAGTGGGGCTTCCATTGAGTCGACTTTGGATGTCGGGTGTCAACTAGTCGAGCTTTTAACAAGCTATTTGAGTTGAAGCATTGTATTTTTTGAACTCGAACATAAACTTACTACTTGATTAGCTTTATGAGTGAAGCTTAATAAATTAAAATATTTGGCTCGGCTCGCTCGAGAGTTCGTTTAGTTATTTGAGTCGAGCGAGCTAGTTGCCTAGTTGTACTTGTAGTTGAGCTTCAGGAGTCATACGAGGCCAACGAGCTTAGTTAAAGCGAGTTATAGAGGTTTTTTTTAACTATATGATAAATTTATTCATTAAGATAAATGAGATTATTTGAGTTCGAGTAATTAGACGAGTTTTTCGAGTTCAAGGCCTTAAAATATAGTTAAATAAAAATGCTAAAAGCATAAATGAGTATCTAGCTTGTGTCGGTGCATTTCGGGTCAACAATATCGAATACCGCCGCGGCCATTATCTAGCCGATAGGATTCATTCGAAGTAGTCAACTTTTGCCAAAAGTTTTCCGGCACCACCAAATGAAAAAATTTAGTACTTCAAAAAGGTCCACGAAAGTGCAAGAAAATATGTTGAATGCTCATTTTGTGTGCTTGAGGGTAAATAGACGATCAGAAATCTGACGAGCTTGAACCATAAAAAAAACTCTCACGAATTATGTATGGTTGCATCACAATGCATAACATGTGTGTCGAAGAAAATTGGTACTTAATAAGCACTCTCACCGGTATTATAACCATCCAACCAACGTTCAAGGTTGAACACTGAAGTTTAACACGTATTAATAATATCCACTAGTACGACAAAGAGATACACATCACGACCTCCAAAAAGATCTTGTGCGACACGTTTGGGAACGACGTAATAATAATAATTAGATAACTCGTATTATTTTTTAAATAGTTTTTAAATGTTTTTTTTAGTTTTTATTAATGTATTTGTATTTACATTTAATTAATGAAATGCGTTTGTTTTTATTCTAAATATAATGTGTTTTTAAATTTTAATATATATATATACACTCCTTATTAAAGCATTTCACCTCCATTCCTTTTTTTGAAATACTCAAAATGCCTCTCATTTTTTAAAAGTTTTTTTTTTATTACAATTAACTCATATACCTAAAATATCCTTAATGAAATAATTTACAACATCTATCCTTCAACTTTTAAAATAACTACACTACCCCATTTTACACCAATTACCTTAAATCAATAATCACACCGCCGCCGCCGCCACCACCACCCTTCGCCACCACCACCACACCACCGTCACTACCACCATCGCCGTCGTATCGCGCGGGCATGAGTCTAGTATATATATATAGTATATATATATATATATATATATGATACTATGACGTGACATGAAAAAATTGAGTTTTCAAAGTATTGAGTTGGAGATAAAAGGAATTCAGTGTGTTCAGGGGCGGAGGGAGAGGGGGGACTAGGGGGTGTTCGGTGCCCCCAACGGGCGAAAATGCAACAAATTTTCTATAGTGTGGCCGAAAATTTTCCGAAGTTTTCTATAGCCGGTCCCCCCAACAGGCGAAAAAAGGTGATTCCTGGCTCCGCCTCTGAGTGTGTTGAGTCAAATTATTGCTAACTTGGCATGAAAAAACTGAGAAACTGAAGTGTTACATTGGAGATGGTGTATGCTCTAATAAAAATGAAAGAAACAAATAGTGTTATTCATAGATGAAAGTTTCGTTTATCTTATTTTTTTATGTAGTTCATAATGTGTTGAATGGTACTTTAAATTTAGAGGAATCATTTTTTTTTCTTGGATAATGAGTTGATAAATCTTATACATGTATATGTATCTACCAATATACTAAATAGGATTGAAACATATTTTGATAGACATGTGACGTAGTATTTAAACGACATATGTTCCTTTTAGACTATATTAATAAATTTTACATTTTAGATACCATGTATAATTAAAATTATTATTTAATTAGTAAACAACCTAATATAACTAAACTCTCATTATTATATTGTTACCATATTTATCAACATATAAATCAAATCCTTTGAAATTAAAATTACTAATTTACTTATCAAAATAATGTTATTTAATAATTATCATATTGTTGTTTATATACACTTCAAACATAATTATATTTAAATTACCATATTTTAAACCAAAAACTTTAATTTACATGCGTAGACATCCACTTTCCATATTATACATTTTAATTTAATTATACTATTCCTAATAATATATGTTAACTTAACTCCTGATTAATCTTTATTTTTATAAATATAAAAAGAAGAATAAATAAATACAAAGATATTAAAAAAAAACAGGAATGGAAAAAAAAAGAATATACATAATCAATCCGTACATCGTACGGGTATTAAGACTAGTATTTATATATAAACCGTAAGTTATGCTAGTTTTTATTAGATATAGTATCTTCATTCTGACCTTCATGTTGCTTTGGAATATAACAAAAGTTCTAATATCTATATATCAACTATGAACATATGATTATAACATATTTTCCCCAAAAGGTGTAGATTGATGGAGATACTTTTGACCCTGGGTGTCTTTTTGACCAGTCATTGTCCACCCACAAAGAATAACTTCAAAAAACTCTCATGACACAGTAGGATACACCGGCGGCCGAACTTGATTAAAACCTCTTTGTTCCCAAAAATCCCTCTAGTGGGCCAATGTGTTTTGCGGGTGTGAATACCACTTGAGCTATACGCCTATGCTCAATTGGTATTATGAAGGATATCTAATTATTGATGAAGTTGTGGTAATATCTATCATTATTGTTATCTATATGTATACCCTATTATAAAAATGTTTAGACACATATCTATACTATATTATAAAGCATTTGAACTTTGGTCTTAAAACTTGAAATTTTAAATACAACAAAATGACTATTTTACCCCTAAACATCTATACAAATCTTATATAATAAATAGAAAATCAATATTTGACCAAATAAAATAGAAATAAATTAAAATAGATTAACCCATACCATTAATTATCATTCTTTTCTAACACTACCAACACTGACCATCACACAAAAACCTACAGTCGGTGAAGCCGGCCGTTGGATCTACTAGTCGAATATCTTCATTGAAGAATTATTAATTGATCTATCCTATGCATTATACGAGCACGATTCTAGCATCCAATAATAATGGACTTATTTTGTTGGACTTGGAAGACTTATGGAGTGTTTGTAATTTGCTTATTTAAAAATGAGAATTGATAAAGGTATCATTCAAGATTTTATCATATTTATTTCAGTTTAATACTTGTTTTACAATAACCAGACCACATCATATATAATATGTTGATAAATTTACGTACATATGATACTTGTGCAATTTGTTATAAAATTTATACATTATGATAAATGTATCAAATCATATTGTATGGATATTACTTTTTTATATATAAATGCTTATCTGTTAAAAATAAATAAATAAATACCCACTTGTTAATTAAAAAGATGCTTATTTCTTCTTAAATATGTGAATAAGTGGTTTATATTAGGATAACGATTGTCTCAAGTTGTAAATAACTTAAGAGGTTAAGTTGAAGAGATTTTAACCCTTGGATTAAAATCAAAGGTCAAGATTTAAAGATACACTTTAAATTTTGGACCTTGATTTTAATTCAAAGGGTTGAGATCATTCCAACTTGACTAGTCAAGTTGGGAAACTTAAGAGGATCCTTATCTTTTATACTAGACGGAAGCTCGCGCGATGCGACGGTGATGGTAGTAGCGGTGGTGGTAGTTGTGGCGGTGTGGTAATGGCGGCGACGGGTGGTGGCGGCGGCGACGATGGGTGGTGG
>JAOXNX010000028.1:6703817-6721083 GCA_028566075.1 Solidago caesia
AGGCCGAGATATTGAGCCGATAACAAACTTTTCATTGCAGTCAAGGTCCGATAAGCGATTTATCACTGATTTATCGGCCGATAAGGCCGATTTTTACAACAGTGATGACAAGCCATGTGTACCACGTCCCTTTAACACACAGGTCTCCAAGACCAAGCTGGATACACACAATAAACTCATTTAAAGTTCGATAAATACTATAGATTTTGAGTGATAGTTTGATACATTTCTAGGCAATTAACCCATCAGTTTACAAGTTATAAGAAGTCAAATATATATTTAAAAAATAGCAAGAATTAAAAGTCCAATGGGCATAAACAAGCGTTTTGTCTACTGATTGTCAGCATGCATACAAGCTTTAATAAAATGGATACTTATTGACCTATCGACTTAGAAGAAATCCTCAATGGATTTATGATGATGTTGTATCCATTGTCTGTTGGATGAAAACTGTCCCAAAAAAGTTATTTTGAATCATCATGACATGTAGGTACTAACGGGTTACATAAAAATACCAACTCTATGTATCCTGTGCTACAACAACCTCTGTCCACAATTTCTAGTCCTGAAATATGAGAGCGAATGTGTTAGATTAACAAATTCAAAAACCTAATTTTATTTTTATAAAATATGACTGCAAATCACGGAAGTTATAATTGTCTAGTGCCATATTGAAGAGGGTTTTCAATTATAGAAAGCCAGGGGTTGTATACTTGTATATGTCCATGAAAACGATCCTGGTTTGTGAAAAAGTGCTATTGGGGTCTCGAGCTTTCGTTGCAACTTGTTGAATATTTCTCCGGCTTTGTTACGCCCTTGTGAACACACTCTAATTCCATCACCAGCAAGAGTTCTTATTTCTGGGAAACCACCCTAATGGAGGTACACTGAAGACTACAATTCTTCTTGCTCCAAGTTTGTATATATCCTTTAATACTAATACATAATATATTTGCATTCAAACATTTTTCGTAACATAAACACTTAAAAGTGCATAGTTAATTGATTACTTGATTGTGGGCTTGGAGAGTTAATCTCCACACTTTTAGGGGTGCAAGAAGCTTTATTTCTCCATACTTAAAATTAAAATCGCAAACATCAACCAATAGACCTTTGATTTAGCCTATGCGTTATGCAACCTGTTCGGTATAAGTATCATATTGTTTTAAAATATCATATTTTATTGTGTTCATATATACAGACGTTTTGTTACATGTTTATAAGTACAAAAAGAAAAGATAATTTCTCTTAGCCATGGAGAAAATATATGTATGCAATTTGCATATAGTTTGTTGTATGTGAATGAGCAGTTATGTAACAGTTACTCCCTCCTCCCTTAACCGCGCAATACCCACTTCCTCCCGCAATCAATCCCTCCTCCCTTAACGGCTTAACACTTGTATGGGCCTTTGCAATAGAAAAAACATGTGTCACCTGTATGAAGTCGGAGGCTAATGATACCATAAGATCAGCATAGGACGAGATATCATATTGCAATCTCAAAATGGCATTATCGTAGTAGTTAATATCAATGTCATTGCTACCCGCGACCAACATAAATAAGGTATTCTGTATTCTGTATCGTCTTCTTTCTTCTCCAACTATGCGCTTGAGTTTCTCAATGTATTCCGTGAAATGTTTTAACTGGTCTGGGAGTGACAAACCACTCTGATACAAAAGAAATAGTTAGAAGTTATATTCAAGTAAACAAACAGATGGTATATATTGATCGGTGAATAACTGATTGTATGTGGACTTTTTTGCTGGTGTTTTCAGAAACATATAGATGATTACCGTTATCATGGATGTTCGAGGATCATACCCTGCCCCGCCACGCAAAGCTTACACCAGTTAGAAACTCCTTATCATCAAGGGATGGATCAAGATATGGTGGCAAAAGCTGTTTTATTCCTATTCCTTCAACTGAAAATCCAATGGAAATACATTTGCATCATTAAATTTGTTGGACTGTACAATAGTCAAAGGCTCGACTTTTCTCAGACCTGAACGAATGTTCCTCTCTGTTTAACCGTTTAAGAGACCGTCTAAACCTACACAAAAGGTTGTTTGCCTCATTTCACTCGACTGTATCAAGTTCACTTACAAATTTGTATTTAAACTTACCCATATCAATACCATACGTCATTTCACCCCTGCTGCCACCACCACACCGCCGCCGCTACTATCAACGCCGTCGCATCGTACGGGCATGTGTCTAGTTGATACTAAAGAATGTAGTATATTGTTTTAGTGGGCAGGTCACTATGCGTCAACTTTTTAATTAAGCAATTAATGTTGATTTTATGGCTAATAAATTAATAATGGTTTAATATTTAAGTTTTAACCTATTATGTTTTTACCCTTTAACTGTTTTTGCATAACTTAATTCTTTAAGTTTTAAAATTTTGGATTTTCGTGGTTTAACCTTTCGAGGGGATCTCTGATTTTTAAACATTAACAGAAACTCAGTTTAATCCTTAAACTTTATCTTTGCAATGATTATGTCCTTATAAGTTATTGAGTTTAATGGTTGTAAACTTGTAATCAAATGAAAACTTGTCTTTCCTTGAAAATCAAGAGACAAATTTCAGTCATTTATTTTTTGGATTTAGATCTAGTTTTTCTCTCATTCCTTCCCCTCCTAATCTCGTTCTCCATCTTCACCACCATAATCATCTGATGCTGCTGCCACCACCACCATTGCCATCGCCGCCGACCGTCATCACCGTCAATCTACTCCGACAGATTACTCTGGCGAACCATCATCCAAACATTGTGATTCAAACACATTATGATTGTAGGTTCCAATCACAATGTGATTCAAATATGGTGGTTAGAACCGGGTTTCACCCTTAAGGGTATTAATAAAGGGTAGCTGGTGGAGGTGATCGGTGATGATGGACCTTATTGGCGGCGCCCTTAGCCGTGGGTGCGGGCTCCGCCCTTAGAATACCAAATCATCTCTTAGAATACCAAATCATGCATTTCTGATCGTCTTAACAAAATCTTAATTTTATATGTAATATTTTAGTTATGTGGTTTTAGTGATTTACGTAATAAGGTTAACAAAGCTGCAGTTTGCCAGTCCATTCATTGTTTTTCTGTTATCAACTCCGGAGTCTATTAAATGTACAAAATGCATCCCTTATTTAAAAATCGTGTGTGTGAGCTGCATAAACCATCCTGCAGAATGGATGATTTTCCCTAAATACTATAATATTATACAACACCAATTTCACACCAAAATGGTAAAATGTTTGTCAAAAAACCTTTATTCAACACAAACAATAAGCAAACATTTGCGAATACGTTATGTATACCATACAATATCCTGATATATAGACAGAAACTTTTTCTAAAATAGAAATCAGCAGCATCGGTTTTAAGTAGAAATCAACATGCCACCATCAACCATGAAGCTGCCAAAAAAAAAAAATCTTGTCAATCTTGTCTCATGTTATAGGTTTTTATCAAAGTATGATTAAAATGACCCAAATGAACAAGAGAAAAGTAAATGACAAAAGATAATAAATAAATTGCTTTATACTTTGGTGACGTTAACCCTTTTAAAACGTGGTCGAATTGGTCCCAACTGGACTAAGCTGATGCACAAACAATTTTTATCCATCAGTTTTTAGTTATGCATTCGAATAAACTTTAGATGACTCTCAGGCCGACCCATTTCGTTTCTAGTTAGATCCTTTCGATTAGCTCATTTGATGAGTTAAAGATCAAACATATCCCAAAACGACCAATTTATAAGTCGAGGGATCTCAATTACCTTTGTTGTTGCGATTATAAAACTGATGAAATTCTTTTGCCAGTCTTGTTTATGAGGACTCTGATATTTCTGTGTACATATCAGCTATTGCTTTGGAGAAGTATGCTTTTGCTTGAGGTCTCTTGATCTAATTATGATAAGAAAAGATAAATATTTGATTTTATGAGTTAGTCCATCCCTATAAAAATGAAGTGTTTGACGGAAATTTCCTTCCGTCGATACTTCTGACATGAATATAGAAGTTATTGAAGTCGGTATACATGCCTTTAATGTTGGAGTGAGCAGACCATTCTCTATAGTAAAAGGTTCAACTACCAAGGTCACAGCTTTTACACATTCGAAACCTCTTAGCTGGAAATCAATACGTCAAATTAGTAAAAGAAATTACGAGTGATTAGTACTGGGTGACAGTTTCAACATATTTGGTGTAAAACAAGTCGATTTGGTTTAATGGTCGAATGGGTCAAGTTTAAAAGCTCAACCGGAATATAGATGTGGCAAACGGGTTGAAAGTCACACAAAGGTTTAGTCAATTGCTTTCAACCTATAAACTGATTTATTCAAAACATTAGATATTGGTTTCATATGATAGATACATAATTATGTTTAATGAATTAAGTATTTATATCTTAATCGAAAAAAAAAGGAAGAGGTGAAGAAATATAGGATGGCGGTTCAACTTGACCTGATCCGGAACGTATTGGGCCGTATAAAATTTTTCTATTTTAACCCCATTCTTGCTAAATCCTTTTTAACTCTACCGGTTTGACCCATATTTAATAAAATATAACCATAAATTGATCCATCTTTACATAACTGGGTTTAAAGTACCCTCTAAATGTTGCAGTGTTGTACGATCTTGTGAACATTTTCATACCTGAGCTTTCTTTGAGACGAGAGTCATGTCAGCCAGGACAGCAGCCCTAGCTCTAGGATCATTGCAAAGCTGTTTTAAATCTTCGTACTATGATAAACAAAAATTGTGGTAAAAGGCAAATATTAGCATAATCAACACACAAATAGCAAAAGCACGTAGCTTACGTTCACTTCATTTTTATGTTTGTAAGATTCAAAAGTTCCTACATAAGCCATTCTACTTTTCTAAACTGATTATTTTGAGTGACTTTTACCGTCAAGAAAGGCATGTCGTCAAACCATTACTTCGACCACCTTACAAATATGATTCGCAACCAACTTATGGTTAACTATTTGTTTTTTTAACAAAGATAACCAAATATTGGTTATTCATATAGCAAACACTTTTTTCTCATAAATAACCACAATTTGGTTGCTAACCATAGACGTAACGACTACGATAAGCATGCTACCATATTAGAGGCCCACTATTACCCTTTATAGTCATGATAAGTTGTTGAATTTGACCTAAATTATCATTAAAAACAAACAATTCCCTCATATAATAAATTACTTTGTGCGACAGAGACGTTGTATAAAACATCACATATCAGAATTTGTTTTTTCATGAGCGTAATAATTAGTTTATGCATATTGTCAACAATAAAACTTACTTTTATGCCTTCTGCTGCAGCCCATGCTTTGAACACATCTTGGTTCACCACGACGACAGCAACCAGTGAGGACTTCAGGCTATCGCCTACCGAAAAAGTAAAAGTAAGGATATTGTTAGAGGTGAAAATGCTAGTAGGGGTGGCATGAGGTAGCTAACAGGTCAGAATGAGGTTCGTGACAAAGCTCGACTAATTTATCTGTTATGTTCATGTTAAAACCCAAATCGACATGTTCCCATACAAATGGGTTTATATTGCCACCACTATTATGAATCGGAAACCATAACTAAATGGAAAATGTATCATACCAAACACACAGCACTGAAAAACAAACTTGCAGTTGACATATACATTCTCAATTTTCTCAGGGGCTACATATTCTCCTTGTGCCAATTTGAAAATGTTTTTCTTCCTGTCACAGTATCAGTAGTTAAAGATACGTATATTTTAAACTGTATGTAAATCAAGAAATAATTAGCGGGGTATTAACTATGATTTATTGTAAATTTTGGATATCGGCACCCTATATTATGTGCTCACCTATCAATAATCTTTAAGCGACCTTTAGGCAACCATGTTCCGATATCCCCTGTATAAAGCCATCCATCTTCATCGATTACTTCCCTCCTAACAAATTCAATAACATGTACATAGATATAATTACCCGTAGTACAACACTAGATAAAGAAAGGTAGAAGAAGATATCGCAAAATGGACAGGTGTGGAATGTTGAGTTAAAAATCAAAATGTGTATCTTTTTTATTACGGTTCAGGCCAACCGAAACATTTCTTGTCCAAAATAACTAAAATTAATATGTAACTAGTATGTTGAAATTATCAGAATTTTTGTATTTTTGTATTATAGTAATAGTTAGTATAACTTATTGAATAGAATGGTTTAGAAGTGTTCAGCATTAAAAATCACTTCAGACAATTTTCAACCCAGGTTGACGCTCCTCATTTTAAACTCTTGTTTAAAAATAATTTCCGATTGACCCGTTAGTGGTCAAGTGTCAAATATAACCAAAACTGACCCATTCATAAGTAAATGGGTCGAAGTTGCATCATAGAAGTAGCAGTATGAATAAAAGGGAAGTACGTTTGTGCTTCATCTTTATAGTAGCCTTGGAACACAGTTGGCCCTCTTACACAAATCTCGCCACGCGGATAAGGTTTATCTTCTGACGTATAATCCATTGCAGGAACATCTACTAACTTAATCTCTGAAACATGAGTGTAGTGCATAAAATTAATCCATAGAGATCGTTAAAAGCACAACATAATAGTTATCAACCTCTAGATCAAGCTGAACCATACATTCATTTCAGTATCTGTTAATAGTGAGCATTATAACTATGTATAAACCATAATATGTATAAACCTCTTGATCCAAAATCATACGTAACAACTAATCATCCCCAATGTGTTCAGAACAAAAAATCAACATTTAGGGTGGTGATATATAAATAAAAACCAATTTAGTAAAAGCATATAATAAGCTCCTACAACTATTAAGTATCAAAGCAACTGCTCCTATAGAATCTCTGATCAACTAATGAAATAATAAATCACCGAACATGTCGCACAAAAAAAAAAAAACTAATATGCTTTTACTAAAGGATTACATTTGGAGGATCGACTTTATGTAAATTAACACTAAGAAACCATATCATTAGTCACGAGTATGCTAAGAACTAACCACATGCAGGACTTGGAGACCCCAACTGGCCATATAAGTTGTCACCTTCATCCATCAAGCTTATGGCACAAGAATTCTCGGTCATTCCATACGCTTCTATAAACACACAACCAAAGCACCTGTTGAACAGACCCCAATTATTATGATAACACACAAGCAAGTCATTAAATGATAACTATTGATGGCTTTGAAAAGAATCAATGACTGGCAGATAACTGACTTACACTTTTAGATATTCTAGAACATCAGGAGACAATGGCGAGGCAGCAGATACTATATAGCGAACTCGCCCCCCAAGCATTTCTTTTATTTTATTGAAGACCAATTGATCCCACATTGTAGATGATTTCTCTCCTGTAAGTATATTCAACAGTCGTAAGAATGTGCCAGCTTATCAGTGATACTCTTCCCTTGATAGAGGTGAAAAGATGGTTAGTCCAGGTAACAGGCCATAATGGGTTCAGTTCGAAACGGGTTGAGTATACCCACCACCACTTTTAGTCTTAAGATTTCTTAGAGGAATAGAATTAGGGTAGATGTGTGTGTATATATATATGTGTATTATATATTTACTATCTTCACAACACTTCTTTGAGCACACATTTTAGATGCACATTATTTGCAGGCTATTTAAAATGTTTTGAAGTTATCTCCAATTAGTAGAACATTTTAGTATCTTAAAAAACTTCTTAGAACTCACCTCTTTTATGCACAACCTCTTCATGACACTTTATAAGACGGATGTCGTTTTGGAATAAATCGCTCTACCCTTGAGGGTATGACTATCTACATCATACCTCCATCATACGCCTTACAACAATAGGATTGTGTATTGTTGTTAAAATTGTTGTGCAACTAATGCATTGAATATGATTATGAAAAATATATATTACTCTGATAATGATCTAAATATTTTGATAAAGTAATTCTGAATGTTTAAGCTTCAATAATACACCATGGAGTACTTTCACTTGCTTAAACCAATCGACCTGCTCCCTTTATAGATAAATTTTGGGTTTGATCCATCTAACCCGTTTTCAGATGAAACATAATCCCAAATCGACTCATTTCCAAGCAAATGGGCTGTAATTCCTACCACTACTTGAGACATAATATAGGGTGAAAGATAGTGTTCCAATAAAGCACTCATATAGCAATATATAATAGAACTAGACTGAACCAGAACAAAAAACTGAATAGACCTGAAGTTTGCAAAGCAACCCAGATGTTTTCACGTTGTATAAATTTTCTGAAGTATATAAGATCGGTTCATGGGCAGAACAAAGAAACATAAATAACCCAATCCTAAGTATATCCATTAAGACAAATCACCTGAATTAGTAGACCGTCAACAAGTATGAATGGCAGGTCAATATTTTTTTATGTTAAAGCTGAAACTTCCACTCTTAAGAGAAGACCGAGAACAATGAATGGCATTAAAAATGAAGCTTTATATTATTATTTATTACCATTTAACATTGCCTGTTTCTTAGCATTGTAGGCAGTATTGAATAGTCTTTGCCTTAGACCACCAGATGATTTTACAGCATTTGTAATGCTGCAAAAACCAGATCATTTTAGTCAGATGCTGAAGAACAATATGACTCACTATGTAATATACTTGCAGCAACAAAGCTTCTTACCTTGTATACAGTCTATTAAGCACTCGAGGAACACTGAAAAACACGGTGGGTCTAAGAGTTACCATATCTTCCATTAATTTTTTAGGGTCCTGCACCCATTAAAAAATGTAACAAAATCTCAAACACTTACCATAGAGATAGAAATCTAAACTGATTATATGCAAATGGGTCGATATGGGTTATGATTTATCCCTAATGGTGAAATGGGTTAAGCTAAAGGATATAAGAAAAAAAGAAATCAGGTCAAATGGGTTGAGCAGTTTTATTTGCCTTTCAGAAAAGAAAAAAAAAAAGGTTGAGCGGGTTGAAAGTCATCTGGAGATATTCAACGCATTAACCTTCTAAACAATTTTCTTAAAAAAAGATTGAATTATTGTTATAATATAAGTTTGTAATCATAATAAATACATTAATTTTAATATATAGTCCAATAAATAAGTGCTTGTGGGTCGGTAAACCCAACGTTACCTGTTATGATCCATTATCTAACCCGCCCGCTTTGTCACATGCTTAAAGAGGCAATTTCAAGGAGTGAAATCTTAAGCGAATGAACATAAAGAACTTAACATTTTTGTTCACTCCCTAAAAACCTACCTTTTGTTATCTATGCTAAACATTATAATTGATAAGCATAAAATTGAAACATAATCTAGAAATTTATAAAAATAGAACATATGAGAACAATTTAAAAATGTGATTTGATATAGGATGAACCAGAACCATGGTTATGTTATTCATCTGTTTAAAGCCAACAATAATTAGTTCATGACATGATAAATTACATTTCTATATCCACAACTTTATGCAATAAGGGGTCCTGTTATAACTTAAATACGGGTGTCATATGGTATGCCGTAATTACACTTGCATTATCGTCATTTTGAGCTCGTAACTTGAAATATATGTAATGGTCCATTTAATTGGATTCTCATTAACTCTGCATCGTCGATGCAAACTTCAAGACACCTTCAAGGAAAGCTACTAGAAGTGGCAAATTCGACCTATTTACTTATAAATGGGTAAATTCGAGTTATGATTTAGGAGACAATCTAACAGGTCAAAAGCCGCCAAAGGTGTACATATAACTCACAAAACGTCAAAGCCTCCTAAATCATTCTATTAATAGACTAGATATTTACTGAAATAATACAATTTCTATTATTATAATCATATATAAGGTTGGATCAAGTGGTTAACACCCTTGCCTCTGGAGTCAGAGGTCAAGGGTTCTATCCTCATGCCTTGCAAGGCCGGAGGTCCTTTTCTATCCTATATAGAACATGGAAGCAGCCTCTCTACACGGTGTGGTAGGGGTAAGGCTGTTTACATCTCAACCTCCCCCATACACCGTCGTGGTATTGGGACCCAAAACCCATGGAAGACAGCATTGGGTGTTACTTACTTATATATGATAGACAAACTACCTTCACAAAAAATTAAAAAACTTGAAAAAAGTGATTCATAAAATACTACTTTTGACATTTTGCCTAACTCACCATCCCACCCGTTTTGCACCTCGATAAACTATCCATCAGTATCAAAAATAAAAATTACACAGAAGCTGTGGAGGAGTTACTTACACCCTGATAAAATCCAACTCCAACCCCAAAATAAGCCAGCATGATTTGAGTGGATCGTTCATATATATGTGACAAAGGGAGATATGATATGTAACTGCGACACAAGGTAATAAATGAATCTTTAACAACATAAAAGATCCCTGTGGTGAATACAATTTTTACCGGGGTAACCCTTTACCCAAAAATAAAGATCACTGTGGTGTAACAAAAAACAAAATCACGTAAATATATTTTTACTTGCTTGTAATTGAATAACTCACATATCTGAAGGGTTGAGAATGACTCGAAGACTTTCACCAGCAAGATTTGCAATTAAGTTTCCATGGGAAAGTACAACGCCCTTGACAAGAACAAAAAGTTCGATTTTAAAAAAAGTCAAACATCAAAATGTTGATACGGTATGTATACCAAATGAAAAGCAAACCTTAGGATTCCCAGTGGTTCCACTTGTATAGCATATGGTAGCTATATCCTCTGATTTTGGTGGACAAAATGGTTTTGAGTGATTGTGACCCTGAAAATCTCAAGTGGAAACATAAATGTTCAGTTAAAAAAATAAAGTTCAATGGGGAACCATATAAATATTCTACAAAAACGATATAAACTTACCAGACTTTGCAGTTTTGTATATGTTATGATCTCAACATTTGTTTGCAATGGAAGAGATGCCAGTTGAGCATCGTTTGATCCGACCACCTTCACAATCGTAAATCAGATTAACTACGTAATTCAGCAGTCAGTTTCCATCAAAGTTTATTGGTACATTTATTAATATTAATGAGAAACTGGGATTCATACCACTATTAGATGCACAGAAGGAATTTCTGACAAGAAACTCAGCAACTACAAAATAGCACATGCATAAGATAAAACAGTTAACAGAAACCTTGAAACTAAAGATTGCAATAGAGATAATTATGCTCCAATTATTTAAACATTATTATAATAAAGTAATAATTTAAATGATAATATAGTAAATGATACAAGGCAAAGACTTTCTGTTCCATTTTTAACAATAATTATGCTCCAATTATTTAAACATTATTATAATAAAGTAATAATTTAAATATTTGAAGTTGTATGCATCAGGGAAAGACATTTGAAAATGTTTGACCCGTTTAATCTATTCCCATTTTTGCTAAATATTGATTTAACCCGTTGAGCCCTAAAAGATAAAAACACAACCCATATCAAAGTTTCCATCTTTGGATCTTTATATGGCACATTATAGAAGTTTTTACATATGAGCAAACTTGAAATTCTTAAAAGCCATGCACTGATCCGGATAAATAGAACTAGATAAATACTTGGTGACAAAAACAGGTAAAGAAGATATCTCAAAAACATTTAAGTGGTTCTGTACCAAAATTTCGTACTTTGATTACAAGATAAAAGAACAGATCAAATGAGATAAGATTATTCAAAAAGTATTTCAGTGTGGAAGTGAAGGTGGTAAACTCACATTTTTTAATGTTTCTGGCACACAAAAGATAACTTGCACAGATGCATGATTTACAATAAACTTCACAGCATCTGGACCTGTCGTACAAAAGAAAACAAAAGAGTAAATAACAACACAAAAAAAAAACCTATCAAAATTATACACGAGAACACAAATAACACACCAAGAGTATCATATAGAGGAACCGAAATATATGAATATGCAGAGCAAGCATGGTCCACTATCAGCCACTCTGGTCTGTTGTTAAAATATATTCCCACACAGGAACCCTGTTGTTAACCAAAGACCATATTAGGGTGACGAAACATGATTCATAAACATGTGCAACATGTAATGGGCAGCTTAGGTAAGGAGTTAAAACAAGTCCAGCTAAAAAGCAGCAACCTTTTGTACGTGTCAGATTGGGTTAGTTTCTTTTCCAAAAGTTCTAACTTCCAAAATAAAACATTGTGTGTAACGAAGTATGCACGAAAACTAACACGTTAGGCAACTTTAGAACAGCTTTACCTTTTCAACCTATGTCACCTGATTTCAATTTAGCTAAAAAGAATTAATAAACCTTAGGTGAAAGAACATTGCACGAATCGACCCATTCATAATTGAATGGACAAAATTGCCACTTCCGATCACTTTCATTGATGTAAAGGAGTAATGATGATTAGCTTGCCTTGGGGATTCCATGATGCACTAAACCCGAACCTACTTCCAAGCGAGCAGTACCTGCTTCCCTGTAAGTCATCCACTTGTACCTATAATGTAATATATAAATATATCAATTAAACTATAATAAAAAAACTATATGTAAATATATACTAAGTACTTACTGTGCAGCTATTCCATCTACTCCAACTCGGGTCCCAAGATATTTGTTATCACCATAGGTCTCTGCAGCATGCCTATATTAAAGAGTGAAGACAACAATTTCGACACTCATCAATGAAATTATAATGGCAAAATGGTCAGGTTTAAGAACAGGTAAAAATGGGCTTTGGACAAACTGGGTAATCTTTTGGCATTGGTCAAAAAGGATTAGGTTGTGTTGGGTTGACCTGAAATACTTTTTGTCAAACAGTTTAATTATAATATTAGCAGCTATTGAGTCAGATATGATGACAAAAGTAAATGGATTTAGGACGTTTAATGCATTAAGTATACACATTGGGCAACTTTCGCCTCATTTCCTTTTAAGCTAATTTTTGTCCATTTTTGTTACCTATTTGATCTGTTTGAAAAAAAGCATCACCAAATTGATCCACTTATAAAGTAAAAATGGTAGAAATTGCCACCTTGAGATGACATAAGATGGATCTTTTAAAGCTTTAAGATACAAAAACTATATCTAAGCAGACAACTTGCATGGAGTAAATGGAGCCTCACACAAAGTTATCATGCAACGTCGCTATATCAGGATGATCACGAAATCTATTCACAAGCTTCAATGGTGATAAAGCGGATCTGTCATGGAAAAAAAGGGTATTTAAATGACTGTTTTAGCCAACGGAATGGTTGAGTGTAAGGATATGACTTGGACCTGTAAACATTCCACTTTCCAGTCTGCAATTTTTCAGGAAGAACAACACTGTAACCTTGCTCTGCCATGATATAAGGCCCTCATAAATGTTAAATGAATGAAAAGAAAAAGGAACAGAAGAATGCGAGATTAAACAACTCCAATAATGTACAATATATAAACAAATAAAACAAAGAGAACAGCGGTGCTGTTTGGATTACATTCTGAATCTAATCAGCTGTGCTTTTTGGATTAGCCAGAATCCATGGGTTCAATGATCGTTTACCATATACATCAGAGTTTTCTGAAAATATTATTAAACTGTATCACCTGTTGCGAAAATAAGTGCAACAGGAAGCCTAATTGTCATGGCAGTGGACAGAAATCCATCAAGTTAAAGTCCTATGGTTGTTTGTAGTGAAAACAAATTTCACTTCTGAAGATACGATAGAGTATAGTTCAGTTAGATACAATGCATATAGAGAACATGTCCAGAGGGATTGGTTATTGTTGTGATATAGAGGTAAATGGGTAAACGGAGAAGGATCTGAGTTCAGGCTACCCAGGGAAAGCAAAGGATCTGATGTACATGGCCTAACCGGTATTCCCGTGGTTGCTTCCTAGAATTTTTCCCTGGCCATCCCAAGATATTTACCCAGTGAGGTTTGAATATAAGTCTCTTCTGAAGGACGCCTTACCATTAGGCCACCTTGGAAAACATGTCTAAACAATTTTACACTTTTTTTTTGCCTCTCTATATCATCCAGATTCATAATCAAAGAACTTTTACTTGCCAGAATCTTAAAACTAGTCATATTTCGTCACCTCTTTACATATTTTCTAGCTCTAGTCATGGTTGTCCACTAGAAACTTGCCTTGAATGGTAAAAGTAAAACTAAGATAAATTTGGCCATTTTGATTTTAGGGACAAGTGTGCTAAAATGTATTAAATTTATCTCGTTTAGCTATTGTATGTATCAAACTCACACAACCTATATTGTATGTACCAAACTTTCAATTTATTTTTTATTGAGAATCCACTTACCTTTTGGTCCAGTAACCGGTTGTTATTTCTAACGTGCCAACCATATAAATTGCTACATTAATTGACAGATTATCAAAATCAGTGTCACGTCAGCAGTTAACAAGCTATAACAAGTATTATCCGTAGAATAGAAAAAACTAAAAGTTTAATACATAGAATAAAGTTTTGAAAATTGGACACACACAATAGCAAAATGGGACAAGTTCTATAATGTGACCTCCGATAACTTGTAAACTAATGACGTGGCAGCTTATATGGTTGTCACATCTGGAGAAATACTCGTTACATGATTAAGAGGTAATCAGATACATACAATAGCAATGAAATGAAAGGATGATACATGCAATGTATGTTTTGAGAGTTCGATACATACAATAACAAAACATGACAATTTTAATACATTTTCAACTAATTAGCTTTGTTCAGATATAAACATTCCGAACAAGGCCGGCCCTATTTAATAAAATAGTAAGCATTCGTTTTGGGCCCCCAAAAGTCTAGGGCCCCCATATTTTACATAATGGGCTTAATGTTTTATATATTTGGGCTTAATGTTTTGTATATTTTACCAAATAAGAGTTCCAGCCTTCCTTTTAAAACCCCCCTCCCCCTTTTTTTTTATTTCTTTCTGTTTACTTTATTTTGTATACTAATAAACTAGGCCCCCAAAATTGATCTCGCTTAGGGCCACCAAAAAGCTTGGGTCGGCACTGCTTAGGCCGAGCCACCGGTGTTCACTCCGTGGTGTTTTTAATACCTTCTCATACAAGACCTAAGGAGGTGAATAAAACTACAAACACGAATTCACCCAAGCAACAGTATGACACAACATAATAAAGTCATGACCGCGCAAACAAAGGACTCGAAATCCAATCTAGCCAAAAGACACTCTGCTTCTTTCGCCTATTCGTGATCCAAAGGAATGAAGTCGCCACCAACTCATTGAAAACATCATGAGTTTTTTCTCGAATAGAGTTATGCACAAAATTGTTTCTAGCTTTCCAAAGGAGCCACCACCAAGTGAACAAAATAGTCTGCAATCTATCCTTTTTAAACCGATCAATAGGCAAACCATCACTCCATCGCATTAGCTCTTTAGGTGACAAAACAAGCACATCAATCCCGAGCCATCTAGTAACCAAGCTCCTCATTTTCGTCACTAGGTAACAATTTTTGAAAATGTGAGTTACTGTTTCAATACCAACTTGACATTGAAGGCATCTCGCAGTAGAAATATCAATTCCGCGCGCAAAAAGGTTTAGGAAAGTAGGAAGACAGTCCCTAATTAATCGCCACACCAACAAGTTCACCTTTTTAGGCACCAAAGAAATCCAATTCGTTTTAGGATCATGGTTGTCTTGTAGCCGATTGTGATCAATAAAAACTCTAACCTGTGCAACAGAAAACACATTAGTATTATTACATTCCCACCTCCATTTATCCTCCACATCGCTAGGTAAGGAAGTAGGAAGCAACTTCAATAAATCAACAAATTGGTCATAGACCCGACCGGATCTGATGGTACCCCTCCACGCCCAACACCACTATCGCCCATCAAACCTATCGCTAATAAGGCAATCTTTCACCAACTCCAACGCATACAATCTAGGAAAAGAAACAGCAAGTTATGTCGAACCAGTCCAAACTTCTTGCCAGAACCGAGTTTGCTTACCATTACCTATTTCTTTTCTGACAAAATCCTTCTCCATCATAGGAGATGCATGAAATGATTTTATAGACTCAACTATCTTCGACCACAAACCAACAGTCGACGCCGTGAGGTTAGCAAAACAATTCGGACCATGAATAGCTGACAAAACACGGGACCATAAACTATCAGGATTACAAGAATGGCTTTAATTGATCATACCACAAAGTTACAGGTTCAATCCTTGGTTTCTTAAAAAAAAAAAAAACAGATATCCTGGTGGCCACAGAAGCTCACATGCTCTGACTCTGGGCTCGCAAAGCAAGTCAGCTGTTGGGATTAGTCTGTTTGCAAAGCGAGTAGGACACTCATAGTTATAAAAAAAATATAATATGGAACTACATGATGGGTTTGAGCTTCCCAACATTGTTTGTGTTCGCGGGCTTATGGGGTCGCCTTTTGTCATTAATTACCCTGGATAGCCAGGCTTTATTCATTGGCTGTTAAAGAAAAAAACTTTAGTACATGAACATATATAATGAAGGACTAAGACGTGAACCGTTATCTACACATTTTCATTATTATATACTAGAATCAGTGCATCCTTAGATGGATTTTCAAAAGCTTTTAAATTATGATATAATCAAATTTTAGAAGTAAAAACAGAATTACATGACTATAAAAAAAAATAGAACATAAATTAAAATATTTAGAAGATTTAGTAGACAGAATGAAACATACAGAACAAGAGTCAACTCAAATGAGTCAATTGGTTCCCGAAGAACATATATATATACAAACAAAAGGTGGAATATGATAAACTTACAGTGTAGACTATGGTTAGATAATAATATATTTTTTGACTTAACAAGAATATTAGACACAGGAGCAACAAAGAATTTAATCTCTTACAGTTTAATACCAACGTAGTATCATAAAAAAAAAATACCTTATAGACTAATCAACAGAACAATGGAAGATAGGATAGTTACTATAACACATTCCTTAGAACCAACAGGTATACAATTTCTAGATTTTTCAGGAAATTACAGTATAAAATATGAAATGCCACAAATTGTTATAAATCCTGAAAATATAAAATCAAAAGATTTTGTTATAGGATTAAAATTTATTTTTAATTTACAAGGAGCTATAACAATTTCCAAAAACCTTATTACACTTAGTAAACACACGTAAAGTTTTCCTACAATTAGATACACATAGACATTAGAGTTTGCACAGAATCATGGTGTACAACATGCTAGTTTAGAATTCCTTGCATTGCCTGGGTGAGGTGGAAACTGTAAGTGAAATCTAGAGGGGGGGGGGGGGGGGGGTGAATAGATTTTACCAATTTTTAAATTATTTT
>JAOXNX010000028.1:6739411-6749704 GCA_028566075.1 Solidago caesia
TTGACATATGTTCTAAGGCGGGGATTATGGTGCGCAAAGAGGCTCCTATGGGTTTTCTCTCGGAAGATGGGAAGGATTTACGCCCTGCAGATTTGTTACTATTTAATTGGATACAAGGTAAAGACGCATGTTTAGATGTGACATGCATTTCTCCCTTTGCTGGTATGGGGGCGACTTCCATTGCACCCGGGGTAGCCTTGCATAATGCCATGGAGAAGAAAAAGAGGAAGTATGCATTCAAATGTGAGGACAACGGATACAAGTTCATACCATTCGCTTTCTCTACTTTTGGGGAACTCGATAAGGATCGTATTAAGTCTATCTCTAGTAGCCACTCAAATAATGCTAGGAGTGATACTTTTATCTTTCATAGAATATGTTTTTGTATTCAAAAAGGAGTGGGAGCACAACTTGTTTCTAGGCTCCCATCCAACTTCATGTAAAATAATAATAATAATAATAATAATAATAATAATAATAATAAAACTATTCTGAATATATGAAGATAAGGAAAAGAGAAAGATTTCATCCAAATTTTGAAAGGAAAAAACCCCCTAAATATACCTCCAATTTTTTGGGGAAAAAAATTTAGGGTTTTTGCCACTTTTTATTATGCTTTGTGTTTGGGGAAAAAAAATGAAAGAGAAAGAGAAAGAAGAAGCATCATGATGCAGTAGATGAGAAACTTTGGTTTCAAAATTTGAATTATGATACAGATGAAACTTCTTTGAGAAGCTGGTATATTAAACACATATATACGCCCATTGAATACACACATTGAATACACCTAAAAAAACATATCATTTACATCATGATGGGGTAAACAAAGCCTATGTGGCTATCATAACTGCTTGACAAGTAAGAAAAGTGACATCATCGAGGGACTCTCCTCTAATATGATAAGGGAGATAACACTAAACTACCTCTCTTACACAACTATTAAGGATGTCGTCCGCCGTCACCCCGAACCTTTTAGCTGTGTGTTTTTATTATATAACTTGAAACACATTGGATTCTCGGTACATTTCTAATCTAAGTAATAATAAGTATAACAAGTCTATAAGGTCACATTCATAAGACGAGACTATAAACTAGTTTTAATTTGGGTAAATTACACTTTTCATCCCTGAAGTTGGCACGATTTTCACTTTTCATCCCTAAAATGAAAAAACAGCAAAAAAATTCCTCTAAATTGGCATATTTTTCAATTTTTGTCCCCGCGACTAACATCGTTACTTTTTGGGGTTTTTCATCCATTCTTTATCATCTTCTTTCTTTCTCTTTTTCTTACCAGAATCTCTTTTTATCTGCTTCAATCAAAATCAACGACCATCAATTACATATATGTATACAAATCAAAATCCCTTTTGATTTTGCAGACCATCAAATCCTTCCTTAAACACCACCACCACCACCATCACCAAATCATACCGGCCAAGTTAATTCCGGCCAACCACCACTACCAAATCCTTACTTAACCCCCATCACCACCAATAAATCCAAATTTTTATCTTTCCTTAAATCTTGTTTTCTGATCTAGACTTACATTAGTAATAGTGGTGGACAATATCGATTAAATCGATTTGTAACTCCAAAATCTAAATCGAAAAGAAAAAATCTAATTTGATAAATGCGAATATTGTAACTCCGGCAGTGATGGTGAGTAACTCCGGCGATGGTGGTGTAACTCCAGCTTTTCTAACCTTTTTTCTACATCTATTTTGGATCTACCCGATTCAATCTTTCTTGTTTTCTTCTTTGATTGTTCATATTAAAATAGAAAATTAATAGCTAAGGCGACTGAAGATTTGGAGAAATCCATTCTTGATTGTACAACCAAGGCAAAAGAAATTTGGATGGGATTTATTTTAGAGTTGTTCATGATTGAAAATATGGAACTGAATATTTTAAAGTTGGATTTGTTGTTAGTGGAATAGCTTTATGAAACAAATGGATTTGGATGGATTTATAGGAATTGCTTTATAAGATATAAATATAGATACAAGTATACATATGTATATAGATTTATTTGAGTTTATGGAATTTATGGATTGTATTTGTTTATGAAAAAAAAAGAGAAGGAATGGATGAAAAGGAGAAAGAAAAAAAGAAAGAAAGAAAGAAGATGATAAGGAATGGACGAAAATACCCTCAACTTAACGGCCAAAAAGTAACATTGTTAGTCGCGGGGACAAAAATTGCAAAATATGTCAACTTAGAGGGTACTTTTTTTCTATTTTTTCATTTTAGGGATGAAAAGTGAAAATCGTGCCAACTACAGGGACGAAAAGTGGAATTTACCTTTTAAATTTTTTTCTTTTAATAAGACAAAAGGATTGGCAACACCCTCTTTGGCGAAACCCACCCTAGTTCGAGTCCAAAGTAATGCCCAAAAAGAGTTGCTCTCCATGCATTAGATGGATATAACATCGCAGGAGTTCCTCTCACAATAAGAATCGAACCCATGATCTAAAAAAAACCCCAAGGTAAAAGTGGAAAACTCCTAGCCAATGAACCAACCCCATTGGCAACTAGGTTTTTGAAACACAAACTCTTTTTTTTTTTTAATATTTATATTTAGTCAATGGGATTGGTGGGCCATTGATAGGATTCACCTACTTATCACATTTGTGGGATGACGTGGATTAATAAAGGATTTTTCGAGAGTCCTAGGTTTTATCACAGACATGCGTGTAATTTAAGAGTTGGAGTAGATTAGGATAAAGAAAGAAAGAAACTGCTCAGTGCCGCCTTCCGTAAGTTTTGAGCCCCAATACCTCGACGGTGTATGGGGGAGGTTAAGATGTAGGCAGACTTTACCTCTACTTAAATAGAGAGGCTGCTTTCAATTTTCTACCTAAATGGAGTAGATTAGGATGTGGTTCTTAAAAAAAAAATTATATTTATTTTAAGATAATGAATTTTAAGATAATTAATGGTGTTTTTAGTAATTTCAAGATTGATACAAAGTTGGGTGGAAATCGACTTGTTTGAGGACCGCGGTGACTGTCACACCAACTGAATCAAATCGTCACCCCCTTCATTATCATCATCATCATCAAATCAAATACATACTATAGATCCATCCATCCATCCATCAACAATACATACATATACATTACATACAGATATATATATATATACACAAAGATATATTCATATATAGATAGCAAGAGAGACAGTGAGAAAGAGGATCAACTCATAAACAAAGAAAAAAAAAAAAAACCCCAAAATTCTTCTTGTTATGAGATCAAAAGTAAAACTTAGGAATTGATTGATTGATTGATCGATATCAAATACTAATGTTATCACACCATCTTCAAAACGGTGTGGAAACCGCCAAGCTTATATGGTCACGCATACCTAACGCCGAAGAAGAAGAAGAAGATGGTGGCGGCGGCGGCGGCTTAAGTGATAGTGATTATCAAGTTAGAAATGATAATAGTAAAGGAGGGTTTGATAGTGTTGAAAGTCTTGATTACGAGGTTATCGAAAATTACGCCTATCGTCAAGAGCAGGTATTCTTTACTACCCTTGTTTTCTTTCTTCTATGTCTAGTATTTTAACATCTTAACCGCTTTCGGAAGGAAACCGATGAAATGAAGCCTTATAGATTAGAAGTTTTACATATCAATACTCGATTATATTAGAACTTAGACACGCTTTTAGCTTATTTGCTTACAATTCTTCGTAAAATAAATTCACGAACGGGCTTTTGTATATGCATATGCACAACAAAGTAAAAAGTAACAACCGTACCCAATCCCATCTTCCATGAGGTATGGGGGAGGTGAGATGTAGACAGCCTTACCCCTACCCTAAGGTAGAGAGGCTGCTTCCAGGACCATTTTGTAGGGAGTGAGGATCGAACCTTTGACCCTTGTCTCCTAAGGCAAAGGGTTTTCCACTTGATCCAACCCCACTCTGAGGCACCTAAAAAAATTGGGGTTCTAGATATACCAGATTTACAATTGATACATGAGATTGTGGTTAGCAAAATCCTAATTACTTATTTATTAATTGTAGGCACGGAGAGGGAAGCTATATGTTTGGTATTATGTTGGAGTCAAATGGTTCTTTGCTCTTCTCATTGGCATAGGTACATATATCATCCGATACAATCACTTCTTGCTCCTCATGCATTATCGTGTATAATTGCAACTGACTAGTATTTTATTTCGTTAATCCAATATACTTGCTAAAACTCTGTTATCTTTTTGATAGGTTGTATAGTATTTTGCATTATGACGCGTGTTCTTTTATTTTAGTACTAAAATGCTTGAAAACTTGAAGATAAGCTAAAATTTCAGATTAAGTAGTCTCACAAGGCCTTGAAAATGGTCATATACTTGTCCTTGCACATGCCAGTTTCTTCTTGCTTCCATTTATTGCCTCCGCATATCTACTTTTGTGATGACCTTGTCATGTTGAAAGGTGTTGATGCAAATAGTTCAGTGAAGAATCGAGACCGAACTATATGGGGAAGAACATTATAGTATATAGGTTTGAAGATATCACCCCCAAAGAAAGGCTATGATTTTGTTATGATCCCACATCGACCAAGTATAAGTCTAGCTGTCTAGGTGTCCCCTCCTCCTTTGAGCTAGCTTTTGGAGTGAGTTCTACACCTAGCTTATGGCTTGATGCGATCCTAGTATGGGATGGGTTCATATCAGATCTCGTGAACATTGCACTGTAGATGGATTTGAGTCGTTATCCGAAAGGTGTATTGATTCACTCAAACAAGGAGAACCTCCCAAAGTTTGATTGTCGTGTATTTTTATAGTAAAAAGAAAACCATTAGTTATGATAAATGAATTACCAAGTTTATATGTTTGTATCTTCCATACTAAAGCTTTCTTGGTTTTAAGAACTTTTCAAAGTCTTCAGTTATCTAATAAGTCATCATTCCCTCCCAAAATATATTGTACTTTTAATTTGTTACATAACCTGATATAAGCCTTTGACCAATTATCAACAACCCAAACTTGAGAAACCTAGTGGACCAGAATCAGTCTCAAACGTATCTTGTATTGAATGCCAATAGTCATGCAGATACTCAGATAGATCTTCAAATAAATTCTTCCGAAAAGGAAATGTTGCATTTTCGTTATAGAAATTGTTTGAGTTACATTTTTGTGGAACTCAAGAGTACGTTTATTTTAGTGTTTTTGACATAACTGAATGTGACGATCAAATAAATTATTAATCCTCCAACGGTAGAAGTTACTGTCATCTTTGAAAGTTCAGACTTCAATTCCGAAAGAGGGTTATAGTAATAAGAACTTCGAGATTATTTATAGCAGCAGTCAGACCAATCATGTTTGCAATTGAAATAGGGATTATAAGGATATTTATGTTGTTAGTTTAGGTACGGTTTCATGTTAGGATGTAACTGTTAGCCCCGACTATGGAATCAAACAGAGAAGAATTGATTTAATTTGGTTTTTTGTTTGTTTCAGTTTTAATGCCTTGGTATTTGGTCTTGGTTTACAAAGTTTTCTTAGCGAATGATTTAATTTGACTTTTAGTTTCTGATACCAAACTACAGTATGAAAGCTAAAACGGGTGAGGTTTTCCCTGTCCAGGTTACCCGGGGAAGGCGTGTAATCGACTCAGATGTACGCGGCCTAACCGGGGTATCCTTGTGACTGTTTCCAAACCTTTTCCTTTCCCACCCCACGACGTTTACCTAGTGAGGTTCAAACCTGAAACCTTTTGTGAGGACATCAGGGTGCCTAGCCACTAGGCCATCATCTTGGTGGTGGTTTGAAGTAAGAAAGCTGACTATGTATTTATATGTATGTTCTTTTTATTTTAGATCAACTATGCATATGAACCATTGTGTCTAATGTCTATCTAATGACATGCTCGCCTCATCTTGTAACCTAATACCTCCATTTCATTGAAATCTCTTCCTTTTCTCACAAAATGTCTTTGTTGGCTTTTTACTTTCAGATTTTGTCAAATACCTGAACATATGATTATACAATTTTAACAATTTCAAACAGTAGAAACACATCCCAGCTTTATATTTTACTGCCTATTCAGCTGATTAATCCCGATTATATCACATAATCACTTCTGAAAGGCACATCCAAACACCCCCTTAGACTTCATTATACTTGTACAATAATTCAGATATCAAAATAACATGATTAGGTCGTCATTTTAGTCATGTCACCTGTTGAACTTCTTGATTGGTTGAATTTAGGCACTGGACTAGCTGCCGTTCTCATCAATATCTCTGTCGAGAATTTTGCTGGATGGAAGTACTCATGGACTTTTCGCATAATACAGACTTCATATGTTGCTGGCTTTATTGTATATACCATGATCAACTTGGCATTAGTCTTTTCATCTGTATATATCATTACACAATTTGCACCAGCAGCAGCAGGATCTGGTATACCTGAAATCAAGGGTTATTTGAATGGTAAGCCTTTTTTATATGTTGTACCTTTTTATAATGGCTGAATTTAATGGCTTATGGACTGATTTGTATAACATTGTACAGGGATTGATACACGTGGTATTCTTCTGTTTAGAACCCTGATAGGAAAGGTGATTGTACTTTTTGATTTTTAGAAGGTTATGTATGACTAGTGGTTGCAAGTCTGGCCCATATGAATGCATGAATTAGGGTTGTGCTTTATCTCAAATCGGTCAAGTCTTAAATTTTTGTGAAAAGAAAACAGGTTAAACTAATTGGAAGTCCCATGAAGGGTTTTATTTATTTATTTATGCATATAACCTCCAAAATCATTCTATTCAGGTTTATTTTGTAATAATAGTTTTTGTATTCATAATTAACTAATGAATTATTTATAGAAATGAACAAAACTTGCTTGTGGATTAAACTGATCGGATTCAGCCATTTTTAACCCAACCTGCCTGATATGCCCATCTTGCCAACTCTATGTACGATTGTTTATTTCTAGTGTTTTTAAAAGGAAAATGTATACATTGTTATAGATATCTGGAAGCATCGGGTCGGTTGGTGGTGGTCTGGCACTTGGTAAAGAAGGGCCCCTTGTTCATACTGGTGCATGTATTGCTTCCCTACTTGGACAAGTAAGCACAACATTCTATCTTTGTTCTACTTATCGTTGTTAAAAAAAGGTATTGTATGATTTGTTTCCTTTGATTGGTTATGTTCTTGATAGGAAGTTTGGTTCTTGATCTTCTTTGCTGAAATTGTTTAATATATATTCTTGCATAGTTTCTTTTATTTATATGAGATCATTTTAAGCATATATTCCTTATTACTTGGGTTATAATGGTATCAAATGTATTATTGTTTTTGTTGTTATTATCTATTTTGTAGTTATAGTGGTTCTTAGTTTGTGATGTAATGCTATCTGCTAGAAGGTGTAGTAGTTGGGTATCTTAGCTGAAACAAATATCTATCCATGTGTTGGTTTATTAGCCTTTAATGTAGTCCAATATGTTTAGGAAAGTGAACTCTGTTTGTAAACTACCCGTTTCTCATGACAAGTGAAACTTTCAACAATTTCATATATATATTTTTTTTATTTCTTTGGCGGACTGTGAGTACTAAAGTGTCTGTACCTTCTTGCCTAGGTTTATTGTTCTTGCTTCACAGTATATATAATTTTATGTTGCCATGAATCTCCTTTTCTTCGTCTGTTAACATCTTTTTGTTAATTAATGTGCATTGCAGGGTGGATCAACAAAATATCACTTGAGCACTAGGTGGCTACAAATCTTCAAGAGCGATCGTGATCGCCGTGATCTTGTAAGTGATAGTGATATTGATATATGCTATATTGATTAATTTTTGAAAATAGAGTAGGGCTACAAAGAAGTCGAGCTTGATAGGGCTTGAGCTCGCCTCAACTACTTTAGTCTTAGATTACGCTCGACTTGACTACTTTAGGCTTAGATTGAGCTCGACGAAACTTCTTGATGCAAGCTCAAGCTCAATTTGGAAAGCTTGAATATTCATCTGAACCTTTTTCCATTTACAATAGCATATTCCAAATATATGTACAAATTTAATACAATGACTAGAATCATTTCAAAATTGTATTATAAATAATTAACCTAACTTTATCACAAGTTAAAAAGCTTGTAGAAAAGTCTGGCAATAATAAAATCTATGAATGCCATATTTGCAAATTCCAAATCACATATACACCTATATATTATTTAGGGTTAGGCGTGTAAGTTCCTATGATCGAATTCCCTTGAAAGCATCTTTTGTCAATGTATTAAAGAGCACATCTCTAACCGGTGAAGGTAGGTGTCTACTAATAGACATTATTGGCCGCTCCTATAAAATCTTGTTAAGAACCCGAACCGATTTCTTATAAGCTCGACCTCAATTCTTTATAGATTTGAGCTGGGTTTTGAAGTTTGAGCTTAAACTAGATTAAAGCTTGGCTCGTGAGCATGAATTTCCCGATAAAAGCTTCGCTCATTTGCAGTCTTAACATAGAGCATTTAGAGTTGAAGATTTTAATAGTAGACTAAATGAGAAAGAAAATAAAGAGTTTTTATTATGTATATATGATTCTCATATGGCATTCTGCATTGGCTTAAAATATTAAAATGCCCAAAACTGATTGTGAGATGACTATTATATCCCTGTTTTTCATGTTTGAGTTTAATGTCTTTGAAAGGTAACATGTGGATGTGCAGCTGGTGTTGCTGCTGCTTTCAGAGCTCCGGTTGGCGGTGTATTGTTTGCCCTAGAGGAAGTTACATCTTGGTAAATTTGTTTTACTTTAATACTTGTTTTACAATAACCAACCCCTATATATATTATATATATATAGATAGATAGATAGATAGATAGATAGATAGATAGATAGATATAGATATATTAGTGTATTACATTAAGCATACACGTGGGATTTTCTTAGAACACTCTTCGAACATTGATAGCTAGAGAATCACCTAGGGTTTTCAAAGTGACCCATATGACCTGTTTTCTTATGCACTTTTTTTTCTTCTAATCGTTCAAATTGTTAGATAAAATAAACAATCTGGATTAACCCATTAATGTAAATGGTTAGAATGTGTCACCCATATATACTTGCAATGATATCAGCGTGGCTGCATAATGGCTTATTAATGAAACCCCTTTGTAAAATTGGGGAAGTTAATAAGATGTTGGTTTTGTATTGAAGGTGGAGAAGTCAGCTGATGTGGCGTGTTTTCTTCACATCTGCAGTTGTAGCTGTAGTAGTGCGTACTGCAATGGGGTGGTGTAAAAGTGGCAAGTGTGGACATTTTGGTTCTGGAGGTTTCATTATCTGGGATCTCTCAGAGTAAGAACTTCATTTTCCCTTGCCTTCTAATTTCGTTCATTCTATCCATTTCTCACTAAACTCAATTCCAGTGGTCAAGAGGACTACTCATTTGCAGAGTTATTACCAATGGCTATTATTGGTGTCATAGGTGGTCTTCTTGGTACGTGATGGTGCACTTATTTGATATTCCTAATAGGCTAATATCAATCTATCTTTGAATCTAAATTGGCAATCATGTCTTGATCAGGAGCGTTATTTAACCAGCTAACACTTTATATAACACATTGGCGTCGGAATTATTTGCACAAGAAAGGAAACCGAGTCAAAGTAAGATATGTTAAAAATTGCTTTTACCCTATTATTGTATTTGGAGGGTGCAGTTTTGGCCTATATAGTTAAGAATGGGCTGATTTGGGTTATGTTTTATCTCTAGAGAGTCAAAGGAGTAACATTAAATTAGCTTAAAAGGAAACAAACGTCTCGAATCGTTTTATCAAAAAAGTTAAATTTGTATGAAAGCAATATTATGTTTTTATTTTTGTTTGACACAGTAATTGTTTGTAAAAAGGTTTCGAATATATTTGCCTGACCCGCTTATTTATCAAGTCTAGTTCCTTGTTAATGCCCGTCTTCGGAATATATGACCAACTAAATTAATTCTGTGACTTCTAAATACAGATAATTGAAGCATGCCTTATCTCCGTGATAACTTCAGTAATCTCTTTTGGATTGCCTCTTTTTAGAAAATGTAGTGCCTGTCCCGACTCAGATGGCACTATTGAATGTCCTCGTCCACCAGGGATGTACGGGAATTACGTAAATGTAAGTTCCATTATATTGCTAGTATTGCCACAAATAGCAGGTTATATGGCTTTCATCTTTCTTTCTCTTTCCTTTTTCTGATGACTTTAGGATTTGTGCTTACAGTTTTTTTGTACCAAGGACAATGAATACAACGACCTTGCAACCATCTTCTTTAACACTCAGGTCAGACCACTCTCGGCAGATGCAATAA
>JAOXNX010000028.1:6762740-6773791 GCA_028566075.1 Solidago caesia
GTCTTGCCTCTACCCAAAGGTACAAAGATTGCTTCCATAAGGACCTCCTGCCAAACGGGTAAAGAACATGTGAGAGTAAGAGGTAAGTAACCATACCTGTCGGCCACGTATCACATGTCTGCATTAATAATAGCGTAGAGATGACAAAAACATACAACATAACCCACCTTAGAGCATATCTAACAGACATACCATATAAGAGCCCATTTGGACATATTAAACAACAACATAAACGCATAATAAACATAACTACATGCATAAAATCAAGCATGCGAGACGAGAGTAACTATTAGCGGTGACATGTGTCAAAAACTCCCCTTATCCCCCTCCCAGCAAGTCATAAGAGCAAATAAGAAAGGTATCATGCAAGGCATACATACATATAAGTAGAAATTAACGCAGGAGACATAAACAACCTATGTTACTTAATAGTTTTGGCCACCTAACTGGCAAGAAAACTGCCCCTAAAGCCCGAAAAAGGGGTACTTACCTACCCTATTCCTCTACACTAATCCTATTCCTTCAAGTATTCTCTGATAAGTCGTGTCCTCCGACAGACAAAACTCATTTGGATCAAGATGCTAGAGTAACCTCCCCCATGGTTTAGGCCTACTTCTTCTCCTAGACAAACCATCTCAAACGTCATTCAATAACCTAAAGATCGTATATGACCCTTAAATTAAAGCTAGACAGTTTATATTTATCTCTAAAAATAAAAACTAATATCACTACAATAAATAAAAACTTAAAAACATTATATATGCTTCTATCTCTCTCTCTTTTATTGATTTCAATCGCATGGCTAAATATTTTAAAAAAATTTAAAGATTGTGAAGGGAAAACATGTATGAACATGCTGTTAGAAGCATATATGTTATTCTATTATTTAAAATAGAGTTTTTTCATTTCTACTTAAAGTTAATTTACAATTCGATGCTTCCTTTCAATTTCGAATAGTCTTTTCATTTCACGATCATCCTCAATCATCAAATTAAGGATTTATAATCCATGCCCACATTATATCTTGTGATTTTATAAAGTTAATGTTCATTATTATGAAACTTTAAAGCTATATCGTTAAGTTTTGCTCGTTTTGTGGTTCTGCACACCAACTGTTTGATGTTTTGTCTGTTAGAAATTTTTAAAAATTCAACTCCAAATTTACACTTTAATCACGCAGTTTTCTAAATTTTTAGTAACTGGTTGTTACTAATTTAGTGAACAAACAAAGATGACTTGGATGATTCTTAGAAGATCAATCATTTTTAAGGAAGTAACAAGTTATCGTTTTCGACCCACGAAACACATCCGGGCTGCGGTCCATAACCAAACTAAGACGGCTCGTGGTTCCTTAGACGGAACGAAAATGGGACCCGATTATTTGTTTTCAAAATTTGGTGATCAGTCAAATGATTACAAGATTGACATTGTTGACGATGAAACATGGCAAGTTTCAACTGGTTTTGCTGACGTCTGGAAAAACGCTGATGTTTCAATGAGAGTACCTAATAGTGCTGCTCGTGATCGAGTTGTTAACGATGTGTCTCGAGACTTAAAAGACCCTGATGATGGTTTTGATGATATTGATGATTTGAGAATATGTGGAAAGCTGTTTTATAAACTTGACAAAGATTCGAAAGAGTATGAAGAATACAATTATGATTTCCACAGAAGAAAGAAAACGTGTAAAACTAAGACGAGAGAGAGAACAGATTCGTCGAAAAATGATGAGATTAGAGAAGAAAACAAAATGAAAGGAACCCATCAAAATAAGTTCAAAAAGGAAGAAACTTTGATTGGAAAGAAGCAAAGGGTACCGACGTTTAATCAAGTTACTGCGCCTTACCATGAGCCGTTTTGTTTGGACATTTATATCTCGAAAGCATCTGTACGTGCGTGCATTGTTCATCGAGCAACAAGCAAAGTTGTGGTGGTGGCACATTCCATTTCTAAGGATATGAAATTTGATTTGGGTTCAACTAGGAATGTGGCAGCTTGTGAGGCTGTTGGGAAGGTGTTGGCACAAAGAGCGTTGGCTGATGATATTCATAATGTGGTTTATACGCCAAGAAAAGGTGAGAAAGTTGAGGGGAAGCTTCAAAGTGTGCTTCAGTGTTTGATGAAGAATGGTGTGTATGTGAAGGTTAAGATTAAGCAGAAGAAAGCTCGGAAAGCTGGATTCCAGCCTGCAGATTATAAGCGTTGGTAGTTTGTCGGTTTTTCTTCACTGGCTTGTCGTAATCATCAGAGAATGATGTTCTGTCACAAAAATTGTAAGACGGCTTTTATGATTATTGCATTTTATATAGATCATATAATGTTAATGTCTGTTTTCAAGCTTAGGTTGTATGAGATTATAGAACATAATATATATTTATCATGTTTTAGCTGCAAAATTTTCTGCTTATAAATGATAAAACTGTATAATGAGAAGAAAAATCTTGAGTGTTTAGGATAACAGATAGCAATGAAAATGAAAAATTAGTATTAAAAGTTAGAGCTACAGCAAGATTGTTTAAAACTAGGGCTGACACAACGAGTGTTTAGAGTAAAAAAAAAGGTAATGGGGGGAACCCTAGCCCCGGTACCACATTGGATACCCATCGACCCACCCCGTATGCTTATGATGCCAGTGAAATAGTATATGGTGAATAATCTATCCGAGCGAAGATATATATGTTAAGATCCAACTTTTAAAGTTCAGTTTTCGTTTTTCCTTGCAAGAGTTGAATCTTAGAAAATTGCAGTTACTGCTGGAGAAAACGAGGCCCGTTCAAACAGACATTTCCGAGTAAATCCCCTTCCAAATTCGATTGGGTGGTTTTCCTTTCCTCATTAGTACTTGAAACAAGATGGTCATAAATTAATAATCACTATGCATTGTTGATTTCCTTCATAAAACACTACACAGATGTTAGAATCTGACCAAGGTCAGCGGGTCTATTCTGGGCGCAACTGGGTTTTGCCGCAACGGGCCTTTGGGCTGCATGTTTTCCCTATAACTGGAGATGGAGGGCTATGTGTATGTTCCTTGTGCCATTGGGGCTTCCCCAAGGTAGCCGGACATTATTCGTTGGCTGATCAAAAAAAAAATTGAATCAATACTAGGGCGAACAACTAACTTGTTGCGTGAGTAAAGAAACATGTTTCTAGCACTCGGCGAATACCATCTAAACTTCTTTATTGCAGAATTTAATGTAACATAGCTAACTAGCCTATATACAACTGCAATGCCACAATGTAACATAATTGTTAGTTAAAACAAGGTATAAAGATCCGAGATTCGGTTTACTATACGCTTGAAGATCATTAGTCAACGATGCAATCTTAAGAATGTCATACGCGCAATTTAGTGAAATGATATAACAAACTCAATTAGGATAAGAAAATGAAACTAAATTGGATCAGTATTTCTATAAGAGCTAAACATATAAGCTTGATAAGAAGTGATTCACGGTTGTGCGACAGTCAGAAAATGAACCTTCGCTATATTTTTCATAGAAGACGGTCTAGTTTCAACAAGTTTAATAGGCCACATAACTATTTTACAAATGTTATTTGAGTCGTCGAACTGTAGTATATATAAATTACGAATAGGCCATTCGACTTTGGTATCGATCATCATAGCCAAAATGATGTGTAGTGTCCACCTATAGAAACCAGACCATATCCCATGTTGTATGAAACAAAGAGCTGCCAAAATTAACTCAGGTGGGCAGCATAAATAACAAAACTGGATTTGATTAAATCAGAAAATCTATTAGTATGGGGCAAAACGGTCGGGTAGGGCTCTCCTGCAAACGTTTTGTTTCGGAATTTTCTTACAAAATGAGAAAGTGCAAAATAAGTTTCCAGAATTAATCAATATGAAAATCATCTATGAATAAAACAATTCCGAAGTTTGTATGCATTAAAACATTCTGGGTATAGCAAATGTTGTGTACATAACACCATTGCGAGCAATCTACAGCGCGCGCACACACACACACACACACACTTGTAACGTAACATTAATCTAGTCAAATGGCCGACGAAGAATATAATATGATAAAATTACCGGTGGAATAAGACAACAATAATTATATTTTGCACCCAAAACGGCAATCCCTCCAAACGGTTACATAACAGAACAAGAGTACAAAAAAATCTGCAACTGTTTCTATAAATGAGTTAATGTAAGCAGGGATTCTTTCTGCTTTGGATTTTGCTTCAACTTCAATGGAAAGTGAAGCATGTCACTAAAATACCTATTCTCTAACATGAATAAGAAGAAACAGCAAACAATTAATGGCTATTTTCCTCCGACTCATCCAACTTCTTTTTCAAAATAGCCATTTCAGTTTCCTGCTGCTTCTTTAGATACCTCTGAGCGGTTGAATTCACAATCTTGACAAAAAAATTCAACAGCATAAGCCATACAATGGAGTTCCACACCGAAGCAAAGGATAGATCCCAGGATTTCACCTGAGGAGATAAATTCACAAAACACAGTATGATAAGTAGAAAAGAACTTTATATAATTTATCGATAATCCAAAATGTATAGAAGTTGATGCGTATGGTTCAGGTATGCCACAACATGATTTATGATGCTGATCGATAAGTATTTTTGGTGTGCACCTCACCTTTTGTTCATAAATGGTTGTGTTCAAAGAGGCTACAAAACCATGTTGGGAAGAAAAGGTGGAAAAGGGAAGAAAAGGAACGGGAGGGGAGGGGGGGACGTTTTGAGCACCTCGTGGGCTACTTTTTAGCTTGTTGGACCCATTTACCTGATCTGACCTGTTACAATTTCAGCTAAAGCCTTTATTGCCCAATTGGAACTATGTATAACCCAAATCATACAGTTTATTCGCAAACGGATCCAAACTGTCCCTGCTGTGTCTATGTACTTTGAATAACATTGACCGTTCTGATAGGAATAAGTGCATCGATATTAACTGGGTCACAAAACTACTTTTGAAACCGAAGATAACAAAGTTCAACACAAATTATCTGTTTTTGAGATGTGCATCGTGACGTCAAATGCCAGACTCTACAGCTTTTTTGTAACCAAAGAAGCAATAAAATAGAGGGTTCTCCAATTTACCTTGATGTTTGATGCAACTGGCAGTGGGGCTGTCATGTACTTCTCCTTCATCGCATGAAGTTTAGCTACGATGCTAGGCAGAACAGAAGCCACACCAGGGATGAAGCTAAGCATCCATATTAACTCGTTTTCTATCCAGTCAAGGAGTTGATTGTTGCAGACTGAGATGATAAACACCGTCTACAAAAAGTTTGTCAATTAGACACTAAAGCGAAATACTAAAGTTAGAAACTTAGCCACTTCTATACTTGTTAAATTTAATACAGTCGAATAATATATAAGACTTATAGTTTCCTGGCAACATCAAACATCATAACTTTTTTTTAGGTTGAGGTCACAATGATCGGTTCTTAATAATTTTATGCTATAAGAGGTTTTCAAAGCAGCTACAAGATAGACAACTATTTAGTGGCAATATAATATTAATAATTCTCCCCTTCTTTTAAGCTAATCTTGAAATATTTTTACTTCAATTTCCCAATCAGTACCTACTTTTTTCCACAACAAAGTCAATTTTGGTCATATTTTCTATTAATTCCTTCAGTAGTCAACAGAATTGGTCAAATACTCAAAGATCTGATTTTTACATCTACAAGCTTTAGACAAGGGGAACATGACCATACCTGAATGTGAGTTTTGACGATTGCCTTCCCAATCAGGGTTGCAAGAAAAAACTTCCAAAATGGAATCCCAAAATGCCCACACATAATGCCAGCAAGATCAAATAGAGGATTTGGCACCTAAAAATGCCTCGGTTAATTAAAGGATTTCATCTTAACTCTTAAGTAAATGAACTGTTCTTAACAATAAAAAAAAGATAGCTAACAGAAACATGAACCATACATTTGGCATCACAAATCTGACATCCATCCACAAAACTAGTAAAGCTTGAAAACAGATAGAGTATGAAAACTAACCGAAGCAAGCACCAGGATCGTAAAAAAGTTCAAATACTGAGCATGCGACAAGAGCCAATGCTTCATTTGATTTAAGTTTGAAGCAACTCCATTCTCCGATGAGGATGCATCCAGTTCTTCTGCAGTGTCTATTTTGTCACCTGATATACTTGCTGCAGGAAAGATTTACCTTTTGTAAGACATATAACCAAAGAAAGATCGTCACCTTCGAAACAAAGTAGAAGTACTAGTTTACATTCTTTTTTATCTGAATTTCTAGTTGTTCATATTATGAGAAATGATAATTGGCATAACTTTGGATAAATTTTTGTTTTCAATTAACAACAATTAATAAGAAAAAACTATCTTTATAGTTAAACAAAATATGAATTGTCATATGTTAAATACTTGGTTATTTTACTTGTCAGAATTGCCAAATGCTTGGTTATCCGACTATACCTTCAAACAACAGAAGCACATTCAAACATTATTCCCCACTGCCTATTCTATATCTGCTTAATGCCTGATTATTTGAGTACGTAAAATCATGTAATCAGTTTTGTAAGGCAAATCCAAAACACTCCCGTAGATGCAAATACAAGTACAAGTGATACAAGGATTAACGGTGAATGTAGCATCAAAAGTAGAAAAAAAAATATAATATTAATAATAATATTTGAATAACTCGCAGAAAATGTCAGCTTAGCGATGAACGGCTTGCTAAGGTCTCTCAATGACCACTGACAACCTAACTATATCTCTCAATGACCACTGACAACCTAACTATATCTCCATAATCACCTATTTGTTCATGGCTATCTCACGGAATATAGTTTTCTCAACTTTCATATATAAAGAATCATGGACCATCATACAAATTCATCTATTATGTTGAACTCTTAAGATACCATCTCAATTACCGGCCTACTATTGCTTCATATAAAAGAATAAATACTGTTTCGTTTATTAATCAGGTTTCTTTTGCAAGTTTTTTGGTCTAACATATATCGACCATGAGCAGAAATAATCATATGACATATACCAACAGATGAGATGAGAAGTTCAAGATAGGCCAACTGCAGAGAGTTTTGTTGTGTTACTTGTGTACATGCTAGATATAAAATATACCAACAGATGTTGCAAAAAGTGTCAGTTCTATCCATGGACAGTTTTTCGCACAAATGGTGTATTGTATAAGTATAAACTTCCAGAAACTTAATCAACATTATTCCTGCCAAAGCATAATTAAGATGACAACAATAGCTTCACAAAGCAAAGGGCACTCAAATTGCATTGCGAAGATGACAACAATAGCTTCACAATGCATAACTAAGATACAGTAAAACTATTGTCTTGCTTGTATTTCTCAGCCACATTTTTTCATGTTTGTTTTTATATGATTAAATGAAAAAGTAGAAAGCCTAACATGAACAATTAAAAGAAAGAGAAAGCAACTAACAACGAAGAGACCATGGATTCATCTAAAAAATATTGAGGATATCAAGTGCACTCACACAAACAAGGAAGTTAGAGGACAAAGTGATGGTAATCTAGTAACATACCAAAAGACAAATGAAGACATACCTGCTCTTGAAATAAAATATGGA
The DNA here is from genome assembly GCA_028566075.1 of Solidago caesia. Lineage (NCBI taxonomy): Eukaryota > Viridiplantae > Streptophyta > Magnoliopsida > Asterales > Asteraceae > Solidago > Solidago caesia. Next base: position 6,770,332 of record JAOXNX010000028.1, read on the forward strand.
GGAAGCTCTCCTAGTGCAGTTCCAAGGCCCCAAAGAATAGCTTCTACTTGTACTTGAGGTAATATGCTAGTAAGCGGAACCTGATTACCATGTGGGGTCGCAAACAATGAGGGCCCAAACTCTGAACAGTCCTTCTTAAGCCATGAAGGACTTCTGTTCAATTGTATTGTATCATAAAAAGCACTTTTAATATCCACTCGACCACATTGCACTGCTTTTAGCGTGAAGAATGCAATATGTGGACCCAGGTATAGGACAAAAGTGTGCAGCCCAGATCCTGATCAAACAGATAAATAAAATAAGAAAGCATCAGTTTATATGTTTAATAAAATTAGTTCAAGGTTTCCCGGTTGTATGTATAGATGGCGCGCATCATACCATATATGTATCATGTAGATATATTGCCCTCATTGGAATATATGTATGCATGTATGTGTGTTTGTACAACTATACATGTACAAAATGATGCATGTGTATACACACACAAACATATGATAAAAGATGAGCAGAAGAAGCAAGTCGCGAGGAAAACTGTTGCTTAATGGCTTTATTTCCTTCCAACTGATTGAAAAATATCTATCCATTCTATTAGTTTATATGATGTGGAAACATTAAAAAGTCCATGGAAAACTTTATGATTCCACATAGTTTTTTTTTTTTTTTTTTTGCATGTGTGTGTGTGTGTCAAGCTTAAGATTCCACAAAGTTACGATACAATGAAGTTAAAAAGAAAAAGGCATGAGGTAGATCTCACCAAGACCAATAGAAGATGCAACTCCAAGGGCCACCCACCATAATCCAAACCTTGCATATTCAAGAAGCTCTTCAACATGCTACAAGAACAGATAAATCACATATTCATCAATAGCGGTGCCAAACAACTAAATCATCACAAGAAAATACAATTACAGCATATAATAATATGTAATATCTACTGTAAAATTTTGAGGATCTTATCAATATTTTCGTATCTGTATAATTAGAAGGAATTCTGGATAGAATAGATCAGCAGGTAAAAAGAATTCAACAATGTACAGAATTCCAAATTAAGACTGATACATAATGAAGTACCTTTCCGTAAGGACCATCTGCAGAGAGAAACAAGACTGCCCCTGCAACAGTGACACTAAGCAAGATCATAAGCCAGACACCATGCGTCAAAATGTATACTAATGATCTCCTTAAATATTGAGCAACAGACACAATAAAAAGCTTCGACGTTTTCAAAGGTTGTGATGTTAGTGTCAAATTCTTGAGCTCTTGTTTATGCTTTTCACGCAGTCCTAAAAACAAGAAAAAAACAATTAGCCCAAAAAAAACAACCATCAACCCTTACAATAAAAGAGCTCTTGCATAAATTATAGGGGAATAATAATTATAGATGTTATCTTGATTCTGTAAAATAATATATCGCGCTGATTATATATTTACAAGTATTTTTTGTTAACCTATGTATCTGACCCGCTTTGTGAGCCAACTGATCCTAGGGCGACCACCTAGTTTGTGGGTAGCCCGGAGTTGTCGCAAGTATCACCGTGTTTTATTTATTTACATGTTGGTAATCAAACATAATCCATAACAATTTTCCAGAAGAACCTCACAAATCACTATGTTAAATTCCAAGCAACAAACATATAAACGACATCCAATAGAAACTATGTTACGGTAGGCTCGCAAATGAACCTAGTGGGTATACTTAAACCACTAATTACATGTAGCCAAAAAAGCACAATAATTGCTAAGCAGAAGACGACAAATTGTTTCATAACGAAGGAACGAACCTAATTAGTTTGATATATATGGTAACTTCAAAAAGTCCGAGATAGTTTGATATTATTCCCATTGTCATATTAGCCTCACATGGATTCAAGTAACGAAATAACATGAACTTATTTCACATCTTTATTGAATAGCATCTAATCTACATTGCTTTTTTTCCTAAAATAAACAGGTAAAACTTTCTTAGCACGAGATAAAAAAACACTCGCGCAAGGTCAAGAAAAGACAACAGGAATACCAACAAGACGACAAGAACCACTGTTTTGTCACAAGATCTATTGATATAATACCCCGATCACACACCCTTAAAGTTTCCTTTACGAGCGTCGTTGACAACGTTTAACACGTGCCACCTTTCCGTTAATAACTTTCTACCCACAAGAATCAAACGAAACCGCATTGCCTTACTAACATGATTGCGTCACTAATATAGTAACTACCTCCACTTCTTCTAAACAGATATACTATTTTCTTATTTTCCTAATTTAGTAGTAACTACCTACAATACCCGTTTTCCTCCAACGACGATTTTGACTCCAAACCAAACCTTCTCAACACAACAACAAGGTACTAAAACATAAGATTCATGACAACATCTTTCACAACTCATCATCGCTTTCCAACAACTTAATTACAATTACAAATCTTGTCAACAACTAATCAAATCCTTTAGGGAATCAGCTCGAAACCAAAACCCGAATCAATCAACCAATAAATAAGAACAATTAATTAATACCCAAATACCTATAAGTCATCCAAATTACATAATCACATATAAATAGTAATAAATCAGTAAATATTGATTTGAAGTTACATATATATATATATATATAAATATATATATATAGAGTAGACAAGATTGAATACCTGAGATCGCCATAAAAAAAGCTCGAGAAGTATAACAAGTAAAGATCCCAACTTCCTTTAATTAATTAGCTCTCAAATTCATATACTAAAACATCCTTCTTTACTATTATTCAATTTATTTAAAATTATTTTTAGATTTAAATATTAAAAATAAAAAAAAAAGAGAAAGTGGGTCTCCTGAAAAACCGGAAAAGATCAAAAAACACAAAACAAAACAGATCTTTGTGTTTTGTGTTCGTCTAAACAGATTTCAGTCTGATTGTGCGCCGCGTCTCTGTGCGTGTATGGATTTGTGTTGGGTATTTATCAGAAACACATAAATATGCTCTTGGTCTTCGTAGTGTTTCACAATTCGGATTCTTTTTTTTTTTCTTTTTTTTTTAATTTCTTGTTTTATGATAAAACAAAAGTTTCGCATTGATATTGGTGCTTATCGTGTTTTTTCAACTATCTTTTTTCACATTAGAGTTAGATGTACGAATCGTTCCTATCGTTTACCCAAACATCATGTTTCGTCCTTTAATTTTCGTATTGACAGTGATAACCCTTTATAGGAGAATAAGAGTCAAGGTTAATCCTTTATTTTAACGGCCGTCAAATATGTTCCGTTAACCCCCTCACGTGCCTTCCACGTGAGGGTATTTGAATCTTTTCCACCATTAAAGGATCAAACTTGATATTTTTAATCTTTCAAAAAAAATTATTACTTAATAATACAATTAATTTTAATTATATATATATATATATATAAAGAAATGAGAATATGTGGCTGTCATGTACCTAAGGTTAGGTATAGAACCCCTCACATTTTTGT
>JAOXNX010000028.1:6779956-6791068 GCA_028566075.1 Solidago caesia
TTGTTTGTTATGACTATTGTTGAAGTGTATATTTTATTTCAAATATCATCAATTACTAATAAAGTAATTATTATCTAGGGGATACATTGGATGGAAAATTAAATAATCCTGTATAATTTAGGAAACAAATAATCCCCTTTCTAATTGAAAGGAAAGCTGGTATGATGTGGAGGTTGTATATGTTTATTGTAGAAGGTAAAAAAAACAACGGAAAAAAAAAAGAAACACTTTTCGTATGTTAATTATTACTCCGTATGTAAACTAATTTCAGTTACAATTGTTTATTTGGGTAGTTTCACTTTCTTTGGATTTGGAAAAAACAAATAATTTTGGTATTTTATTTATAAAAAAGCAAGTATTGTTTCTGTTACAATTGTTCATTTGGGTTTTACTTTATTTCAATACTAGATTATTTCTCGCGTAATACGCGGGATAAACATATTAAGTACGTTGGTGATCCAATAATTAAATCCTTTATTTTTATTTTTATTTTTATTTTTATGCCACAATTATCTATTATACTTAAAAAGTAACTTCCCAGGGGAAGTTACTGTAGCTAATAGTACACGTTTTTAAGCATAAGCTACAACTTTTTAATGCAGAAGAGATAAAATATTCTGATCAGGAAACTTTTCATCCCTACCACTGTACAAACAAAACCTTACAACCTACAAGATAAAAAAGAGGGTGTTACATCCATGTTAGGTGCAGGTTGAGTACTCACGCACGGTTGTCGCCGTCGTGCACACAGAATACGACCACCACCGTCGGGCTGCCATCTCATCTAGATCTATAACAACGTTGGCCAAACACCACCCAACACCGCCAACAACCTTAAAAAACACATATGTACGCAGATCCAAGAAGAGACAGAAAGAAAGTGGTGTGCAGCCGATCTTTACCACCGCCTGATCTATAGCACCTCCGGCCAAACAACAACCAACACCGTCAACACCCGCAAACACCACACCTATATACAGATTTTAAAAGAGAGAAAGAAAGTGGCGTTATCGCTACCGGCGGAACCTGTGTCGGGCATTTGAGTGCCGACTCCGGTGACGATAGTGGTTGTGGCTGTGGTGAAAGTGATGACGTTGGCATTGGGAGATGTGTCACAACTTCCATTACTTCTCGAGTATCTCAAGAAGCTCAAAGCATCCATAGTTATTTTGGGCATTTGACCCATAAACAAACCAGACCAAAAACAATATATATTTACGTAATGAAAAACAAACATTAAGAGGCTACTACAAAGGTTCGACAAAAGTACACTGAAATAACGCAACCGTTTGAACAGTGTATGTCGAACCTAAGACCTCTAATAAAGAGGTTCAAGATGTCAATCGAGTAACCGACTACAAAAATATGCCATATTCATTCCCATAAATTTTGAGTTGAGGATAATAAAGTTTACATGAAATTTAAACTAAAATATAAAGCATTTGCATATTATTGATTTACTTAGTCATTACATGTTAGGTTAATAATCTAAACAACATCTTAAACAATCCTAGATATGCTTACCTTCAAGTTTGTCAAAAATCATTATAAAAGAGAAGGAAAAAAAAAATTAAAGAACTAAAACAAATCATAAAGAAAAGGCAAAGTCAGGTCGAACTCACAAACGCTTAATTGATAGGCAACACCATAACCACTTTATTAAGATATATTTGCTCAAAAACTTAGCATAAAAAAAAAAATAGATGGTGAGTATGGTGTGTTTGTTTAATGTGTGTGTATATGATGAAGTACAATAGAAAGAGTCAAGGGTGAGGTAAAAAGGCTTTTTGCTCGGTCTTTTACTATTGCGAGTTTCACAAGTAGCTATGGATAGATTATTTATTTGGAAATAACTTACCTGCTGCTAAAAAAATATTATATGAGAAATTGTATAACTGTAAACTAATCCGCAGCGAAGCGCGGTTAAGTAATTAACTAGTTTTTTAAAAATACGATTTAACAATTCGTCGGTAAGCCGTCGGTAATTAGGGACGGATTAGGGACGGCAATAAAATTTCCCGTCGCTAATCTCTCGCAAATTTTAATTTAAAATGTCCGTCCCTAATCCGTCGGTAATTATTAAAATTAGGGACGGATTATCGACGGATCAGTTGTCGTAGCTAATCTGTCCCTAATCTGTCGCAAATAGGGACGGATTGTCGACGGATCAGTTGCCGTAGGTAATCCGTCCCTAATCTGTCTGAAAATTTTCTATTATGATTAATTTTTATGTTCGTCTGTAATTCGTCGGTAATCCGTCGGGATTTAGGGACGGAATTTTTTGCCGTCGAAAATCCGTCGGTAATCAGGCTTTTTCTAGTAGTGTATCTATATTTTACTTATTATTATAGTTATAACTATTATAATTTAAAAGATATATGCTAATCTATATTAACTCATGAAATAAATCTTCTCTATTCCTAATAAGAGAGAATTCCAAAAACTTTAGTCTTTTAAAAAATATGCCATGTGGCAGCCTTTCCCCTCTCCTTTTACAAATTTCCGTAAAACGTATATTTACTCTCTTTTTTCCGTGAAAATCACATCCAAGGTTTCCTCCCAATTTTAATTTAGGTTTTTTTTTAATATTTATTTTTACTTTTATCTTTCAGTTATTATACAACAACAACAACAATACTCAATCCTGACAACTAGGGTTTGAGGGAGGTAAAATGTAGACAGCCTTATCCTTATCCAAAGATAGAGAGACTGCTTCCAGAAGGACTTAGGGCTTTCACCCTTCTAAAAAATTCTCGACGACTTTGTCTCGATCTCAGATCTAGATCTGAGAGAGAGAGAGAGAGAGAGAGAGAGAGAGAGCCGTTAGAGAGTGTGAGACTTTCAATTATTATACATTATGCAATATACAATATACAATATGAGAAATTTCCGTTTGGTTCTCCTGCAAATCTGTCTTATTTCTCCTTGGTTTGGAGACGGGTTTGGTTGAAAAGCTTGTAAATGAAAGGATTGATGTTGTTGTTGGGTCGTCGAGGTCGATTAGGATGATTGAGAAGGCGATTTTTATGGGGTATGGGTATGATTAAGAAGCTTCCCTTAACTAAAAACATCATCATCTTCGACAAGAAATAAATCACAGAGAGATTTGATTGTTTGCTATTATGATCCTAATTGTCTTAAAATAATTATGGGTTGTTTATACATCTTCTTCCCGAATTTACTCAGCCATTCTTACTTGGGCCGGTAGATGTCAGGGGCATACGGTTTTTACATGATTGAAGACGTCTTTTTCAGATTTTCTGGTTCAACGACAAGTTTTTCGAATCCATTTCAATTGAGGGTTTTCTGATTTTAGGGTTCTTTTTCCCAGTTTCATCCTTTCTTATTTAGAACTATCAATACCCATTCTCGTATTTAAATCCAGGCAGTATAACTTATTATAACTTGATATTGGCTCTTTTTTTTTTGTGTGCCTTATATGAGTAAATTCATACTCATCTTTTTGGATTGTGCAAACTATCATCGCTCAAGTATAAATAATACTTGAAATACCCTATGATGTTTTGATGTTTGAAATTTATACAATGTGACAAATATACAAAATGGATTGTATGATGCATCATTTAGTACCTGAAATATCCTATTACTAAAGTCGGGTTAAGTTATCGTATTTTATTGACTTGATATTGATATTAGTTGATCGAGTTCATATTGTAATTTGAGCAGAGGACTATTGGCAAGTAAAATGTATGAGACGACAAAAGGGATTGTTGATAGACTTGACACATGGATATGTTCTAAATGGTGCCCGAGCATACTATACTAATAGAAGGTAAATATATTTTGTTATGTGAATGTCTTTTGATGATGGAATGTTAAAGAAACTAGCAGCAGGGAGTCCGCCTAGAGTTTCACCTGATGGAAGTGAATCACATCTAAGTGAATTGTTTTTGATGTTTCTTTGAAGTGTTTACTTTTTGGTTGTTTCATTAGATTGTTTGGCTAATGTTTAATTTGATACCGTCCCTTTACATTTTAGGCGGATGTTTCACTTTTGCCCCACATACTTTTCATAATCTTTGTAAGAGCATTTGTGTAATACCCCAACAAGGCGGAAGTATGGGATGCCACATAAAGCACAGCACGACATGGATGTTACATAGAGTTATACTAAATGAAGCAAGATTTCCATTGAAATCAACACAAGAATACGATACAACACAAGAATCCATAATGTTCACGATTTTTTACAATGCAATACTAGCATGTGATTACTGACATTCTACCCCACAGGAACGGTGCATACGAGTATCATACTCGAGTAAATATAAATAGTCAATCAAGGAAGCGCTAACAAATGCGCATATCCCTGAACCTAGCTAACAAAAGATACGCAGCTTCCTCGATTCCAGCCCGGCTCTACGATCATCACGCTTGATTCCTCGGATTCACTTGATTACCTAAAAAGTGTACTAGAGTTTGTCAGCATAAAGCTGGTGAGTTCGCAGGTTTAAATTAACAAAAACGAGTTTGTGCCTATATACCAATTGTGTACAACATAAGAGAGCTATAGAGATTTACTTACAGTAAGTTGCACACATAGATAGCACAAAAGAATCTCATCACTGAATACTCATCACAACAACAATTAACGAATCCCACACATCAATAACATAATCACATCCTTAAATTTTTTTTTAACATAATCACAATAAATGACTCATAATACGATAACAACGACTGAACCACCGGTCCACAAGGGACGTACACAGAGCCACCAGTCCACACGAGACGTATAGGAACCACCAGTCCACACGGGACGTACAGAATGACCCACCAGTCCACGCGGGACGTACTGGAACCACCAGTTCTGAAAGGACGTACAGAAGTATTGATGTGCCGAGGGGATCTCCTCGTGTGGCACTTACTAAAGTAATACTATACTACATCATATAATGTACATTAAAACTATCGGCACGATTTCAGTACACTTTTCACCCTAAGAAAACACATGAAAACGGGGCTATGAAACTCACCTGAATAGTCGATAAGTAATGGTCAAAAGTACCACGAGTATAGTCCTCCTCACGCGTCCACGTCTCGATCACAAGATAACAACCAACTCTATATCAACACAAATCAAACGATAAGTCCTCGAATCATACGAGCGATTAAGTCTAAACTAGTGCCCCTAAGAAATGCCATGGAAACTCGCATAGTAAAGTTTATCTCGATTCATTAAGGTTTAACGTAAAGTCCATTGAATCTCATAAAGTCAGACGATCAGTTACGATACAAAAACCCAGAATTTTAACTGAAACGAACCTCGTCTCAAATGGACTCATACGAACCTCGTTTCGAATCCCAAACGAACTTCGTTCCAGAGTCAAACGAACTTCATTTCTATTTTAAACGAACCTTGTTTCACACTCCAAACGAACCTCGTTTCACACTCCAAACAAACTTTGTTTCACACTCCAAACGAACCTCGCATGCTGATAAAAAAAATAAAATTTTGATTTCGAGATTTGACCCATTTCGAGGAGTAAAACGGTTTAGATCTACTTTGTAAACATAGGGTTAAGGGTTTAGTTTGTTTCTTTTGCCCAAAACCTTCTTCTTTCTTTATTTTTAAAGCTAAAGTTGGTAATAACAACTTTTAGATCCCCAAATAAGAAAAAAGAGATCTAGACCAAAATACTTACGATTTTGCAATGGAATCGGTTAGTAAAGACCGATCTATGCACGAATTTGAAGATACAAAGATTCACTAACAAGATTAGATCCAAGATTTGAGAGAGAAAATGTTAGAGATAGAAACTAGAGAGAGAGAGTAAGAGAAAGTGAGTGAGAAATGGCGGTGGGAGGAGTTTTGATCTCCCACATTGCTCTCGCAAGAGTTGTCAGTTTCTCCCGAAAAACGATTCGTTTGACAATAAGTTTTGACTCGATACTCATAAAAACATTTAGTTGATTTCAATGAATATATTTTTCATTTACCTTCAAAATGACTATAAACACGACTATATTGGGCACTTATAAAATAAATATGTCTTATTTTAAATGATTCATATTTTAACTTTGGCATTTCTATAGGCAACTAGCTATCCCTTATGACCTTGAATTCTCACGATTTATCTCTAATACTAACTATTCAAAACTTGAATAATTAAAAACTCGCGAAAACTCGATCTTGATACACTCATACGAATAAGCTTAATCACGATGTCCAAAACCGATCTCATCTCATTAAAAACGACATAAGACTCGATTACATAGGATGCTCAAATGGCAGTTGTTACATCATTCCCTCGTTAAAGGAATTTCGTCCTCGAAATTCAGCTCACTTGTTGTTGCTCGAACAAATAGGGGTACTTAGACTTCATATCATCTTCTCTTTTCCACGTGAACTCAGGTCCACGCCTTGACTGCCATCGAACTTTAACAATGTTATACCTATTCGTCTTAAGTTTCTTGACCTCTCGATCCAAGATCTCAACTGGCTTCTCAACGAATCTCAACTGATTATCCACCTCGATCTCATCCATTGGTACATGATGTGTTGGATCCACCAAACACTTACGTAGATTTGACACGTGAAATACGTCGTGTAGACCACTCAACTCTTGAGGGAGATACAAATGATAAGCCAGTAGACCAATACGCTTTATGATCTCAAATGGGCCTATGAATCTTGGTCCTAGCTTCCCACGCTTCACGAATCTTACGATACCCTTCCACGGCGAAACCTTCAACAATACGAATTCTCCAACATTAAACTCTAAGGGCCTGCGCCTTACATCAGGATAACTCTTTTGCCGATCTCGCACCACTTTCAATCGTTCTTTAATCTGAGCTATCTTCTCTGTCGTCTCAACGATTATCTCTGGCCCAATAAGTTGGCTTTCACCGATCTCTGCCCAAGCCAAAGTCTACCGTCACTTTCTACCATATAATGCTTTGAATGGAGCGTACTGAATACTCGTGTGATAGCTATAATTGTACGAAAACTCGATTAAGGAGAAATGCGCATCCCAGTTACCACCGAAATCTAACACACATGCTTGCAGCATGTTTTCAAGAGTATGGAGTGACCATCTGTCTGAGGATGAAAGGTCGTACTCATTATCAAGCTGAGTACCCAATGCCTTCTGGAATGCTCGCCAGAAACCGGATGTAAACCGACTGTCTCTGTCTGAAATGATGGAAACTGGAACTCCATGCTTCGACACGACTTCCTTGATATACAATCTTGCCATAGTGTCGAACTTGTCGGTCTCGTGAATTACCTAAACGTGAGCAGACTTAGTCAATCGATCGAAGATCACCCAAATAGTGTCATGTCCGCTACTTGTCCTAGGCAACTTCGTAATGAAATCCATAGTGATCCTTTCCCACTTCCATTCTGGCATGACTGGTTGTACTAGTAATTAGGGGGGTTTCGATGCTCTACCTTCACCTGTAAGCAGGTTAGACACTCGCTAACGTACTTAGCAATTTTTTTCTTTATCCATGGCCACCAGTATATATCTCTCAAGTCGAAATACATCTTATCTGAACCTGGGTGAACGAAATACCTCGACTTGTGCGCTTCATCCATCAGTATCATAAGATAACCACCATATAACGGTACCCAAATTCGATCCACAAAGTATAAGCCACCATCGTCTTTTTTCTCAAACTGTTGCTCCAAACCTCGCAACCCTTCCTCTAGAATGTTCTCCTCCAAGATAGCACCCGACTGTGCCTCTATGATTCCATCCAATACATTACGTTGCACAGCCATACACATAGCCCGTGCTCATCGAGGCTTAATGCTTTCCTTTCTGCTTAAGGCGTCAGCAACTACATTTGCCTTACTAGGATGATAGCGGATCTTGCAGTCATAATCACTAAACAACTCGAGCCACTTTCTCTGCCTCATATCTAGTTCACTCTGATCGAAGATATGTTGAAGGCTTTTATGATCAGTGTGGATCACACTCTTTGTTCCATACAGATAGTGTCTCCAACATTTCAGAGCAAAAACCACTGCGCCTAACTCCAAGTCGTGAATATGATAGTTCTTCTCGTGTACTTTAAGCTGTCGCGATGCATAGGCAATCAATTTGCCCCTCTGCATGAGTACACACTCTACACCTTGACCTGAAGCATCGCAATAAACTACCAAATCATCTGTCCCTTCTGGAAGACTCAATATTGGAGCGTTGCACAACTTATCTTTCAAAGTCTGAAACGCCTCTTCCTGCTTTTCGCCCCATTCAAACTTTCTTTCCTTCTGAGTCAACTGTGTCAAAGGTTGTGCTATTCTTGAGAAGTTCTCGATAAACCTTCTGTAGTAACCGGCTAACTCAAGAAACTGACGAATCTCCGTCGGTGTCTCTGGCCTTCTCCAGTTCTTCACTGAATCAATCTTGCTTGGGTCCACATGAATACCATCCTTGTTCACTATGTGTCCAAGGAAGTGGACTTCTTCAAACCAAAACTCACACTTAGAGAACTTCGCATAAAGCTTCTCTGTTCTAAGTAATTCGAGAACCTTCCTTAAATGATTTGAGTGATCCTCCTTTGACTTTGAGTAGATGAGGATATCATCGATGAATACAATAACAAACTTATCCAAATATGGTCTGCATACGCAGTTCATCAAATCCATAAATACCGCAGGTGCGTTGGTTAACCCAAAAGGCATCAATGTGAATTCAAAATGCCCATAATGCATTCGGAATGTCGTCTTCGTGTACTCGTAACTGATGGTACCCTGAATGTAAGTCGATCTTGGAGAAATACTTCGCACCTTGCAATTGGTCGAATAAGTCATCAATTCGGGGGAGTGGGTATCTGTTCTTCACTGTCAGTTTCTTCAGTTCTCGGTAGTCTATACACATACGAAAAGACCCATCTTTTTTCTCCCCAAGGCGATAGACTAGGATGAATGAAACCCTTGTTCTGAAGCTCTTTCAACTAAGTCGCCAATTCTTGCATTTCAGAAGGTGCTAACCTATATGGAGCTTTCGCGACCGGCTTCGCATCGGGAATAAGATCAATACGAAAGTCCATCTGAAGCGATGGAGGTAACCCTGGTAGATCTTCTGGAAAGTCATGAACCACCGGCACACTTCCCAATTCCACCTTCTTGACGGTAACACTCATAACCTTCCCTTCCAAAGACTATTCACACTCACCTTGTACCCTTAACACTTCTACATTAGACAACGGTATTCAGACCACCTCATTACTACATTCAATCATCGCATTGACAACCGACATCTAATCCATTCCTACTATAACATCGAAGCTACCCATATCAAACGGAATTAGGTCTATAAGAAATGGGTGGTCATTTAATGTTAAAGTGCAGTCACGCACAACCCGGTTCAACCTAACTATTGCTCCATTAACCATTTCAATTTTTACACAAAAAGTCATCGGGCTAGGCGGTACACTAAGCAGAGGAATAAAATCAGTTGATATGAAGCTATAGTCTGCGCCAGAATCAAATAGTACAGTAGCAAACTGATCATTCAAAAGAAAGGTACCTGCTACCACATTCGGATCATTCCTCGCTTTAGCAACATTAATAGCAAAAGTTCTTCCCCTGACATGCTGACCCTGACCTTGACCCTGAGCTTGAGCCTGATCCTGATTTCGACAGTTCTGATTAGGGCCCACAATCTGCATCTTATTTGTATGTACTGCAACCTGTACTTGATGCCCAACCCATTGCGGACACGTATTCCTGAAGTGGTCTCGACTACCACACTCGAAACATGCTCCCCTATTTCCTTGGGGATACCTGACATTCAGCGGTGCAACATTCTATGGTACAATTCTCTGGCCACCAACTCTACAATCTCTAGCCATGTGTCTGGCTTGGTTGCAATTGAAACAGACACTGCATGGAGTATTCGTTGGGTGATGATATTGACACCTCACACACTGTAACAACTCGTAATTTATTAACGCGCGATTAATTCTAATCCCAATCAATTAAGCTAATCAAGATTATCTTGTTTATTAAGACGGTCATTTAAGTAAAATTCTCCGGTGTCGAGGTTTTTGACTTAGTACATCTAGACGTATCCTAATGCCGTATATTATTAGCTATTTAGTCAAATGCCCAAAAATCTCTACATACATTTTAAAATATTTAAAATGTCATACATTTAGTTCCAATGTATTACCAAGTCCATTTTACTTACGAGTTTTAATCATTTTAACGAAAAATAACGAAACGTATCAAGTATAAACATTTGACTACACTTTAAATACTAGACTTAAACACATGTATATACATATATTTTATACACAAATTAGAGTCAACAAATACCCCCATTTCATGCTAAAAGCCGTCCACATGGGGGAGATACAACAAAGTCACAAACACTCATCACCATTTGACTACTTGACTATTACTACTACTACACACTACCTCCCTCACTCACTCCATCAACTCCCTCACACACTCTTGAATTATTGGATCAACAAAACACAAAATATCTTTCTCTCTTTTGCTCTAAAAACCGGCCTCATCTACAACAAGGAAGAGAATACAAGTTTTCATAATAATCATCTCAAGATCATGCTCATGGATCATCATTTGATCAAGTGTTTCAAGAAACTCAAGTCTCCATCTTTTATCTTTCATATACTTGGCATTTTAAAGGCTTCAAGAACTCTTTGTAAGTAAAGTCATCTCATTTAAATACTTTGATCTTATGGTTTTAGCTATTAGTTGATAGATTAAACTATGATCATGAAGTTTCCATGATAAAACTACCGAAAATGCTAACTTTTGTTTAGGTTAGTTTTGGTTACAAATGAAGTATTTGTTTCAAAGAGTTTATAGTCAAAAACATCCATGAAAAACACTTGTTTTGTGTTATTGTATCAAAGGATTATCATTGTTAAGTGTTTAGATGAACCAAGTGCATGAAAACAAAACCTTTAGCCCGAAAATGCCAAACTTGCGCCGCAAGTTTGACCACCTGCGCCGCAAATGAAGACCAGAACTCGACCCAGACTGAGGTTGCGCCGCAACCCTCATGACTTGCGCCGCAAGTCTGGTCCTGAGCAACTTTTCGACTTCGAAACTCGTTTAAACGTTAGCTAGAGTCGAGCTTTGGTCCACAAACACTTATATTATTGATT
>JAOXNX010000028.1:6791168-6802079 GCA_028566075.1 Solidago caesia
GTTATGTCTTCAACCTATTCTTGTATTAAAGTAGTGTATTTTATTCAACTTTAAGCTTTTGAAAGCTTTTTACCATTAGAGTGTGAAGCTTTTTAAAAAAAAAACCTCTTACACACTCTTACACATATTTTTACGAAAAACCTTTTAAAAACTTACCATTGTGGGTTCTCTAAAAGCTATATATATCATGTTTGACCAATAGTCTAGTCAATGATGACATCATTATTTTGACTAGTTATATAAAATGTCGAGTTTGAGCCTTAAAACGAATGCCGAGTTACACTTTAAGTGTGAATGTCGAGTTACACTTTAAAACCAATACCGAGTTCAACTACTTAGATAAAATTCCGAGTTCATTCATCTCCATCACGGCCTTGAACTAAAGCTTCTAAATAACAGAATTTAACCTCGAAAAGTAACATGCAATGAACTTTTCATATCCTTTTAATGATGGTGAACGAAACCCACTTGTTAGTTTTCTTTGTTATTTCCGAAAATCTTACACATTATCAACAAAAGAGTTTTGTTATTAAAACTCATAAAAACTATAGAAATAACACAAATTTGGCATTCCTTTGACTAGAAATCATATATAATCAAACGTACCCTGATTTTTATAGCTTTTATACGAAACTTGTTTTGCCCTTGACTCTTGAAACTGTGCGCAGGTAAGAAGAAGAAGAAAAGTAAGAAAAACCTTGCTAGAACTTTGTAAACTCAATATCATGCATGTTTTTAGTAAGTTGATTGTTATGACTCAACAATATAATGTGGTGGCAAGATTATACATTGTACAATTGTTTTCCACCCAAAATTAAATGACTAAATTAATTAAACCAGTTAGTGGAATTTCCCATACAAATAGGATTAAGGATGTAAGAAAATTAACGATACAATGTCATTTCGTTAGTTACTAAAGACTATACATTAAACATTCTAAGTCTCAAACTCGAGTTCACATTGAACAAATACTCGAGAACACGCACATTGAACACAACCAAACATCAAACAAGCCTCGTTAGACCAAAAGTACACAACTTAAGACAACATAAGGAACGTTCGAATAAAATTAAGTACATGACTTGAGACGGTTGTCACATTATCCCCCATTTGAGAGAATTTCATCTTCGAAATTAAGATCGTCGTCACTGAAAGAGATGCGGATACTTGTCTTTCATATAGCTCTCACGTTCCCATGTGTACTCATGACCATGTTTTGACCTCCAACGAACCTTGACCAACGGTACTTGACTCTGTTTCAACTGTTTAACGCCTCTGTCCATGATCTCAACTGGCTCTTCGATAATCTGAAGCTTATCATCTATCTGAACATCAATAGAACAAATGTTCGATGGTACGCCTGCTAAGCACTTTTTCAAATTCGAAACGTGAAACGTATCATGAACATTACCAAGTTCTGGTGGTAATTCCAACATATAA
Source organism: Solidago caesia (assembly GCA_028566075.1). Taxonomy (NCBI): domain Eukaryota; kingdom Viridiplantae; phylum Streptophyta; class Magnoliopsida; order Asterales; family Asteraceae; genus Solidago; species Solidago caesia. The sequence goes on from JAOXNX010000028.1 coordinate 6,792,609, forward strand.
GCGACTGGACCCACACGTTGCACGATCTTATATGGTCCAATGTACCGAGGAACCAATTTGCCTTTCTTACCAAAACGCACAGTGCCCTTCCAAGGCGACACTTTCAATAGTATTTTGTCACCTACCTTTATTCCAGGGGTTTATGACGTCTATCAGCTTAGGACTTTTGTCGATCGCGAGCTGCCTTAAGCTTTTCCCTTATCGTAGAGATTTTGTTTGTAGTCTCCTACACGATAAGAAGCTTGACCCAACTCCTTATGCCTGATTCTAACCAATACAATGGCGATCTGCACTTAGGACCATATAGAGCTTCAAATGGTGCACACTAGATGCTCGTGTGATAGCTATTATTGTACGAGAACTCTATCAAAGGCAAATGAATGTCCCAACTACCCTTGAACTCTAACACACACGCTCGGAGCATATCTTCTAGTGTTTGAATAATACATTCTGTTGTCCATCCGTCTACAGATTGTAAGCGGTACTCAAGTTCAACTGTGTGCCTAAAGCCTTATGAAGTTGCTTCCACAAATCGGACGTGAACCAGATATCTCTATCTGAAATAATAGACAAAGGAACACCATTTTTCATGATGATCTCATCAATGTACAATTGGGCAAACTGTTCTATATTATAACCTTCTCGAACAGGAAGAAAATGAGCAGACTTAGTCAAACGATCGACTATTACCGTAACTTCATCACAAAGTCCATCGTTATGTCTTCCCATTTCCACTCTGGAATTTTTGGTTCCTTCAACAAACCAGACTGTCTCTGATATTCGATCTTACCCATCGAGCTGCTCAAACACTCACTAACGTACTCAGCAATGTCTCGCTTCATACCTGGCCACCAATAGTCTGCCTTCAAGTTTCTATACATTTTGTCCGCTCCAGGATGAATTGAGTATCTAGAATTATAAGCTTCTCTTATAATAAGTTCTCTCAGATCGTTCACTCTAGGGATCCACATACCTTCTTTGAAATATCTGACCCCATTGTCATTAGTCTCGAACTTTTGCTCAACATAACACAATACTTCTTTCTTTATGTTTCCGGGACTTAAGGCTTCCTCTTGATCTTGAATTACACGACTCCTCAAATTTGTACGTTCAACTGTTCTCATTCCAGAAAGCTTTACTTGCTCTTTCCTACTCAAAGCGCCGCCTACCGCATTGGCCTTGCCAGGGTGATATTTGATCTCACAATCATAATCACTGAGTAGTTCAATCCACTGTCTCTGTCTCATATCTAACATTTTCTGATCAAACACGTGTTCCAGACTTTTATGATCTATGTACCCAATATACTTTGTGCCGTACAGGTAATGTCTCCAGATCTTCAATGCAAAAATGACTGCTATCAGCTCTAGGTCGTGAGTCGTATAGTTCTTTTCATGCACTTTCAGTTGTCTTGAAGTATATGTGATCACTTTATCTTGATGCATAAGTACACACCCTAACCCTTGATGCGAAGCATTGCAGTACACAACAAATTCTTCAGTTCCATCTGGCAATGACAAAACCAAAGCGTTACACAGTTTGTCTTTCAAGAGTTGGAATGCCTTCTCTTGTTGTTCGCCCCACACAAATTCCTTCTCCTTCTGAGTCAACTGATTCAGTGGTAAGGAAATCTTAGAGAAATTCTCGATGAATCTCCTATAGTATCCAACCAAACCTAGGAAACTGCGAACTTCTGTATGTGTTTTCGGCGCTTCCCACCTTTTAATTGCCTCAATCTTTGCTGGATCTACATTAATTCCTTGTTCGTTAACCACATGACCTAGAAATTGTACTTGCCGAATCCAGAATTCACACTTCGAGAACTTAGCGTACAGTTGTTCATTTCGGAGAAGTTACAAAATTGCATGTAAATGTTGCTCATGATCCTTCTTGCTCCGTGAATAAATTAGAATATCGTCAATGAACACAATAACAAACTTGTCTAAGTACGGGTGACACATTCGATTGTTTAAATCCATGAACACGACAGGAGCATTAGTCAAACCAAACGGCATACAAGAAATTCGTAATGACCGTATCAGGTCCTGAAAGCTATCTTAGGAATGTGATCACTATGAACGTGAATTTGATGATACCCAAAACGTAAATCGATATTGGAGAAATGTGACGCACCTTGTAACTGATCAAACAAGTCGTTGATACGAGGCAACGAATATCGATTCTTAATTGTCAACTTATTCAGCTCTCTGTAGTCTATACACATGCGCATTAATCCGTCTTTATTCTTGACAAAAAGAATTGGTGCACCCCAAGGTAATGAACTCGGAAGAATGAAACCTTTACTCAACAAATTCTGCAATTGGCCTAACAACTCTTGCATTTCAGACGGTGCTAGACGATAAAGAGCTTTAGCAACTGGCGCAACACCTGGTACTAGATCGATTTTGAACTCGACTTGCCTAATTGGGGGAAGTCCAGGCATATCATCAGGGAAAACATCAGGAAAATCTCGAACTACAGGTGCTTCATGAACACTTTTCTTTTTACTTGATTTATCGACAATATGTGCTAAGAACACATGACATTCTTTATTCTCTAAGTACTTACGAACTTTCATAGTGGACACGATTTTTAGTTCCACGCCATATCGATCTCCGTGCAGAATAAATGTCTCAATGCTTGGAAGAGGTATACGAATTACTTTCTCAAAACAACAAATGTCAGCGTGATTATAAGCTAACCAATCCATTCCGACGATCACATCAAAACTACTAAGTTCTACAGAAATCAAGTTAATCGAGAAGATTCTATCATTTAAGATCATAGGACATTCACGAATAACATCTCTAGTCTCATACTTGTGCCCATTAGCATATTCTACAACATAAGTTTCGTCTAATTGACCGGTTTCTAGCCCCAATAGAGGCCGAAACTCTAAAGACACAAAACTACTTTTCGGACCCGAATCAAACAATACAAAGGCATACTGATTGTTAAGAAGAAATGTACCAGTCACTACACGAGGATTCTAACGAGCCTCCTCAGCATTCAAAGCAAAAACACGACCCCTAGCTGGGTGACACCCCACCCAAGGCGAAATCAAGGGAAGAGGGATTCTTGATAGCACAACGCAAATTATAAAAAAAATGACCTCTAAATGGGACGTTTTTATTATATAAAAAGCATATTATTCGTTACATAGTTGTAAGCACGAGTTCACAATTATTGACTGAGATTTTCTAAACAAGGCAACTATAATAATAGAAAATCTCCGTTTCCCCATGAACTATGCAGATGTGACTCTCAGAGTATGCTCCATAGTTATATCTTAATTCCTGAGAAATACACACTAAAATACGTCAACATAATGTTGGTGAGCTCATAGGTTTTTACCATAAAAATTCACATGGATCACAAGATTTCAGTAATAGTATAAATACCATAATAGATATAAAAAGACCAATAGTTTCGTATGCTATGTCTTGAGTGACGATGCCTTAACACATTGTTTACCCCTTAAGTAGCGTTTCAATCCAACACTATTGGTTCAAATATTATATGCCCCTTTCCCCGGTTAGCATGACTAACCCGGGTAGGGGTGTCAACCCCATTCGCGCGATGGTTTCACGGCATCAAGTTTCCAAAGGGATTTCATGAGTGATAGTTACATAGGCATACACAAACTATTAAACCACTTGTGTCCATAAATTGAGCAGTGTATTCTCACCCCAAAATATAAAACAGATTAAAAAAGGGGACTACGAGACTCACCTTGGCAGCAAGATTATGATGACAAACAAAGGATATTTTCCAGGTTTACTTATGACCTAAACATGTTTAGAGTTCATTTAATGACCTTGGATTTAGAAATAAATACTAAAAATGTTTTCAGTACGCTTGTCAACATAATATTTATTTTTCAAAGTTTCCTCGTAATAAATTTATAAAAACATTTAACTTGAAATACTTTTATGGAATACGCATAGGTTTAAAATAACCTTCTTATATAAATTTTCAAAATAATTTGTACATGGTGACGATACAATGTTTTTAGAAGGCATTTTCTAATTTAACGACTATATGTATAAAAAGAATATGTAATTATACATTTAATCATGGTAACGTTATATAAACAATATTTATGTAAAATTTTTGTATTAAAAAGAGTTAGACAAGCATTATAACAATAATAATACAAGCTTATAATTATAATTGAAATAGGTTATAGTTTTCTTACACAATATATATAAGAAGGCTTTTGGAGGTATTGAATCAAATTGAGCTTATTTGAAGAACGTCACCACCTTTAGCTTATTCTTATATTTTTGGTTGCACCTTTTCCTTAGAAACCTGTTTTTTAGAATGCTGAAATGTTGAGAGTGAGAGATAGAATTGATGTTGGTGTGGATTTGGAAATGAATTAAAGAATATGGTGGCTATTTATAGCAAAAAGTTGGGGTGTCGGTTTATGTTAGATGTCGTGTAACAAAAGAAAGCAAAGAGAAGCTTCTCTTTGATAGCTGAGGTGTTTATGTATGGAAGGTGAAGGGTGGCAGGTTTACGAGTATGAGAAAACAAGGCTAGATGATAATTCTATGGAGCTAGGCATAGAGTGATGATTGAACAGCTTGCTTTCTTTCATTCCATTTTGTTTTGTATGGCAACAGGATACAAAATAGGGATACATTTGACTTTTTATCTTGTCAACCTTTAATATTTTTGTTAAATTAATTATGTCAATAATTGTTATTATAAGACTAACTTTTCTACAACATATCATAATAAAATTTTACGTACATATAAATTTTTGGATGTAAAAATTCATTCATCTTTAATTTAACTAAGTAGGTCTATTAACTATTAAATTCTTAGTTTCCTAGCTGTGTTAAATACGTTGGAAAGATTGGACATATTTATTATTATTATTTTATTATTATTATTATTATTCTTTTTACAACAATATTTCAGTTAAGTTTAACTCGAGTTTATTTTGCAAGACATAATACCAAATAAAGTAATCTAACAACATTTAAGTTGTCACATTGTTAGCTTAACTATAAAAAAAAATGGTACATTACACCTACATTGCTTGGGTTATGTTTTTGTTTAGCTTAAAATACTCTAATTAAGTAAATAAATAAGAGATTTTTTTTTTTGAGGGTTGCTATAATGGGCCTCCAGGATTCCATTGTTGTTGCTGATTGTTCGGTGGATTCTGTTGAACTCTAACATTCTGATTCACCTGCTATTGTTGAATGTTCCAATTGCCTTGATTGTTCTGCACATTCCTGTTTACCGAAGCCTGATTCAACCTTGGGCAGTTGTTCTTGAAATGATCCAGAGATCCACATACAAAACAATTCCTATTGTTCCCTTTCTCAGCTACCACCATCCTACAATACTTGGCGTAATGCCGAGTTCCCTGACACTTGTAACACACCAGGCAGTCGCCACTGTGGTGCAAATTACACTTTGCAAACTCCGGGTGAGGACGAACATACATAGGTGACTCAATAGTTGCCACTGCAAAGTTCTTCACCACCTTGCCCTTCTTGTTCTGGTTTTTTCCACCCTTAGCCCCAGACATACCCTCAACTCTCCTCTTCCCACTATCTATTACTGTCTTGGACGATTGTGCACCCGACCTAGCCACATCTTTAGTAAGCCTTTTTGCCAAAATAGTCGCAACAGACATTGTTGTAGAGTTTGCAATAATGACTCCTCTACGAACCTCTGGAATTAAGCCCTTGATAAAGCGATCGATCTTCTTCTCTTCAGGAGTTGCTAGATGAGGCACCAATCTTGTCAGTTCATTGAACCTAGTAATGTACTTCTCAATCTCGAACCCAGACATTTTCAAATTCCAGAACTCTTGTTCCAATTCAAACAGAACATCTTTGGAATAGAACTCCTCGCGCATCATAACCTTCAACTCTTCCCAAGTCAGACGATAAGAAGCAGCACGACCTCTGGCCTGTATAATGTTAACCCACCAAGTCCTGGCAGTGTCCTTAAACTGGCTGGACACGTACTCAACTTACTTCTGTTCCACACACTCACTATGGTATAACACAGCCTCCATTCCTTCGAACCATGACAACAAAGCGACAACACCTTCCTCTCCAGTGAACTTTGGAGGATTACACAAAATGAAAGTCATAAAAGTACAACTCTTGCTGCGAGTAGCACTTTCTGGTTCAGGACCTTCACCGAACTCATCCTCACCTTCCAGGCCACTCTTTGGTTCAGGACCTTCACCATTTCTTTGCACTGGAGTAGCACTTTGTTCTCCTCCTTGACTCTGGTGTATATTAAGAGCTTGAGCAACTTGGGTGACTAAATTCAGCATCATGTCATTCAGTCGATGGGTAAATACCTCAGCTACTGCTTAAAAAGTGAGACCGGCGTTCCTGGTGGTCTCCCTCTTCTTGGCGGCATACTTCCTATGCCACCTAAAAATATATCGAATCGATTTAGCGCATGATTTAACGAACGTAATATAGAACGATGAATTTGATGCAATTAATAGATATAAATCAAGCACTCAAAACGATTATACTACACAGTTCACGGAAGAATAAAGAGCATACATAAGTCACAACAAGTACGATTATAGAGACACTACTATCCTAGCCATCTCCGCATATTCAAACACTCCACAAACTTACTCCGGTGACCCAATCTCTCTCTCGAAATTTCGTAAAAAGCTGCGGTCGTCAGCTGTATATAACAGTCTTAACGGAGATCCTTATTTCCTTGCTATCGGGTAGTTGAGGTCTAAGAATTTAATAGCTCTCTAACTGTTCTAAAGAGCATCCACACATATTGTAGACGATTGAAAGAACAACATGAAAGATCGAACGAATTAAACACACATGTACATCAAGAATGGCAGCCCTAACCAGAAACTCTAACCAACAGAACATATTCTTAGATTAAGTCCTTTCAAGCCGTCCATACTTCATCCTTAATTAAAAGTAGGTGATCAAGCTATGTTCAGTTATGGTAAAAGTACATTTTGCTCGAACTAGTTACTCTAAAATATATTCGACACCAAAACAAAAACGGAGTTATAGCTTGAATTCTTCATGGAAGAACTCGATGTTCACTATAACCAAGGCTCTGATACCAATTTTTTTAACACCCCGCTAAAGCGGAAACACGAGGTGCATAGCAAACATAGTACATAGCACAAGATACAAATCATAACGTAGAACATCATAATACATAATGTGAATCAAAGATACATTGTTTGAGGGATTTACCCTGAAGGCCTATCCGAACAACATAAAGCAGAAGATACAGTACTAAAAGATCCGAATAAGACAACTTATTACATAAGTATGGACACAAGATCAGTAGATATAAAGCAGGAATTAAGCTTGAACTTGCTCAAAAGACGATCCATCTCGAAAGATGATCCAAAACATAGACTTGAACGACTAAGACCTGCAGAGTACACACTCTAATTACCTGGACCTGAAAAGCATGAGAGTTCAAGTGTCAACTACAAAGTAGTTAGTGAGTTCACAGTTCATTAAAAACCAAGTTCTTTGTTAACAAACCTGTTGAGTACATTAATCACAAATACAATCATTATATACTTATTGCTTATACTGAGATCCACTACTGTTACGATTTAATGACACTTTGCTCAACACCATACTCTATCGCTAGTATGAAATAGTACACGTAATATGCACTCGCAACGTACAGGTACGAATGAGGGATGGTCTACCCTAAACAGCGTTGTCCAGAATTACCTACGGTCCAATCACTAAACAGTGTGATTGAATTCATAGTAGTGTCCAGGGATTTTGCAATAGCACTCAAGTTCAATAAGCAATAAAAGATCTCAGTACAGTACACACGTCTAAATAGTTCATTAATAAAATTATATTATGTACACTCATTTAACCCTTGCCCATACAAGGCCTAAAAAAAGGATTAGTCGAGTTCTTGTAAGCATGAAAGTTTTCGAAGTGTGAATTCTGGTTGGAAGAAGTGAAGTTTTTGGGGCATGTAGTAAATAAGGATGGAATTCAAGTAGACCCCAGTAAGATTGACTCTGTGAAGAACTGGAGAACACCAGGAACGCCTACTGAAGTCAGACAGTTTCTTGGTTTGGCTGGTTACTACAGGAGGTTTATAGAAAATTTCTCGAAGATCGCCTTACCGCTCACGCAACTAACACAAAAAGACAGGCCATATGTATGGGGTGAGAAACAAGAAGGAGCCTTTCAAATCCTAAAAGATAAGTTATGTAATGCTCCGATCTTAAGCCTACCAGAGGGGTCTGAGGACTTCGTGGTTTATTGTGACGCGTCAGGTCAGGGATTAGGTTGTGTACTTATGCAGCGGGGCAAGGTGATAGCATATGCCTCTCGTCAGTTAAAGGTCCACGAGAAGAACTACACGACTCATGACTTGGAGTTAGGAGCTGTAGTGTTTGCTTTGAAAAGCTGGAGACATTACTTGTATGGAACAAAGAGCGTTATCTACACAGATCACAAGAGTCTACAGCACATCTTCAACCAGCAAGACTTGAACATGAGGCAACGCCGTTGGATGGAATTACTTAGCGATTACGACTGTGACATCCGATACCATCCAGAAAAGGCCAACGTTGTGGCTGATGCCCTAAGTCGCAAAGAAAAGGTCAAACCAAGACGAGTATGGGCTATGAATCTGACTGTGCATCGGAGTATCCGAGATAGGGTCATAGAAGAGCAGAAAAAAGTGGTTGCCGATAAAGATGTTCTCTTTAGTGAACTTCGAGGAATGGATCAACAATTGGTTAAGAAAGATGATGGCGGGCTCTACTTTGTTGAAAGATTCTGGGTACCTTCCACCAGTGACGTACGGGCTACGATATTGTCAGAGGCACATAGTTCGAGATATTCGGTTCACCCGGGCTCTGATAAAATGTATTATGATCTGCGCGAACTCTATTGGTGGCCAGGGATGAAGAAAGACATAGCGGTATATGTGAGTAAGTGCTTAACATGTCTGCAAGTGAAGGCCGAACATCAGAAACCGTCGGGATTGTTAGTACAGCCAGAGATCCCTCAGTGGAAATGGGAAAGAGTTACTATGGATTTCATTACAAAGTTGCCTAGGACAAGAGACGGGCACGATATGATATGGGTGATTGTGGATAGAATGACAAAGTCTGCTCACTTCTTGGCAATTCGCGAGAAAGATACCACCGAGTCCCTAGTGAAGAAGTACATCAAGGAGATAGTGTCGAAGCATGGGGTTCCAGTGTCAATCATTTCGGATAGGGATTCCCGATTCACATCGCATTTCTGGAAGAGTTTTCAAAAGGCTTTTGGTACTCGGTTGGATATGAGTACAGCCTATCATCCGCAAACTGACGGTCAGAGCGAACGTACAATCCAGACTCTAGAGGATATGTTGCGGGCATGTGTCTTAGATTTTGGTGGTAGTTGGGATGCTCATCTTCCTTTGATAGAATTCTCGTACAACAATAGTTATCATGCGAGCATC
>JAOXNX010000028.1:6838130-6849252 GCA_028566075.1 Solidago caesia
GTTAAACAGTATCCTTTACATTTGTTTAATCATATAACGCTATTAGTGGACGTTTCTAATCAATTATACTATAAATTGTTCACTAAAATGATTAAACAATTAACACTTATATCTTACAAACACACAATCTCTGTCCACCTTCGATAGACCGCGTTTTAACATCTTAGGTTGTTTATCAACGAAAGATTAAGCTTAAACTATTAAGCAAACAGGTTATCACGAGAGGATTCCGCACTCTCGCCATAACTATAAACGTTCTCGTTAACGGTCAGTTAATCAGGACTTACATATTACAAATAGTCCTTAAAGTTGGTAAAAGGACGATTATACCCCTCATGTGATATGCACGTGAGTGGTTTAACACCTCAAATTAACGTCTGTTAGTGCCAGGGACCTCTGGCAACGAAAATGGAAAGTCCAGGGATAGTTGACAACGAAAAAAAAGCATAGAGGCTAAAATGTGAATACTGCCAACCATAGGGACCATTTGTGACATTTTCTCTAAAAACGATATACGATCAATTTTTTCATGGATTGAATATATACTATCAATTAAAAAAAAAGGCTTTATTATACTAATACAGTCAATAAAATAAGTAATACTTTTTATTTGGTTTTAGAAATGAGGTAGCATTTGACAAGAATCTATAAAGGTTCGAGTTGTTTTTTTATTCAGTAGTTTGTTTTTAGAAGGTTTGAACTACTCATAAATATCGGGATGTTTAACATACGTTGTCTTAACCGGGTCCGCGCTAAAGAGCCTTCTCGATTAGCAGATCCCCATTTAAACCATCGAGGAAGAAAACTCTACCTTGCTAAATGGCTCAAATCATCTATTTGGGGTTTTGATTATATTACGTATTTTCAACTTTGTTATGATCATCAACTACTAATATTTAGTATTATCTATCAATGATAGTTAATTTACATGGTTAATTTTTGCACCTTATTAATTTTTACACCTAATCCGCGACTTATATTTAGAATGATAGATACGGTTAGATGTCGCAACGCCACATCTCATGAAAGTAACCTAAACAACTTGTAAATTATTACTGTCACACCATCTCCCACGCTATAAACCGTCACCGCTGCAACGCGAGGGTCCCCTACTATAGACAAATAATTATACAAATCAATGTTAAGGGCTTATTTGTCAATAGATCCTAATGTTTACTTAAGATATCAATTTGAGATTGTAGCATGATATCCAGAGTTGAATAACTGACTCAATGACTATATTTCTCTACTACAGTTTCAGTTTAAAGCTAAAACGAGTATTAAGTTTTGCAGACTTACGTAATACTCATAATAAATGATTGCTCGGTCAAGTAGGAGAATGTAACAATAAATATATGTACTTATGTATTTATATATATTTATATGTGACTATTATAATCATTTATCTAATTAGTAAATGATCAATGACACAATTACCCGTAAATAATTAATATGTAATTATTTAATGAACATAATTACCCTTACTTATTAATTAACGTTTCCTCTTGGGTGTGTATAAATAGAGATCATTAGGGATGTTTAAGCATAACACCAACACCTCTAAACCCTAAGGCACCTCTTTATTTACTCAATAATTAGTGACCTTACTTTGTCACACAAAAACCTTCATTAGAACACACCCTAAACGGGAACCCGACCCTCAACCGAGTAATGTCATCTTCCCTCTGTGGTTATTGGATGGTCTGGTATACATCCCTAATCTGTTTAATATTAGTTTACCAATAAATGATCAACATGTTTTTCTGCGTACTTAGGCCTCTTTGTATGGGGACTTTGTGCCCTTGTCTTAGGATCTCGTCATGGAGGACATGATAGGTACGGGTTCGTCGTGCTACTCCATCGTCGAGGCACGTCGAAAACAAAAAGAAGGAGGACGAATGGGAGTGGGGGATGAGTGGGGCCAGGAAGGTTTTAAAAAAAGAAAAAAAGTGGTGGATGAAGAGAAAAAGTGCTCATGATAGGAAGGGGGTATTTTTAAGGGTGTTTTTTGAGAGAGAAAAACTAATGAGACAGTAAAAAAATAGATAAGGATAATGTCATGATAAGGAGAGACCTTAACAAGTCACCAACATTACATATTGAAAAATCCTCCCCTGAGAGTTTGCTATAGACTCGTTAGACGCTTTAAATTGAAGTATTACATTACATAAGCATCTCATCTGATGGTCAATATTATACAAATCCAATAGAAATACCTCAACGATTTCACTAGATACTCATTATACGTTTCACAAAAAAAAACACATTTCTTATTCTTCTAACACACAAAATTACACCATAAAAATTTATGTAATTTAAAAAAAAAACAAAACAAAACGATACAATTATATACTTATTTGAAACGTTATTGCAAGTACAAGGTGTAACCAAAAGAAAGTAACAAAAGTTGGAGGGGGCAAAAATTGAACTTAGAGTATAAATCGGATCTTGAATGATTGTTAAGAGAATAAAAAAGAAAAGAAAGACGAAGGAAAAATGCAAAAGTCAAAATGTCAACTTTTTGACCCACAGATATTTCTTGGATCTTCTTCTTATTTGAATCTATAATCAATCCAATCCATCTTATTTCTTTCACATTTACTATTTGTGTTTGTTAGAGATCAGATCCCTCCCTCAGGTATTCATCTATAAATACATACATACATCTATAAATACATACATACATATATATATATATATATATATATATATATATTGTTTATCTCTCAATATATGATATACAATTTTTTTTATGTTTTTTACTCTTTTTTTTTTTAATTTTTTTTCTTTATCCCTTTTTCAGATTCAGGTTAATTACCTGCATCATCAACAACATCTAAGTTTCGGTAATTTTTTTTTATATTCTTTAATTTAATCTTGAATTTAATATTGTTGATATAAAGGGTATCTGATTCTGTTGCATATATATGTGTAGACCTTTTTTTTTTTAATTTATTTTATGAAAACCTTTTTTTTTTCATGTGTAAATTTTAATCTAAGAAAATACCCCGTTCAGATTAAATTTTAATTTAATCTGATTTGTTCGTATTATAAATGTTATTAGTTCTTGAAATAATAATAATAATAATATGTTTGGATTTAATGATCATTAATTTGTAATTGGAAGTCTATGATTTTTTATTTTATTTTTAATTAATTTAATCCTTATAACGTTTAAGATGTATTTTTGTTCTCTTTCATATCATAGGAAGTTTAATAACTTTATTGAACATGGGCTATCTTAATTCGGTATCATCCGCTATTCCGGGTCAACCCAATGGGGATTCCCCTGTTAGTGGGGGCGGTTTGAGTGAAGATTCAAAGTTTAGCTATGGGTTTGCAAGCTCCCCTGGAAAGAGATCTTCAATGGAGGATTTCTATGAGGCAAGAATCGATAATGTAGATGGTGAAACAATTGGACTTTTTGGAGTATTTGATGGACATGGTGGTGCTCGTGCTGCGGAATATGTGAAACAACATCTGTTTAGTAATCTCATTAAGCACCCAAAGTTCATATCTGATACCAAAGCGGCAATATCTGATGCATACAGTCATACCGATACTGAGTTTCTGAAATCAGAGAATAATCAGAACAGAGATGCTGGATCGACTGCTTCAACAGCTATCCTTGTTGGTGACCGTTTGCTGGTTGCAAATGTTGGCGACTCACGAGCTGTTATTTCCAGGGGTGGTAAAGCCTTTGCTGTTTCTCGTGACCATAAGCCAGATCAAAGTGATGAACGACAACGTATTGAGGATGCTGGCGGCTTTGTGATGTGGGCTGGGACTTGGAGAGTTGGTGGCGTTCTTGCTGTTTCACGTGCATTTGGTGACAAGTTATTGAAGCAATATGTGGTGGCTGATCCTGAAATCCAAGAGGAAAAAGTTGATAACTCACTCGAGTTTTTGATTCTTGCAAGTGATGGACTTTGGGATGTTGTCACTAATGATGAAGCTGTTGCAATGGTGAAACCGATCGAAAGCCCAGAAGAGGCTGCAAAGAGGCTGATGCAGGAAGCATCTCAAAGAGGTAGTGCTGATAATATTACAGTAGTCGTCGTTCGTTTCTTGGACAATCACAACGCTAGTAGTTCGACTTCCCATTGAAATGGGAAGTGTGCTATTTGTGCACTAATAGAGAACATACATCTCTTGGCTTTTATAGATGATGATTGTGTTTTGAGTTTCTTCTAGCAATGTTTGATGTGAGTCTTTAATGACAACGTTTCGACTGTTATTTTTCTGTTATTGTATTTTTATATAATTCACTGGTGTAGTTGTTTAAGTTTGTTCTAAAGGTTGGTTCTGTGTGTGTGGCGAAAATAATGAATGTACAAGTACCGCTTATTTATGTTAATTTATGTAATTTCTAAGTGTGCAAAATGCTTGACTTTAATTTGTCTACTGTTAACATGTATGACCTAATGAAAGAACACTTCTTTTGCAAGTTTTGTTGCTCTTGTGAAATTTATCATGCATGCTATGGACCAATTCTTCCTGATTCCGAAGTAAGTCCAAAGTTCTCTCTTGCAAGTTAAAAAAAAAAAAAATAGATGGAGGGAACCTTCTAATCCCCGGTACCTTAGCGGTACCCGCTCACAACAACCCCGCATTGCTACTACGCTAGTGAAACACCTATATATCATAAATCCCTCATGTATGAGACTCGCAAGATTCGAACTCTCGCTCAAAGTCTTCGCATGTAGGAGCTAAGGGAATGGTGACGGTACCGGATTGGTTCTTTTGCAAGTTATCCATAAGCTTGAAACACATGACACCAATAGTGCAAGGAACTGTAAGTAATACTCTCAAAAATGTTCTGTTTGTTCTTTTGAAGAACCTTTAAGATGCAGAGATTGACTTAAGTGTGCGATGGTCCAAATCCATACCATGCAGTGTGTTGCAACAAACTATAAAGTGAACCTGAATTAAATACGCTCGCCCGTGATCTAATCAAACTGGTTTTTGACCAAACTAAACCAGAACCAAATCCAGCTGGATTGAGAAACCGGACCTTTTTCATATCATGGACTGTAACAGGTCCTAGTTTGGTTTTGGCTTCCAGGTTCCATTTAAGGTAAAAAAATTTCCAGGCCCCCGTTTTATAGAAATCCTAGATCCGTCACTGGTTTTGGCTAACTTTTGAACGCACCTAGCAATCATCTTTTGGTTCAACACTAATGTATTTTACATCAATCTTTGGAACATACATAAATAAGTATAGTAGTTCACTCCGTTCCCAAATCCGATTAATGCCATGTCGCAATTCTTCAGAAAGCGTTCCTTGAAACAGAAAACAATCTCATGCCCTGATCATCACCGGCGGTCACACTCGTCTCACCGGCCAACTCCTTGCCACCGTATGTCCGTATCTCATTCCCAATCAACCCCACTATTTTACTACTCCCTTTTCATTCTCAGCCCAACACAAAACCCATTTGTTTTCGCTATTAATAACTTAATCAAATGCTTCACTGTGAGTGAATTACCTCAACAATCCCTCTCGTCTACTACTTTATTCGTAACAAAATGACTTAACCCACATGGTATTGGTGTATTGGCCGGGACGCTTACTTTGTACCTGCAGGTCACGGGTTCGAATCGCTCTTTTTCAATTATTTTTAAAGCCTTTTTATCCAAAAAAAAGAAAAAAAGAAAAAAAGAATGAATTACTTCCACCTTAACCACTAGACCTTTCCCTTTTCAGTTTTTACTTCAATCTTGTAGTTAGTTTAACGGAATTACTGAAGAGACTCAGCTTCACTCTCATGTTACCAAGCTCGGTTTTTACAGTAATGTGTTTGTTATAAATAGTTTGATTCATTTTTATATTGTTGTTGATGATAGTAAGTGGGGGAAGCAAGTGTTTGATAAGAGCTTTGGGTGTCGAGATTTGGTTACGTTGAATGTCATGATGACCGGATATGTTGGGATATGTGCATATCACGAATAAATATATGTTCGGATTATACGTGAGTCTATGGATTCATATACATATACACCTAGACGTCATTAATTATAATACATATACCTTGTATATTGTATATATATCTGTTATATAAGTATCAAGAATTATAGAGTGTTAGACTTAAATTAATTGGATTTGTCTTGAAAATATTTATTGGACTCATAAAATAATTAAATTATTTAAGTCCACTAAATTATTAGCCCAACTTTAAGGCCTTTTATATATTTAGTTAATTATAATAGTTAAATAATAATTTAACCTAATTATTATTTAACCTAATATATAAATATATAAAAAGAAGTCCTCGACTTGGTTTTTCATGCGAGTGGCCGTCAAATTTTTTTTTTTTTTTTTTTTTTTGTGTAAAAGGGGTTACCCTGGTTACAATATATATATCGATCAAAAAAAGTGCAGGCAATCTAGCTGAATACTAGATTGACTTTACAAGACATGCAAAAATGCAACAACCAGATTACAACCATCAAACCGACCAACACTATACCATGAACATTACAGAATTACATCGACTTGAAAAAATCAACATAAATGAGCTAGACTTGGCAAATCCCATGCTATCCTCAACTCATCCAGATGTCTTGACTTTTTAAACCGAAAAGTGAGCAGCTTCAAGCGAATCACATGAATAATACAATCAACTGGTTGACTAGGAGCCCTCTTCTGTTTAGCCAACAATCTTCAATTCCGTTCTTGCCAAATCGAATGCACAGAAGCAGCTAACACTAGTTTTGTAACCACACTTTTTATAGAATTCTTTCTAGCTATGAGCATTATATCCGCAACAATATCCTCCCATACAAAAGAAAAGAGACCGAATTGAGCCTTGTCGCGAACACAACCCCAAACCTGTGAAGCATATCTGCACTCAAAAAATAAATGATTGTGAGAATCCGAAATGGACTCACACAAAGGGCATAATAATCCTCCAGGAGACGGAGCAGCATCTATATCCCACGGTTGCAACATATGCTGAGTTCGTAGTTTCTTTTTAATAACTAACCAAAGAACAAAAGAATGCTTAGGAATACACTGTGAGAACCACACCAAATGAAATCAAGGAACTTTGTCAGCTCGCGGGCGTAAGTCCTCCCAAGCCATTGCAAGTGGATGTCAGTCGGTTTTTTAACATATGTAAGAAGATCTGTAGGACTTGGGATTGGACGTTTAATGGGGGGTTGTGTAGTAAGGGCAGCGAATTACTGTTGGATGGAATACTGAGGTTGTTGACTTGATGGTCCTTTCACAAATGGACCAGGTAATGCACAGCCAAGTAATTTTTAAGTTGGATCAGAAGGCTATGTTTTGTTCCTTTGTTTATGTAGATAATTAATATAGAAAAAGAAGGGAGCTATGGCATGACCTGAATAAGCATAAGTTGTTTGTTCATGATCATCCTTGGGTAATACTTGGTGACTTTAACTCTTTACTACATTTGGAAGATGACTTGTTGGGTTCCCCGACCATTAATATTGGTTTGAGGGAATTTAAAGAATATATAGAGGAGATTGAGGTTATGGATATCAATGGTACACGACTACACTTTACCTGGAATTAGAAGCCTAAGAAAGGAATTGGTATTTTTAAAAATATTGATCGTGTTATGGGCAATATGAACTTTATTGATGAATTCCCGGATGCTTGCGCACTGTTTCAACCTTATAGAGTGTCAGATCATTCTCCTTGTGTGCTAAAGCTATCTTATGTGACAAGAACTAGACCGAAGCCATTTAAGTTAGCAAACTTTCTTGTACACAAGGAGGGATTTATGAAAGTTGTGGAAAGAGAATGGGAAAATCAAGTGCAAGGTCATTACATTTTTCACGTGGTCAAAAAGTTGAAAACGTTAAAGTTGCCATTGCGAAGTCTGTTACTCAAGCAGGGAAACTTGCATGCCCGTGTTGACAAATTGAGAAAGGAGCTGGATGATATTCAGATTGCTATGAATCGTGACCCTTTGGACTTGCAACTTCGAGACAAGGGAGCCATATGCCTTAAAAACTTTAATGAAGCTCGACTTGATGAGGAGAGTTTTCTCAAACAGAAATCAAAAGTGGAATGGCTTGAACTAGGTGACTCAAATTCTGTCCTTTTTCACAAATCATTAAAATGCAATGTAACAACTGCCATTAGAGCATCATATGTAATCTAGTCTTAAGTCGGGATTAATGAGATGAGATCGTTTTTGAGCCTTGTAATTGTGATTAAGCGTATGCGTATATGTGTATTGAGCTCGAGTTTTTCTCGAGATTTTAATTATTCAAGTTTTGAATACTTACCTTTTAGAGTATAATCGTGAGAACTTAAGTCTTTGCGGGATAACTAGTTGCTTATAAAATTGCCAAGTAAAAATGTGATTTGTTTTAAAATAAGATGTAATTATTTTATAAATGTCCAGTATAGTCATATTTATAGTCGTTTTGAAGGTAAATGAAAAATATAATCGTTGGAATCAATTAAATGTTTTTACGGGCCTCGAGTCAAAAGATTTTATTAACCGAATCGTTTTCCGGGAGAAACTGAAGCCTTTCGCGAGAGTTCCTTGGTGAATAAAAGCACCAACACCACCATTTCCATCCTCATTCTCAAGAACTTTCTCTCTCTCTCTAGTTTCTCTCTCTAGAACTTTTCTCTCAACTTTTCTTGCTCAAATCTCGTTTGTGGTTCGATTTGTAAGTGTTTTATGTTGTTAATCTCTTGATTTCTCCTAGAAATGGCATGAATTTCTCAAAAACTTGTTACAAAAACATCAAACACGTCCTAAAGGCTGGTCCGCGAATTTGGACCCCAAAATCGAGTGTTTCGGGTCGTTTTTCGTATCAAAACTCTAGGGAACATGTTTATCTATCACTTGGGTCGATTTCTAGCCAAGAAACGAGTTGTTTCGTGATGTTTCAGTCAAATCCGTGGGTGTGGAACCCTAACTCGCGCGAGTTGGGTTATGTTCACACGGTTTTGGGTTTTGTGGTTTTAAAACGTGTCGTTTTCGCGTGTAATTTAGTTTATCAAGTCCCCTAAACGTTATGCGAATCATCTATATCAAGTTTGAATCAAAACCGAGTCATTTTAGTAAGTTGATGTCCAAACCCGTGCATAAATTCCAAACCCGTGCGAGTTTGGGCTTGGATGTACACGTGCTTGAGTTTTCGGTTTCCAAATCGCGCTGTTTACGAGTCTAATTCGTTCCTTGATGTTCCCTAAGTATTGTACTAATGATATACCGCGTGTTTAAGCAAAAACCGAATCGTTTTGAGTCAAGTTGGTTGCCCACGAGTTGGGCCAAACTCGTGGGGAAGTGTGTTGGCCAAATGCGCGCAAGTTTGACATTGTTGGCCAGGTCAACGCGAGTTTGAACTGAAATTTGACTTTTCGAGTATCTTTGGGTGTCCGTTGTTTGTATCTAATCTATTCAAAACTCTCTCGTATGACTAAACGATTTAAAAGTTGAAAATATGACTTAAATGACTTAACGAAATTAATTAAGGTTTAAGAACAACACATTATGGGATTCAATGGACTTTTTGATAAACCATAATGAATCGAGACAAACTTTAATACATGAGTTCAATGGCATTTCTTAGGAGCACTAGTTTAGACTTGAACGTTTCATTATAAACGTGGACTTATAGTTTGACTTGTGATCATTATAGATTGGTTGATATCATGTGTTCGAGACTTGGACTTGTGAGACTTTCGAGGACTATACTCATTGAACTTTTGAACTTTACTTATCGAAGTTCAAAGTGAGTTTCGTAGCCCCGTTTTTATATGTTTTCGGGGGGTAAAAAGTGTACTTAAAGCGTGTCGATAGTTTTTATTGTACAATATATGATGTAGTATATTATTACTTTAGTAAGTGCCACACGAGGAGATCCCTCGACACATCTTTAATTCTGTACGTCCTGTTTGTTTAGGACTGGTGGTTCTGTGTACGTCCCGAGTAGACTGGTGGTTCCTGTACGTCCCGAGTGGACTGGTGGCTCTCTGTACGTCCCTAGTGGACTGGTGGTTCTATCTTGGATATCGTATATTGAGTTGTTTATCGTGATTATGTTATTGATGTATGGAATTTGTTAATTGTTGTTGAGTATTCAGTGATGTGATTCTATTGTGCTATCTATGTATGTGACTTACTGTAAGTAAATCTTTATAGCTCTCTTATATATGTTATACACACTATTAGTATATCAGCACAAACTCGTTTTCGTTTAACTTAATCCTGCGAACTCACCAGCTTTATGCTGACAAACTCTAGTACACTTTTTAGGTAATCAAGTGAATCCAAGGAATCAAGCCGGATGATCGTAGCGCTGGATTGGAATCGAGGAACTGACGCATTTTTTGTTAGCTAGGATTCAGGGATATGCGCTCTAGTTAGTGTTCCTTGATTGACTATATATATTTACTCGAGTATGATGCTCGTATGCACCCTTCCTGTGGGGTAGAATGTTGTTAATGACATGCTAGTATGCATTGTAAAAATTCGTGGATTCATGTGTTGTATTGGATACTTGTGCCGATTTCAATGAGAATCATGTTTCATTTAGTATAACTCTATGTAATATCCATGCCGTGCTGTGTTTTATATGGCATCTCATAAGTCATAATTTCGCCTTGTTGGGGTGTTACTTTAAATCTCAATCTTCATTCTCTATATTTTTTTATTTTTGGGTAGAACTTACAAAAGGAGCAAAAATTGGTACACTTGTGGTTTTTTATATCCTCCGTGATTATTGGTAAGTTTTTGGTTTGATGTTATTAAACGCAGATTGAATAATAGTGAAATTTCATTCCTTTTGCATCACATTGACAAAATTTTAATCCTTCAAAAAAAGGTTAGTTTCTAAAGTTTTTTTTCCCTTTTATTTATTTTTGTTCAATTTTATTTATTTTTTGTTTAGATAACACACCTTGACTTATGATAGATGATTTAGTGGCTAAAATCCAAGAAAAATTTGAGAGTTTCATTAAGATAAATAACCTACTTAAGTTTGTGAATTTACTGGGAAAAGCTTATGCAATTGTAGATACATCCAAAGATTATATGCATTGTGCTCTGTATCTGTTGGATCGTTATTATGAAGATTTAAGCTTAATTTGATGATTAATGGAGGATTTTCATTAGTGTGTGTTCTTGGT
>JAOXNX010000028.1:6849352-6861435 GCA_028566075.1 Solidago caesia
TATGGCAACTGTGTTGTGATCTATTAAACTTGTGCCACGTGTTAACATTAACTGTGCATCCCGCGTATTCCGCCTTGACGGGGTGTTACAGCAAATGCTTCTATTTTAATTTGTATCTTTTGTATCTCGGTTTATGGTTTATATATTCTTTTAGTTTATTTATTGTTTTCAACAACGTTGTATTTTTATTCGTGTTTTTGTATCGGAATAATCAGTAAAAACAAAACAAATACAAGAAGTTAAAGGTAAAAATAAAAATAAAAGTTATTTTATCGGGTCAAAATAACAAAAGTTTAGAAAAAATGTTGTCCAAACTGAAAATTGGAAAGAGCTTACCGACTAGTATAGGGTCAAAATAATAAAGTTTTAAAAAAATGTTGTCCAAACTGAAAATTAGAAAGAGCTTAACGACTAGTATAAAAATTAGTGAAATGTTAAACTTTAAATGAAAACAAAAACTATGAGATAAAATGAAAAATTATGAAAGTTCAAAGGCTAAAATGGAAATTCAAGTGTCTAAAATCTAAATACCAAATCTCAACAATATGTCTAAATTATAACCTAAACTTACATAAAAATACATTTAAATTCTAAACTTCTTCCTCTTTATCGGTTTCATTCCATACACAAACAACCTTGATTCGGCTCAAAGATGGAAACTTGATTCTTTCTTTTCTTTCGCATATTTTTAATAGCCGAATCATCAAAATTAAAAAGAAAGTTATCCCTAGCTATATATGTGAAAACATCAAGTTGTTAGAACTATAAATAAATTATATATTATTTGTTTTATACATGTTTATATATAATTTATACAACTAAAATATAAAGAGTAAATTCACGAGAGTGTGAATATGTAATAAACATTTTTTTTAAATAAATACTTCGTTTTGAACTTGCAATATAGATTGCACACCTCTATTTTTTTTATCTAAAAATATTACCCCTTTTATGCTTTTTGGAAGTACAAATCATTCCAAACGGAAAAAGCATGATAGTTCATTTAATTACCCACATCTATCTATCGTTGTAATATTTGTGGATGTCTGTTGTGATTGCGTTGCTCAATCACCAATCGTTCGTGTCGTTTCGTTCCTTGAGACTTATTCGAGTTAGCATTAAAAATACAACAAAGTGAAAACCGATGGCTCGGTCTCTGTTGGTAAGGGTTTCTCGTGTCTCGTTTTGTAATTGACACGAATTTTTTGACCCTTTTTGCTTACCTCGCAGTTTTAAGTCTCAAGATGTATCCGGGGTCGTTATTATGTGTTTGCTCTCATAGATGTTATAATTGTAATTGTAACTCTTCTTGACATCTGGTACTTTGTTAGATGTCTTTTATTTTTTATAATATATTGGCATTCCAAAAAAAAAAAAAGTACAGAGCTGACGGATCCAAGAAATTACAACATCGGGGACAAAAAAAAAAATTTGACTTGAAATTATGAAGGCATAATGAACCAAAAGCATATAAATATACATAAATATGATATATCTAGCTACACTAAAAAAATTTGGATCGTCGAAGTCCGTTGCCTCTAGTATTAACATGCTCCATCCGCCCATGATAGTTCATTTATATTGTTTGATAACGTTGCTCAATTTCAAGGATGACCCAAAACAAGGAAACCCGGTAGCAAAAATCACTTTACCTCAAGGGCTCAAGGCTTGTGTATGTCTTATACATTGGTGACTTGTATGAAATTAGATGATTTATATATAGTCTATCTAGTTGTTACATATTTTAACTCCCTATTAATGTTTACATAAATGTTACAAAATTTGGTTGACAAATATGGTTACGTACTTTAAGTTAGTGGTTACATTAACCAAAATTAATAAATAAGTACGTCACAAAGTTATAAAGTTTCAATTGTGAATCGGAACTTAATTATGTTGATATGAAGATCGGTATTGGATGGGAAAATGTAACCAAAAATTAAAAACTCAAACTTTAGTACAATAACAAGTTAGTTTTTAGTATATATATTTGATAGAAACATGAAAACCCTAAAGTTTGGTGTCGAAAACTAAAAATGAATACTTTGATGAAGGACAAACGTTAAAAGATAGAAACTTTCAGGAGTAAAAATGGGAAGAAAAAAAAAGGGCAAAAATGAAGCTTTGCTATATCGCATACATATAGACTTGTACTATATAAGTTAGTTTTTAGTATATATAATTATCTAGATTACATAACTTATTTGTTTTAAATTAAAGTTGTTACAAAATTATGAACCCATTTTGTGTCCGCTTGATAATATACTTGTATTTGAACATGATTCGTCAAATTCCAGATTATCTTAGCAACTATTTTGATTACATATAGTTTTATTTGAAAGTGGCTTAATATCCGAACTCTCGATCAATATAGAGATAAATTGTATTATTTTGTATCAACCAAACATTTGATAATTACATTCAATAATTTAATTATTTTGTTAATTTAAAGTTTTATTTTATACAATTACTTCAATAAATATGGATGTATTTTGTCAACTTTGCATATTAAATTGGTTAGCTAATTACATTTTGTCAACTTTGCATATTAAAAATAAATATTGACCTAAAATTAATTATAGATGTATTAAGTACATATTAATGGTTATATGAATGTAATAAATAAATATTGACCGAAAATTAATTATAGTTGTGTTTATTAGTTAGTGATTATGTACATATTAATGATTAAAAAGATGTATATTTTTTTTTTAAAGGTGAATGATGTCTGATCTTCATGTCGCGATTCGACAGCGGGAGGTTTAGCATATGTTGTCTTAACCGGATTCACGCTAGAGAGCTCCCTCGAATCAGAAATGTCCCCTCAGACTTGAACCTGGGTCTCCCAGGATCCAAGCCCTCATGGAGGGACTTCCTTTATCTCAAAGTTGGCCTAGGTGGGGATCGAACTTGGGACCTCTCAGTCACCAAGGGGATGCCAAGCCACTAGACCAACTCATCATTGATTTATTTACAACTTATATGCTTGATTAGAGTTAGTGGATTTGTTTAATAAATGATGAATGAATGAATATAGTAATAGAGTGTAGTTAACTAGCCAAAAAGGGGAATAAACATTAATTAAAAGTGATAATAACAAAGTTAAGGTGCTTTTTGGGTTTTTATTTACTATACTGTTTTTCTCATCATTGATTGATGGTCTTTTTAGTTTATTGATTTCAAAAGTTAATGATTTGGTTGACCTTTCAATTTCGTTATTAAAAAAAAGAAAGAAAATGAATCTGAGATTCACTAGATGGATGTCCGTGCAATGCGGCGGCGATTGCTGGTGGTGGCGGCGACTGGTGGCGGCGGTGGCGTCGAGTAGTGTAGGTAATTGATATAAAGGTAATTGATGTAAATGGGGTAGTGTAGTTATTTTAGGAGTTAAGGGATAAATAGTGTAAATTAATAGGGTATTATAGGCATATCAAGTAGAGATGTTTAAAATAGTAAATAAGGTTGAGAGCATTTTAAGTAGATGAAATCATCTTTTGAGGCATGGGGGTAGGGGAAATGCTTTATATAGTATTATATCTAAGATTCATAAGGTGTCCGCTCTGTCATGTGCTTGCAACTGTAATGAATCTCATGATCTGAATATAGGTTAATAAGATAATGGAAAAGTTTAACCGACGTATTTTAATAGAATACATTTGTGTTGATGAAGAAAGAAAAGATGTTAATTTGATGTATGGTTTATCTACCTAAACTGATGTCATTTTGCTAACAAATGGAAACATTACAATACTTTATAGATTGTTATACGATTGTTTGGTTTCTTATGCAATGAGGCCATAAATAATATCCCTACTCCAAAGACATAAACCATATGTTAATTACAAATATAAATCAGGCTTATTCTGCATTTTTTTTTTTTTCTCTTATAAAAAATATGTTTCAAAAATTCAATCTTGATAAACAATTTCTGCAGAATCGTAGAGAATGATCTTTTTAAACAAGATTGGAGATCCAAGAAGAAGGTGCAGATATTTCAGTATGTTGTGTTGAAATGGACACTGGCACTTCTTATAGGATTAGCTACAGGGCTTGTCGCCTTTTTCAACAATATTGCAGTGGAAAACATTGCTGGTTTCAAGCTTCTTCTCACTAGCAATCTTATGCTTAAGCAAAGGTAAGTATCGGATTCTTCTACTTTTTTGCTTTATACTTGAGCTGCATAATGGCATATTTTTTTGTTAAAGTAAAATTTTGATACTTTTTAAGCTTTGAAAAAAGGAAAGTTTGCTACTATTTTTCATTGTATTTGGAGAAGGGGCTTTTATATATGTATGAAGTGACTAAGAATCATATTGTTATTTCCATTGCAGTTATTATAAGGCATTTGCTGCATTGGCTGGTTGTAACGTGGTTCTTGCAACTTGTGCTGCAGTTCTTTGTGCGTATATCGCACCTGCAGCTGCTGGTTCTGGGATACCTGAGGTTAAAGCTTACCTCAATGGTGTAGATGCCCATTCTATTTTGGCTCCAAGCACCCTCTTTGTGAAGGTGTGTACATATGCATGCTGATTTATACTCTCTCTGTCCCTCCCTCCTTTACATCTCTTATATGGTGTACTAAGGGACTGTGCCCACCAACACAAACTCAAACTTTACATTATTAACATCAACAACATAATGAAACAAGTAATGAAGAAGAAAATAGATAAAAAGATAAAAATAGCACACTTCACATGCTTACACATTGTAAGCTACAATAGGATTTGCTATGTTAGTAATGCAGCTACGTCACAGAGTCCATATCGGAGGCCTGCCTTAGTCAATCAACCCCGTCAATATTCACTTCAAAATGGGCAACATGTGATTGAGTAACTTAAGCATTAGTCATTTAAAAAAAAATAAGTTTCTGCCACTCCAGCCCTGTTAAGGTTAGGATTCAAATCACAACAAATGAAATTGATCAAGAGTTTAAAATTCAGCATGTCTTAATGCAATAACAAGCAAGGATTTAAAGTTATAGCATTTTAATAATAATCCATTCATATGAAGGGTTATTAGAATATTGATAATTTAATTTTGTAGCATATCTGGAAACGGTCTCTCTACTCTTGGGTAGGGAGTATGACTGTCTACATCATACTTCCCCCATATCCCGCTCATAGTGGGACTGGGTATCGTTATAGTCTCATATAAACTTGGTTTATTCAATCAGATATTTGGATCAATTTTTGGTGTTGCTGCTGGATTCGTTGTCGGAAAGGAAGGACCAATGGTTCACACTGGGGCTTGCATAGCTAACTTACTTGGACAGGGAGGTTCTCGTAAATACCATTTGACATGGAAATGGCTTAGATTCTTCAAAAATGATAGGGACCGGAGGGATTTGATCA
This sequence comes from Solidago caesia, assembly GCA_028566075.1. Taxonomy (NCBI): domain Eukaryota; kingdom Viridiplantae; phylum Streptophyta; class Magnoliopsida; order Asterales; family Asteraceae; genus Solidago; species Solidago caesia. The sequence continues at coordinate 6,854,704 of JAOXNX010000028.1, forward strand.
CATGTGGTGCTGCTGCCGGTGTTGCTGCTGCATTTCGTGCCCCAGTTGGTGGAGTCCTCTTTGCTCTTGAAGAAGCAGCATCATGGTCTGTCTCTGTCTCTGTCCCCCTCCCCTTTTTCTTCCTCTAAAAAGATATAATATAATGAAATGATCAACAATATGTAGAATTCATCTTGGTTAGTTGACGGCCCAAAAAGAGGTTGATGTGAAAATAAAGAGTTTTTAATACGTGAAAAAAGGAATCGTGCTGGGCTGCCTCATTACACTATTTATCTTTTGTGAATTATATAAACAAATGATGTTTTAAATATGAAAAACCTGCTTTATTACAATAATTATCTAATTTTAGCTTAAAATAAATCTACTCCCCTCCCCTTTTCCTTCCTGTAAAAAGATATAATAGAATGAAATGATCAACAATATGTAGAATTCATCTTGGTTATTTGACGACCCAAAAGAGGTTGGTGTGAAAATAAATAGAGTTTTTAATACGTGTAAAAAGGGATCGTGCTGGGCTGACTCATAACACTATTTATCTTTTGTGAATTTTATAAACAAATGATGTTTTAAATATGATGAAAAACCGCTTTATTACAATAATTATCTAATTTTAGCTTAGAATAAACCTAGTTTATTAATTCCTAACTTGGGGAAAAACTAACTACTAACAACTAAACTCTTAACAGATTTGACGCATTCAACCCATTTCCTTCAGCAAGTTATATTTTCAACCATTTGACCTGTTAGAGACTAAGTGATCCAAATGGACTCATTTACACGTAAAATGGTTAATAATGCCACAACTAGTTTATTTCTTGACATTAGTTGAACATCACAAGAATTAGAAACAAATTTTATTGGCTAATTCTTTGTCGAGTGTTCTACTGGATTCTTGTAATACGAGATTTGGGCAAGGGCTTCAGATCTTACTATTATAAGTAGAGAAATGCATGCTAGTTGCCCTTTTAAAATGTTAGAATTTTCGTGGCCTTTTCTAGCTTAAGTTGTTAATGGAAAGAGATACGACCAATATTGGCTAGCTTTTAATGCAATTTGCCCGTTTTAATGTGTACCTTGACATGGATACTTACTAAAAGAAATACAAAACCATTCTGGTTTTTACTTTTTGCTTTTGTAGTAACCAAACTTGGTCTAAAAAGGCGATAGGCGCTCCGAGGCATTAAGGGTCAAAAAACCCTAGGCGCTAGCCGAGCGCCTCACCTAGAAAAGAGTCATTTTTCGCTAAATAATTGTATCAACCCTACATTCCATTTTCTACAAAAAAAAATGCTTTTAACATGCTTAAAAGTCACTTCTACATAACAAAAATACACAAGATACTTAGTTTGCTTTTATAGCTTGTTCTACATATATACGGAGATGTCATATATATGAACTAGTATGGTACTCTACTCAACCATGCTACTTGGATATCCCTTTTACCCAAAAAAAAAAAAAACACAAGATACTTCACGTCTTTCACTTGCATATGAAATGTTCACAAAAATGTAGTGACTATAGCATCAATGCCAGGATATTAATATAACTTTTATGTGTAACATATAATTTTTTATTAATATTATAATCCTTAAATATTATGTATCATTAATTTAATTAAAATATAATTACAAATATGAGAAAGAAATGGTAAAAATAAATACAAAATACTGTATCGAGGAAAAGATTAGCACCTAGGCGGTGACTAGGCACCGCCTAGGCTATTTCTCCAGCACCCAGCACCCGAGTAGTGCCTAGGCTATTTCTCTAGCACCCAGCGCTTAGGCAGTGCCATTTTATACGAAGTATCTAAATCTTATTTCCAAATCTTATAGGTGGCGGAGCGCTCTTCTTTGGAGAACATTTTTCACTACTGCTGTAGTAGCTGTAGTTTTAAAATCTCTCATAGAATATTGTAAAAACGAATCATGTGGATTGTTTGGGGAAGGAGGTCTTATCATGTTCGATATCAATAATTCGATACCTGCTTATAACACTACAGATCTTCTGGCCATTGTGCTACTTGGAGTTATTGGAGGAATTTTTGGAAGCATCTACAATTATCTTGTTGACAAGGTCTTGCGTACTTATAGCATCATCAATGAGTAAGCCCTTTTCATTTATTTTTTTGATCTTTCTTGAGTTAACAGACATACATCAATATGATCTTTATATCTGTATAGAATTCACTCTCATAGAACTCTGATGTATGGAATTTGGTAAGTACATCAAATGCCCCTAGATAACAAGTTTTGTCATAGCTGATATGAAAACACTTTTAAAATCGGAGTCTTTCTGGAATCAGTCTCTCTACCTTTGAGTAGGGATATGACTATGTACATCTTATCTCTCCCATATCTTGCATATTTGTTGGATTGGGTATTGTTATTCTAGCTGATACGCCGACTATTTTTACTTGATTATCCAAACGTTAAAAACATATTGTTGCAACTTCTGTCTACAATGATCAGATAATAGGCTCCTAACGCATATTTAAACACCCGTATGTGATAACCATTATCAAAGAATCAGTTTTGTCGAAAGGGGTTGTGTTTTGATTTGCTACTTCTCTTTGAAGATGGTGTAATCGGTTCTTTTAGTGTTTGGCAAATTCTGATTATTTAAGTAATTTATAGATTACCAAATAGGATTTCTTATGCATTATTAATTGGTGTGTATTAAATTAAAATATGTCTGTAGTTTTTCAAAGTTTCTTTTGCTGATTAATGAAATAAATTGCAGGAGAGGTCCTGGATTTAGGGTGCTTCTGGTCATTATCATTTCGATTTTAACTTCTTGCTGTGCCTTTGGTGTTCCCTGGCTCGCAAAGTGCATCCCATGCCCCGCTCATTTAAAGGAAGAATGTCCAACCAAAGGCCGTTCAGGGAGCTACAAAAGCTTTCAATGTCCTGATGGTCACTATAACGATCTGGCTTCACTTTTTCTCACCACCAATGATGATGCCATTCGAACCTTGTTCAGTTCTCTAAATACAAATGAATTTCGCATATCAAGTCTCGTTTTCTTCTTTTTTGCCATGTACTTCCTCGGTATTATAACCTACGGAATTGCAATTCCTTCTGGGCTTTTTATTCCTGTCATATTAGCTGGAGCATCTTACGGGCGGCTCGTTGGGAGGATGCTTAGTTCCATTGCAAATCTGGACGTCGGCCTTTTTGCCTTACTTGGTGCTGCCTCATTCCTTGGCGGCACGATGAGAATGACAGTATCCCTATGTGTTATTCTTCTCGAACTCACTAATAATCTCCTAATGCTTCCATTAATGATGCTCGTTCTCCTTATTTCAAAAACAGTGGCTGATTGTTTCAATAAAGGAGTGTATGACCAAATTGTGATAATGAAAGGGTTACCGTTTCTAGAGGCCCATGCCGAACCTTATATGAGGCATTTGGTTGCAGGTGATGTCGTTTCTGGGCCTTTGATAACTTTTTCGGGTGTCGAGAAAGTTGGTAATATACTACATTCATTAAGGATGACATCACATAATGGTTTTCCAGTGATTGATGAGCCGCCAATTACCGATGCACCTGAATTATGTGGGCTTGTTTTGAGGTCTCATTTACTTGTTTTGCTTAAAGGGAAGGTGTTCACAGAACATAGGCGCTTAAGTGGAGCTCAAACATTAGAAAGGTATCATGCATTTGATTTTGCGAAGGCAGGATCTGGGAAAGGGTTGAAGCTTGAGGACCTGGAGATTGATCCCGAGGAGATGGAGATGTATGTTGACCTTCATCCTATTACTAATACATCCCCATATACCGTGGTGGAGACCATGTCTCTGGCGAAAGCTGCAGTTGCTTTTAGGCAACTTGGACTTCGGCACTTGTGTGTGGTTCCAAAGACTCCAGGGGTAAAATTTATATTCTTTTATCTCTGTTAACTTATGTGTCTCATTGATCAGAGGTGGGATCATGGGCAGATTGGGCAGGTTTGGCCTTTGGGTAGCAGGTGAAAAGAGGTATAATTCTGTCGAGTATTGGGTTGACCTGAGACCCTTTCGGTCCAAATGCTTTATACTTTCCTTAATCATTAGCGTGTCAACTATGGTTATGATAGTTATGTAATTTCAGTAATCATCTATATTTTGATGTAAAGGAATTTAGGAAATTTTATCCCTTAAAAGTACTCCTTTGGCAACTTTCGACCCATCCAAACCGTTCCTATTTTACCTAATCTTTCTGATCTAGCCATTAGACATAAAACATATCCCGAATCAACCCTTTGATAAGGGAATGAGTTAAAGTCATTCCTCTAATGTTTTTGGTCGCTCTAACCTGCACACTGGTTTGGGGTGGCACAATAGGCATGTTAGGTAACGGGTACATACAGGTAATGTTTCAGTATGGGTCGATAAATTCGTGTTGGGTTGACTTGAAAGTAAACTTTTGCTGACTTTTGACCCATTTGACCTGTTATGTTGTAATTTTATGTACTTGACCTGCTAGAGATAAAAATATTTCTCGAATCAACGTAGCCATAAAACACGAAATTGCCACCTCTAGCTGTTTATATAACTTTTGGTGTTCATTTAGATAGTTTGCTTCAAGCATTTTCAATGATGTATACTACGTTATTATTTTGCAGAGGCCACCGATTGTTGGTATCTTGACAAGGCACGATTTCATGCCAGAACACGTTTTGGGACTTTACCCGCACATCGACCCACACTAATATAGGTAAAACTGACACCATACAAAGGTGTTGTGTATTATTTGGTTTCGACAAGCGTCAAATGCCGACTTTGAACTTAAGGGTAACCCCATCAAGGTTAAAACTTGTTTTGGATTTGAAACTTTTTTTCTGAGGGAGGCAAAGGAGAAAGGTACAGATGTTTGAAGAGTGTTCATAGAGTGAAGATGAGCAGGGTTTTTTTCCTTGTAAGAACACAAACCTAATTTATAATGTTAATATGTTGTGTTTGTGCAACTGCATTTTAATTTTCATGTCCCGGGTATTCCAATTTTTGTTTTCTTTTTATGTTATTTGTAACGTCAAAATTCGACCCATAAAACTTTTTTTAGAATTATTTAGATGTCGACTTTCTGGATATTCCACTAGAAACTGCATAAGCAAATGCCAAAAGTCTAGACATTCATCCCTTTAGTTTCTATTAAAAACACTAGAAGACAATTATTTTAGAAATGCCAACAAATGTCCAAGATACACACAAATTAGAGCGGACCAAATGTGACAGTTGTCTTGAGTCATATAATAAATGTTTTTCTAATGTTTGTTATTTGATCTTGAGATGTGTTCTAATGATCTAGTGAGACTTGTTCCGTTATTAAATTGTGCTCAATGTACGTTCTTTCGAGTATTGGTTTATTTTAAACTCGAATTGTATTTTAGAATATTTAACGAATAGACTTTTAGTAACTAACGGAATGCCATTAATCGTTAAATTTTATTGCAACTTTGGTCCTAAAGGTAACAATCCACTAGCAACTTTTAATTATTTTATATTATGTTGGTCCTAAAGAGTTTATGTTCATGCAACATTTTATCTTTGTAATAAGATCTTCTTTGTAAAGACTATTATGTTCGTAATGGATTTTATGTTCGTAACAGTGTATAAGTTCGGGAAAAAAAACATGTTTGTAAGCTAATTAAGTTCGTATGGTTGTTTATGTTCGTGTAGGATCTTATGTTTGTGACCCGGACATCTTCGCAAGGTCTATTTTGTCATAATAATCTTCGTAAGGACTAAATGTGTCTAATCGTTCAAACTCACATATGTACTGTAGGTTTTCAAAGTTTGTAAAACTACAAAAAGTACCTGATGTGCATCTTTTTGCACTCAGATTGGCGTGTCTTTCTTCCCTTGAGCTGTGTAAGGATTTCATGAGTTATTTAATCAAAGAAAGGAAAAGAATGAATCTGGATTTGACAAAAGATGTTCTAACTGATGTGAAGACATAGTTTACATATGAAGGCTAAGATTTGTAATAGGCAACTCTGTTCTTCCTTGTTTGTATATACTTCAAGCTCATTGTATAAATTTCTTTTATGTATGATCAAGCATTATCTTTGTCTATTCTTATTGTTTTGTATATATATATATAGTTGAAAAGATGAAAAAGATGAAAAAAAACCATAGAAAAGATTAGAAGGGTCAAATGCATAGTGTTATCAATATGATAACCTTTCTAGTTCTTAAGTATTTTTTGGGATGATCAGTTCAAGCTGTTAAGGTTTTGTCATCATCAAATAGGGGGAGGTTGTTGAGTCAAATGTATGAGCTTAGATGTGTTGATGACAAACAATGTAAAAATACTTAAGTCTTTGGTTCTTGAGCTTAGTCAGCTTGAATATCTTCTTTCTATATTTTAAAAAGAAAAAGAAGGTGGTTCTCCAAGATGCATCAGCATGAAGATTAGCACTTGTTCTGAATTCAAAGAGTGGAGATCAAGCTAATGGGTGGAAGTTAACTTGGTCTTATAGTTAGTTTGGGTGAACATTGGGAAGTTTGGAATCTTACAAGTGTTTCAAGCTTTCCTTATCAACTTTAGGTAACAACATTGGCCTTGGGAATAGATAAGCATGTAACATGACGTACAAGGTTTTCAGTAGATGCTCAAGGTTAGTGTAACACCCCACCATGGCGGAAACATGGGATGCCACATAAAGCACAGTTACGACATGGAATTATATAGGTAATGCTACATGATACAGTACTTGTGCAATTACAAACCACAACATTTCATTCAAGAAAGC
>JAOXNX010000028.1:6869570-6885837 GCA_028566075.1 Solidago caesia
TCTTGCAAGGTGGGGGTGGTGTACAAAATGGTACCATGTGGTACCACACTCCCATCCCACAGCACTCCCTCCTCTCTAACAAAAAACGAGCAAGATCAAAATCCAACTAACTTAATCGACTTGTGTCATTGACTGATGAAAGAGTCAATTTCTTAATTATTATGCCAATATTGTGTTTTTAAATTTGGTTTGTAGACGTAGCATTTCTTTATTCGGAATTATCTATTTCTATACTACTATATAATAATTGTAACCTCATGTTGAAAAGTTACGTAATTTGATTACGGAAAATACCCATATTATCATTTTTTTCTTTTTACACCATATGTCTCTTATCTTTTAAAATATTTCCACTATTACGTTCACATCAATTACCTTTATATCAATTACTTACATCATTCGACGTCATCACCAATAACAGTCTCCACCACCACCAACAGTCGCTGCCATTACCACCGGTCGCCGATACCACCACACCGTCACCGACACCGCATTGTACGGGTACTCTTCTATTATTAATTATTATTATATGCGTGTGTAATTTGGTTTTTCTGTGTATAATTACCTCGTAATATCATCCATTTCTAGAAAGTGCCTACAATAAAATTCAAAAGAATACCACTTGTGTTTAAAAAAAAAACAATATTATTATTTTTGTTAGAAATTACATCCTAATATTTTATTCTTTTCGGGTCATCGGAATTTTATAACAATATAATATTTTTATTCGTTGCAATATATTCAACGTTTACCTTTTATAATAAGATTCTAATTTTAATTTATTGTTTAATAGTAATAATCATGAATTGTGAATATTACTAATTGATTCTTAGTTAGGGATTTCAATAGGTCGAATGTGGGTTGTGAATAATCATGTTACATATTTACTTTAAGATATAGATATATATGGTTCTGGTTAAAATAAAACAAATAAAACAATTATATTTTCTTAACTGAAAATCATTGTGTATCATGAAAATCTCCGTGCATCATTGTATATATTTTTGTTCTATGAATCTTCGTGCATCAGTTTTATCATGATCCAAAGGTCAAGATCTTATCTTATTTGTTTTACTTTAATACTTGTTTTACAATAACCAACCTCTGTATATGTAACACCCCAAATAATTTAAGGTAATAAAATAACCTACTTTCGTAGTTTTACCTTTAAAATAATTTCCTAGTATTTTATTTTTAAAAATGGGATTAAATTAGTTGGAGCTTTAGTGGATAGTGGGTATATACCCACCTAATTTGTTTGAAACCGGAGTGGGAAGGGTATGTCTTCCCATACCTCTTGATTTCTTCTCATTTCCTACACTCCATCTCAAATTCATTTCAATCATAATTTCTTGCATCATCACCTCATTTCCTCCAATCAATCCAAGAATCAAGTTTCATCATCTAGTAATATCAAATTGGTGAATTTAGTGTGTATGTGGGTCGACACTTAGTAGAAGAAGAAGGATTTTGTGGGTTCTATCCTTTCCATCTCTAATTCTATTCTAAGGTAATTACATTCTTTTGATAAATTATTATTCTTCAATCCTAGGGTTCTTGAGTAAGTAAATTGGGGGTTTTTTGATTTAAATGGTGGTTGAGTGGTTGAGCTCAAGTCATGGGTTATTTAGTAACCATACATTGTTAGTAATAATGATCATTAATTATTTCTTAGATATAATGTTATTGCTATTAAGTTGCATATATTTGATAATGAAATGCTAGTAATGAGCATATATGGGAAATGGAGATCTTGATAAATTTGGTGTAACCCCTTTTTTTCACATATAATGATGAGATGAGAATTTGTAAAGATTATGCAACTCAATAACAATATTGATGAGATGGGTTCAATGGGGAACTAGTGATTTTGAGTTGATAGCCATGCTTATGATGATGGCCTAAAATGTGAATTATGATTATTGCTAGGTTGAAAGCACTAGAGCATTGTGTTGTTGTGGTCACATTGGAGGTGAGTATTTTGTACACATCTATATATACGTTGGGTCAATTATAAGATGATGGTGGATTTCCATGTCTTGTAATTGATTCGGACTATGCCTATGTGATGGCTATTTGGTTTGCTCATGCGTATGTACAACGTATTGATGCTATGTTTATCTATGGATCCATATATGTGAAATTAGGTTGATATGAGCATGCAAGAGATGGTACGACGGTACCATAGGCTACATGCGTGTGTTGTTGGTCGTTATCCTCTAATGTGTGTATTGATGTGTGCAATCTTATTCACTAAGCGTTGGCTTAATGTTTTAGATGTTTATCTTTTTAGGCGGTACCCGAGTTTGAATTGATTAGCTTGAAGTGAAGTGGGCGTAAGAGTAACCTTGAAGGTATATAGCCATGTATAAAAGAAACGGCGATCTTTTGGTATTAGAAGTTAGTGAACCTTGGACTTTGGCTCGGTATAAACTTGTATCTTTTGTGTCATTTGGTTATACGAGTTTAGCGTCAAAGTCTTTGAATTAGTATTTGTAATGAAACGGTTGAATTGGTCATTTTGAATGGATGCATATTATGGAAATCTTTTTGGTCTAAATTGGGTCTTTTGTTGTATATTATCAAGTAAGGGATTTGATGTCAAGAAACGGAAAGTAAATATGCGTTTTAATGAAATTTGGAAAAATTGGCAAAATGGATAAAGGCGTGGGTAATTGACCCGTTTGAATCAAAAGTTTGTAAACGTTAGTTTGGGTTATGTGGAGTATGATGTTTTATGTTAAAATAGGAGTGAAATGGTATCAAGAATATTGGTCATTTGATTTGATTACGGAAAATGGTTTGAAATGGTTTTTGGTTAAAAAGATCATGGTTGTGCAGGTACTGGTGTATGACACGCCGGCTTCTGGTGTGTCATACGGTGGCCTAGTTTTGAGTTTTTCAGCGTAGTCTTTTTTGTTCCTGGATTACGTTGATATAGTTGACCTTTACGCCAAAATGCAGTTTTGGGAGCCGGCGTATGAGACGCCGGTTAGATGGCGTATGAGACGCTGATGTCTGGAAAAAAAAAAAAAATTTGGTCTTTTAATTTTGGTCGTTTCAAAAAGGCACCGTCGGTGGTTCAAAAAAGGAACCGGCAGTTAACAAAATATTGCAATAGGCCTTCAAAAACATGGTCGGCGGTTCAGAAACACGGCCGACAGTTCTTTAAACACAGATACAAGGCCGACGGTTCTGTTCAAAAACATCACCGACGGTTCTTTTCACCGTCTCAGAACTGGGTTTTGGGAGGAAGGTTGAAAGGGATAAAGAGAGGGGCTAAGGTCGAGAGGAAGAAGGACTGGAGGAGGGGACAGCAAAGGTTAAAAGGGAGGGATGAAGGGAGTAGTTGGAACTCAGGAACTTTAAGAGGGAAGGAGAAGATGGAAGTTTTAGGGTTGAGTTTTTAAAAGGTATATATATTATTTTGAAAGGGTTGAGTTTTAGGGTTGAGTGACGGCTAGAATTTTAAAGGAGTTTTATTTGTGTAATGATTATTTAATAATTAACTGGGATAATAAAAGCTTTTACTTTGGAAACAACCCACTTTAGTAGTCTTAATAAAAATATTTGGTATCTTTAAGATCCCCTTTTTAAATGCTGCATATGCTAGCGTCTTGGAAAAGTTGCAAGCTTTTGACATAGAAAATTACATAAATGACCCGTAGATGTGACCTTACATTGTGACAATGCTTTGGAGTTTGCAGCGAAACATAAGTCTGCTCACATATATATTTTCTTTACAAAATGCTTGTGGTAATGTTTTTTAGTTGAACACTAGCAGTCTAACACTCTAACAATAGGTATATATACATATATTTTGTTGGTAGGCCTAACTAATACCTTTGTGTTTTCACGTGATATCTCTCTAGATAGTGTCACATAAAGTTGTCCATGAGAGTACCAATTCCGGCAGATAAATACCAACGTTTGGTATTGTATGGCCTTGTGCTTTGTTGATTGTCATTGCAAAGCTAACACGAATCGGAAAATGTTCTCTTCTATTTGATTTTAAGGGGAACATATCATTTTCAGATGGACGCAGAGGGGTTCTTGGTAAAAAAAACTCTTTTCCCAGCATGCTGACCAACGACTATTTCTGCATCAATGACTTTTGTTGAAAACGTTTGCATATCAATCTTGTGCCATTACGTAGTCCATTTGATGAATCTATGTTACATAATAGAATAATTGGGAATCCAACTTTGAGTCGTACTGACATTAAGTGAATTTATGAATTCAATTGGATAATAGTTGTTCTTATCGTCTTTCGCCTCATCAAAGTTGTAATAGATTTGCTCCTCTCCGCAGAATTTGTCAATCAACTAATCATTTATCTCATCGACATTTTCATTTTTAGTTGATAGTATTGCCTTAGAAATTATGTACTCTGAAGAATATCCATTGACTTCCAAAGATGGTTATATGGCACTAAACTAATTAAGTCCTCTTTCGATTTAGCTTTGTTAGTGTATGGGATGGTCATATCATCAGGTATGCAAATAAAGCTTCCGTCAATCACCACTTCTTCGTCTCCATAACCGACTTTTAAAAGAAACTTTGAAAACCATGAATCCGTCTGTGCTTTCATATTTACAATTAAACGCATCTTTTTAATCACAGGCCAAAGGGGTGATATCCGTAGGCTCGAGTCCACAACCTGTGTGCGGGTTCCTTTTTTGACAACCGGTAACACCTGCCTAAAATCACCTCCTAAAACCATTATTTTTCCACCAAAGGGCTGTCTTATGCCTGTTATATCCAGCATTGTTCTATCATCTTTTCGCCTGTTATATACAGAAAACGATAGAAACAACTATTCAAGAAATAACTAATAGATCATTGCTGAATGATAATCAAATTATAATGCAGAGGTATCAAAACAGATGGGTTTGAGAGAGCAGATATACGACCAAAACAGGGTGAGATGTACTCAGTGCCTCAGTGGAATACATCCAATTTCAATTTTACTCTTGATCTTGTTTTGGAGCCTTGGAGGTTCGCATTTTATAAATTGAATTAATAATCGAACATTTTTAGGAAAAAAAAAATATCAAACTAAAACGTACATTCAACCAAAATTACAGAGTCAAATCCTCTTCCTCTTCCCCCTCTTTCTATCATCACGATCATGAATTTGCAAGTTTTCTCCATGACTATTTGCACAATCACCTTCTACATTTTTTAATTCTTCTACCAAACTATGGGAACGTATTTCACAAGTTAATCTCCTATCATTGACCTTCCTGTTATGTTTATCATGTTCATTGGGAGAACTGTCGGGTTCCCAACGGTCACTCATGTAAACTTTGTCCAAGGAATCCTCGTTATCCTGTGACCGGCTCCTGTCTTTAGCAGATTTGCTGTTGTGTTTGTTCTGCTTTTTAGCGACTCGTTCATTCTCAGATTCTTGATGGTCCACCTCATCATGATTATGTCTTCTTGATCTTCGATGATGATATACAGAGGAATTAGTCTTGTGTCGCTCATGTCTTCGTAATTTGGATTCAGTAGCTTCATGTTTTGCATCACCTGATACATCATCAACATTAGATGACTTCAAGACCTCCTTGTGTCGTGACCTTCTTTTAGCGTACAAATCTTCATCAGAACTACTACCATGAGGAGTTCTGCTTTTACTATAATAATCTCCTAAATTACTCCCTCTCCTATTGTGACCAGGACGATTTTCTGAACTGTAACGATCTCTCCTGTGTGTATTCCTATCCAACTGGTCTCCATCAGAATCAGCATTATTTTTATATTCTGTATCGTCTTCATAATTTCTAACATTACGTTCACGATGTCTGCTTGTTCGTGCATGATTTTGCTCATGGTGGTGCATATGATTCTCCTCGTGGTGGCTTCTATTGCAACTTCCATTGTGTTGACTTGTTTCAATAGACCGGTGCCTTTTGTAGTGATAACTGCGAAAAAAACAACACAAGAAAATAAATGAAATGAAGTCCAATCCATCCACCCCACTCTACAAACAATATACAGATGCACCATAAATAATTCTTGCAAAGCTATACTAGCAGGTTTGGCAGATTGGGTAGCATATCAAAATGGGTACGTAATTATTTTTTAATGTAACAGATGCCGCAGCCTTGCTTGACCCAAAAAACTTTTTGTACAACAGTTTATAAATGACTTGTTGCTAAAAATGATAAGAATAAAATATATCACAATTAATAAAGCACTTTATCAGGTTGAAAGCATTAAAAATAAAACTCCTGGTGAATTTTAACCTTTTATCTTTTATGCAAGTTTTCTTCTTACCCATTTGATCTGGCTGTGTCACTTGTAATTTCATAAAATAAGAACTGGGGAATTCATGGACCATGTGCTTCGATAAGAATCCATCATAGCATTATCTTCTACAATAGGTGAAGTATTAAGTTTTCAAGATTCTTTGCAACACACATGCTTTTAGCTAGTGCATTAGACAATTGTGATTTTCAACAGTTTTGTCATACTGAGGATGTCAGAGACCTCCGACAAAATACAGTTTCCTAAACATGATACCTGGTTCCTAAAGTTGTATTTATCAAGAAAGATCTCAATGCAATTATCAGTGTCGTTTATGTGAAGCAAATTAAAAGCAAACCTGTCTCTATCTGATGCAAATATCCTGTTGGAATGTTCCTGGTCCTTTGGACTCCGTTGGTCTATCGGGTCTGAATAACCAAACAAAGCAGTCATTTTCTTCACCCAATATCTTGGGGGCGGTTTATCACAATCAGCCCATTCATAGTCTCCACCAGGGTTGCTGAAACAGTGTAGAAAGTTGCAGGCAGACCCTCTGGAACACGTCTGTTATAAGGTAGAAACGAATCATCATCAACAAAACAATAGCAAGTTAGGCTAGCAAACATGAACACTAATCATTGTGAAGATTGCAAAATGGGCAGTAAACAGTTATTTGCACAGATCCAATTTGATCAGGTTGGATTGCGCCATTTGGGGGAATAGTTTGTTGTAATTTCCATTGTGTTCATAGAAGTGGCATGTCGCTTCTATTGGGATGATGTTTGTTGCACTGTTTGGTGCATGTATCTTGTAAAGCCAGCTTGGTACTCTGCCAAGTTGCCTGATTTGAAGTGATATATAAAAATTAACCAGGCTGAACCTTTTACCCAAAAAGATTGCGCCGAGACACTTTTTACTAAAAAAATTTAGAGCTTTTTTATTAATAAATGGGATGTTATATGTAAGGGATTAGTGCATCAGAATGTAAGGAACTATGGACGAATGTACATAGTGAGAACGAACTTAAATCGTGTTCATTGTATGTAAGTAACTTGTATTTTTGTCCAAATCGTTAACGTGTTACCGGCTGGATAGTTAGCCGGTAAACAAATGATTTTTGTTAAATGAAACCCTTGGAATTAGTGTCCCAATATGTACGAAACTATGCACAAATGTTCATTGTATGTGGCAGCAACCGGATTTAGCCGGTTTATTACACGAATTGGACAAAAAAACAAGTTACATACTTACAATGAACACGATTGAAGTTCGTTACACACTATGTACATTTGTCTATAGTTACTTACATTTCGGGACACTAATTCCTATATGTAATTACAAAAATTACATCATTCCAATAATAACTTGATTGTTAAATAAAACTATTTAACAGGTTGCATGCATTAAGAATACACTTTGGGCAAAAGCTTGACTCATTTGACCCGCTTCCTTTTTAGTTACTTTCTTTGTACTTGTCATTTTAGCCGCTTAGAAATAAAACATAACTGAAATTGGCCCATTTATAAGTGAACAGGTCAAAACTGCCAACTCTTATTCAGCTGTAAAATTTATCAAATAAATTAAACAAACAATGACACATCAACACATTCATAAAACTCGATTCGAGAGATTGACGGTACCTTTAGCCTTGATTTCATGTACTCCCCACATATGGCAACCTTCCATCTGGTTAAGTTAACGAACTCGCATTTAACCTAGCATTAGCAATCCAAGTCAAGATTAAATCCCAATCTAACAAGCAGTTGTTAACGTATCAATGATATCGATCCCTAAAACTCTCCATCACCAAGCATAAAGATACAGCAGGTTGAATCGAGTTAATCTACTTTTTCATTAATAATCTTCAATAACTACCCTCCTAATGGAATTTAATTTGGACCCGATATACTATTAGTTATCATGAGATTTAAGAGCTCATTTATTTAGGCCATTCGTTTCATTTTCAATTCCATTTTGTGTGTTCTGTATATATATTCTGTTGGAAAGAAACAAACATGGGACAACACAATGTTATAGGTGAAAAAATAGCCTTCAACCTGATCTTCTGTAATTTAATACTTTATTAGATCAAAATGAAATTGAACACAAGTATATGCCAAAAGTATATGTTGATTATATACATCGGGCTAAACAGATATGAAAGAATTCTGACGCTGCATAGGATTGAACCAAAAGGAAGCTGATCACACCTGTTTTCCAGCAAAATAACGACCATGTACAGAATTGTAAGCCATCACAGCTGAATCCAACGACTTATAGTGGACATACACATTTCCTCGCAAGTGAAAAGAACCATTTCTGCAAACCTGAAAACAAATAATATTATTCATCTCAACCATGACAAACTAAAAAAAGTTACACCAAAATGTCCAGTCAAGTTATATTGTTTAATGTCTCTAAAGTCTGATACGAAGCGTCAAGTCAACATGTGTAATTTTGGGTACGGGTTGGGCTAACCCAATACACTGTCCAAAAGTCTAATAGGTTTTTAACAAGTAATAAGTGTGTCAAATGACCACCACAAAGTGGCCTGGTAGTCAGACGTCTTGCTTCTCATAAGAGGTCTCATGTTTGAACCTCCCTACTAAGCGTCTTAGGGGTGGGCAGGGAAAGGGTTCAGAAACACTCACTAGAATACCCCGGCTAGACCACGACATTTGAGTCAAAGACTCTCCCTCCTAAGATAGCCTGAATAGGGAAAACCTCCTCCGTTTACCCGTTATAAGTATGTCAAATATGATTACATAAATTCATTTATTCCAAAGAGAAGAAAATGTTTAGAGAGCGTTTAGTTGTGGAAAATGTTTTCTAGTTTTCCATTTCTAATTTTCTAGAAAATGGTTTCATTTTCCATATTAGAAAACATGTTCTAATCTACTTGGTTGAGTGCATGTGTGTGTGTGTGTATGTATGGTGGGTGGGTGGGTGGGTGGGGGGTGGGGGGAGGGGTAGAGTTAATATAATTTTAGGTTTCTAAAATTTGGAAAATGGAAAGTGAAAAACAATAAAAAAAAGTGTTTTCTAATTTCCCATTGAAACGTGAAAAACAGTGTTTTTTGTTTTCTTGGAAATTTTTTTGGAAAACTATGATTTGACTGCGTCTTCTGTTTTCCATGTTTTCTTAGAAAACAAGGGGTGTTTTCCCCAACTAAATGTCCCCTTAATAAATGATTTAGAATGTTTTAAAGTTACTAATACACTTTGGGCGACTTTCAACCAGAATGACCTATTCAACCTTCAACCTTTTAACTTTTAAGCTTAATTTTTATTTATTCATTCAGCCTGTGATACATAAAAAGTAATATATATATATATATGTGTGTGTGTGTGTGTGTGTGTGTGACAGACACTGCCTCTTGTGAATGGATATAGCTCCACTCCACTACTCAGCTTAATCTACTTTGTGTAAATTCACAGCACACCGTTATCAACAAAAAACCAAAAATAAATAAATAAATCAAGATTATAGATGACTCTGTTGTTGTAAAGAGAAAGTATCGGATAGTTTATCCAATCTGACCTTAAAATTAATAATTTCCCCAAACTTCAAAAATTCTGTATGCACATCTTCATAGAAGTCTTCATAACTACGCTCGACCTCCTCATCTGTAGACTGTAGAGATCAGAAAATCCATAAGAGTCAATTATTCACAGTAGTGGACGGCGACAAGGTAACAGAAATAACTCATGTTGATCTGGTTGGTAAATCAACTATGACTAACTAAAGAACACGCTTCAGGAACATTGAAAAAAACACTAGGAACACACAAGAGCAATACAAGACCAGCCTTGCAACCCAGCAAGGTAATTATTATATTATAACTTATATCAACACTCTGAATTTTATTTTGTACGAGTCAGTTTAATGAGTATTGTACCTATATAATAAGTATACCTTGATAATAGATATGATTAAATACACATCACCCCTGTTTAAAAAAAAAAGTACACATCCACCGGTTTAAGAACAGATTTTACTAACTTGATAGGATCGAAACATAACAAGATTGAAAGGAAGACCACAGAGAAGATTGTTAATGGTTGACAATCCTAGAGAACAGGGACAACTAACATTAGGAACTGATGACAGCAATCTATTATAAGTTATAGTAGATATCTGTCTCTGATGATGGATGGGGCCACACATAGACATACACATACAGGTAAAAAGCATGTATGTGTGCCCATGATGATATATATTTAGATACATGAATAAATATATATATATACACACACACAAACACATGCATATGTCTGTATAGCTTCTGTACATAATGTATATCTATTTATCTAACATGTGTAGCACATACACACAAACAAGTGGTAGATCGGTTCGCCCTCTAAGAATAGATCGTAACAAGTTCCCAGAATACAAATGTGCCGAATATCGGTTGAGCTTAATCATACTGGATCTTACCAGTTGTAAGTTGTCTTTCTAAAATGTCAGTGTCATTAAGTAACTATTTTTAAGAAAGAGATACGGAATGAGCAAAATAAAAACAGCTTACCTAGAAACAACTTAAAGGCTACATCTGCTAGAAACAAAAATGATGTGAAATAAGAACGTAATTGATTAGGGTTCCAGTAAAATCTAAACTAACTTAAACTAAATACTGTGACTGTATGACCAATCTGACACTAAAATCTAATGTTATCATCTTCTTACATATAAGTAGTTTTACATATAGATCAGGCGGCATGAGTCTGTCTCTAATGGATTCTTGTTCTTCTACAAATCGACCCTCGTAATAACTGCAACTGTAAGTGGCAATGTTAATGTCTGTCACAAAATTTTAGCATTGGGTCACCCATCTTCTGTTTCATGAAAAGTATGGCTCTGAAAGTAGTTAAGAAACTAGAATCAAGGAGTACAGACAACTAAATAGCTTTCCAGTGACCCACATTGAATCTTCTCTAGGTACCTAAAAGATCAAATGGATATTGTCTAATAAAAATACCAATATGATTATCCCAAAACCAGGGTTACAAACTCCCCTCCTATGTGAGCAATAACCAAAGGGCAAGTGTTTGTTATACCAAGACTTCTATTAGTCAGCATCTTAGAAGTTTATATAAGCAATTATTTGTATAATAATGTTATTAGGATCAACACTACCATGGAAAATACATTAATAAAAATAAACAGGTTGGAGAGTAGGATACAAATTGGCAAATTGCTAATAACTTTCATCTCCAATCCTCAAAGAGCCAAAACCATGGACTTCCATTGTCGATCTTGGGACATATTCTGATTTAATAAAGTCAAGGGCAAACAATAGCAAATCATGGTTTCCACTAAACAATCAAAGTTACATGCAAATTGCACAAGCAATTAAAACAATAAATAAATTATATAATGTGAGCTTTCATTTTGATGATACAACTTTCTGTAAGGTTTTTCTAATAGAATTCTGATAGAAAGAAAAAAAGATGAACTTATATAACGTGAACTTTAACTTTATACAACTTTCTGTGAGGTTGTTCTAGTAGATTATAGATAGAATGAACAAAAAGTAAGGTTATATAACATGAACTTTCATTTTGGTAATATAGCTTTCTTTAAGGTTGTTTTAATAGATTTTTTTATGCAATCACTACTCAAGGTTTTATTCGTGTATGATCAGCAGATGAATAATAAACAAGTTTGAACGGCATGGCAGCTTAAACATTTTTTTCCCCATAATTAACATGCCACCATGATCGCTGACAAGTTAGTTTAATTGGTCAATGGCAAAGACAAACCCAATTTGATAAAGCTATTAAGACGTTCATTAGAGGTCATTAGGATACTAAAATCACAGCCTGAAGCCAACAACAGACCTCAAGTCCCTCATCTTGTTCCCAGGCAAGGCCAGGTCCATTGTACATATTCTTGATAAGCAAGGTGGTAGACTTATCAGGGTAGTAATGAACCCTGTTGCAACGCAAACCAAATCGACAAGCTCCAGTTTTTAAGTGAAATGGGCAATGAGCTTTATCCTGCGAGATTATGAAACAGAAGCTCATACAGAACTGGTTGAGTACGGCAAAGACGAAAGTAGAGGTGGCACTTTCGACACATTTACATATGAACGAGTCAAATTGGATAGTTTTTTGTTTTAAAGGTCAAGTGAGTCAGCATTAAATAAAAATATATAAATAGCCATTAGCTAAAAGGGAAACGAGTCAAATGCCTTGAAACCCCATAGTATATTTAACGCATTCAACGTCCCAAACCATTTTAGTAGTATATTTAATGTAATAATACTCGTATTCTTTTTGTAATCATATTTTGTTGCACTAACTATTCATATAAAAAAGTAACATATGGACAAAAAAGTGTCTGCAGGCAGGGGCGTAGCTTATTAAGGGCGGGAGGGGGCGCCCGAACCCCCGAATTTTTTTTTGCGATGTAGGGGTATATAATTTTCGTGTAGAAAAATTTCGGTATATTAGGTTTCGACCCTCCATTTTAATAGCGTTAGGAAAAAAATAGCGTTAGGGAAAAAAAAAATTAGATCCCGACCCCCCACCAAACATAACCAAGCTTCGCCACTGTCTGCAGGTCAACCCATACAGACCCGGCATGTTCCGACCCATACTAAAAACTGACACAAAATTTACTCGGTACCCAACCCGCACATCTTGCCACCTCTAGAGGACAGTAACCGAAAGAGGCTACCACAGACCAACCTGTTCTGTTCCAAAGTTTGGGACCTGCTGGGCAACAGCATCCAGCAACTCTGCTGCTGTCGTCGGTGCATTTTTGTGAGCAGCATAGGCTTCAGATTGTGGAGGAAGTGGATTTGATGTAGGTCTATTCGGATCCTGCATATTTAAAAATGAAAAGGACAAAAACATATAAAAAAATTATAAAATGGTGCGGTGTGTTAACAAATGCAAAAAGATAATTCAATGAAAATCAAGTGTTGTACCTCTTTTTCCAGGTCTTGATTGGCTTTCTTTTTCACCCTGACTTTATTCTTCTTAACTATGATCTCATTTCCTTGCCAAATGATTTCAGGAGGCCCCTCCTCTACATACTCATATTCATCATCATCATCATCATCTTGTTCATTTGAACCTTTCTCGGGTCCTTCCTAAAATTATTGTTTTGAAAATCGACAAGTTATTTGCAGCATTATATAGAACTGTGGTGCACATGTGTATTATTTTTTACTATATGCACAAGTTAGTGGAATCACATCAGCTGCATAGTTGTTAAAAGCGATCGCCTGGTGCGCCTAGGCACAAATTTAATGCGAAGCGCATTAATTGCGCATTGAAACTCTAAGCGCCAATTCATATTCCCGGGCGAATTTATAGGAGATTTTTTTGGAGTTAACCTAATCTCCAGAAACTACCTTCAACATCTATATATATATATATATATGTGTGTATATATATATATCACATTTTCTTCTGTTTTTCCCAGGCAAATTTACAGAGAGAACAACAGAAACTGCAAAATTTAATCCAATTCTAATCAGGTCAGCCATGATTTCTCCTGTTTTTTTACTACAGTTGTTCTGTTTTTGTTTTTTTTTTTTACTAAATTTCTTCTGCGATTTAACTGAATTCTTCTCGAAATTTCTTCTTTTTAACTAAAAATTTTAAAAAGTAATAAATAATGGAATATACCTTGAAATCTGTATTAACAGCAGCATTGTTATTGTTATTATTATTAAGAAGCTGTTGTTGTAGAAGAAGAAGTCTTTCTCTGTCCTCAAAGAGTTGCCTATCAGCCTCAAGCCTCTCTTTCTCTTTCTGTTCCTCCAATTGAATCCGGCGTTGCTCTTCGGGATCGTTGGACAGAGCTTCCTCATCGGCGCGTGCTTTCTCTGCTAATTCTTTTCTGATTTGCTTCCGCTTCTCCTTCTTCAAAGCCTTACGTTTCTCCTTTCTTCGGTTCTTCGGTGGTCCTGTTTCGCCGGTGGTCGCCTGTTCTGTCATCTTCCGCTGTTGGATTGGATTTGCTTTAGTATTTGGGTTTTTGCTTTAACCAACTCTTTCTTTCAAAATTAATCCCCAAATGCTTTAAAAGGAAACTTTTTCCATTTCGAATACATGTCATTACGCAACTTTAGGTATTACATTCTTCACGAACCGAAAATTTAATATGTACATTTAATAAACTTTAAGGGAAAAATAAAAACTTTTTTCTTAACAAATCTGCATTACTGATCATTTCTCTTTAAATATATACATTAAATCCTTGGCACGTGAGAAAGACATTACCTAAAATTACGTAATACTACAATACGGATGATATCCTCATGCTTTAATACAATAATATGGGGATGGTATGCCTACTTTGGCCGATCATGGGTAATGTGGGCAGTACCTACGATATATTGTTATTGTCACATACCAGAAATCTAGTATGTATATTTAATAAACTTTTAAGAACAAATTGAATTTTTTTTTTCTTTACTAATATGCTACGTAGTATCTCTCCTAATAATAGTTAACACAATCTACTCCTTTACTATATCTATTTTTTTTTTCCTTTTTTTTTAAAGGTATCAGGAATGTTAGAAGGTCTAGCATAAGTTGTTTTAATTGGGTCCGCATTAAAGAATCCCCTAGCAGAATAGATCCTCAATTTAAATCACTCGATGAAAAATTCCTATTACCTAAAGATCCGAAGGGAAAAACTCACTTGGACCCACTATAAATCGAAATTAAATACTCATGGTCACCCCAAATATGTCTTGTAATGTTCTATCTTATAAAAGTATGTATTCATGTAGAACTGCATCAACAAGATGGGGTACAGGCCTCCCAATCTGTCCCTAGTGATTCTATGATGCTCGGTGTTTCAACAAAAAGGCCAATTTGTCCCTAGTAATTCGAACCTGATACCTCTTGTAAAGAAACATGTCTCCTTGCCACTTGGTAATTTTGGACCCGGTTTGTCATACCTCTTTGGCTTCTCAGTTCATTTCATCTAAGTTATTTGATTCGTTATTTATTGTAAGTATCTGATTTTGTTAGCAGTCAACTCATCATTTATTTGCTATAAAAAGTTGATTCATACAACATAAAATATTTATCAAAAATATATTACTTATTTGTATCTGCCTTTGTTATATTCCACGTACTGAGCGTTTGAATCAGTCGTAATTTTCTTTCCCTACGGCAGGTATTAAAAAAGAAAGGAGAGATGGACTTTTAGCTAGCTTCCGCGCAAAATGAATTGTTGAAGATCAAGGTTCAAGATTACATTAGGCTATAATCATAGTAAAAATATTATAAGGAAATCTTTATTTAATGTTTCATTATAAGATGTATCATTCTAATAGGGTTGAATGTAACACTTCATCTTTGGTTTTGAAATGGGGTGTTACGTCATAGGGGGTGATAGGTCATAAGGTGAAAAACTTCCATTTTCTAGAAAATTATGGGGGTGATAAGTTTTCATAGGGTTTATGTCAGCTATTGGAAAACTTTTATTTTCTAAAAAATTAAAAATGACGCCTTTAGTTGTATGAAATGGGATTTACTTTTCCAGTTGTATGAAATGGGATTTACTTTTCTAGAAAATTAAAAATGACGCCTTATATAGTCACATGTGTAAGGTATATAACTTACTACACATGTGTAAATACAAAAAAAAAAATTATTAAAAAGTCGTCAAAAGTATATCGAGTCGCATCTCTATTGAAAGAGGACGAAATTTAAGACCATCCATACTTTTTTTTTTCTGTCTAACGATGTACGGTTCTTGAAATAAAAGTTTTTTAATGAATTGGATGAAATTTTATGAATTTAAGATCAATGGCCAGGATTGATTTTCGCGTTCTTTTTTTTTAAGGGTTCTCAAAATAACTCACCCCAGTAAATATATACATGTCACGCTCGTTAAGCAAAAGAGTGACGAAATAATTTGTCAAAGTCTATGTGTAAACAAATGTTATTTGTGTTCATGCATGCTTTTAAGTTTGAATATGTTTCTTCTACAGGCTAGTTTAAATAATAGTGTTCAAATGAATATAACTCATTCATCAAGCAA
>JAOXNX010000028.1:6959251-6971338 GCA_028566075.1 Solidago caesia
CAGTAGACCTTCAGTATACAATCAGTAACTTCAGTAGGTCTTCAGATGATCTTCAGTTTCGAAGCTAGATTACATATTACTTAAAACTGAACTTCAGTTTTACAAAGTATAAATGTAATCATAAATATTACTTGACAAATAAAAGTCCGAAACATTTGGACTAACAACACCAACACCAGAAAAAACCCTAAATTACACTTGGTGGCGTGAAGAATTCTGAAATACTTCACACCTGTTGGGAACCGCCAACAAGTATCACTAAACCCTAATCCTCTTCTAATACAAGATTATCCCCCTTTAATTAGCGTGTAACTTTATACTCGAACAAGTGGCGCCATCAGCATTTTTTCACCATAATCTTGTAACGAAGAATGTCTGAGGGGAGCCCACGGCCACCCCCCGGATTCGAAATACCCATGAACAACAATTCACCACCCATAAGACTCACTGAACAACAAATAGATGCAATCAAACCACTCGTGCGCGAGTATTTGAGGCGGCTAAACATGCAAAGTGTGCGGACACGATTAGAATACGACGATGAAAGCGAGAGCTCGGAGGATGACGTAGCGGTAGTGACACCACCGTACAATAGCTCAGCCCACCGCTCAGGAGCCAGAGTGCACTTCAACGGGCCTCCGGCAGGGAACCATAACAACACAGGTGGTGTACCATCACCGGCAGGCCAAGGAAGTAACCCACACTTACCGCTATTAGCTGCTGGGTACGTGCAAGCCACGGGTCAGACATACAATCCACTTTATCACGGGTACACTCCCGTAACACCAGTGCACGCAACCTTCCCGTATTTCACAACGCCACAAAAACCCCAGCCTGGAACCCTACCATGCTATAGCCAATCTTTCCCGCAACACTCTAATCAATACCATACCACGCAACCATCCCAAGCGTCTTTCAATCTAAATAGCCAGTTTCAACCACAACCTAACACCCATCCGTACCAACAGTTTCAAACGCAACCACCCCTCAATCACCCTTAATTATGACCGGGACATGATACCCTTCGTGCAGTGGATAGAAGACTACCCACTTCCGGAGGGAGGCCTACTAAAAGGTATAGCAATGTACGATGGGAAGGATGACCAGGACAACCATATAAAACATTTTAACGGAATGATCAAGATGCAGAAGTGGACGGTTCCGGTTGCCTGTAACATGTTTGCCCTAACTATAAAAGATACAGCCCGGGCATGGCTGGACGGCTTGCCAACAGGAAGTGTGACCAACTTTGAAGACCTAAAGACAAAGTTCCGGTCACACTTCAGCCAGCAGCGGAAATACAAAAAGATTCATCTGGAAGCTCACAACATAAAGAGACGGGAGAATGAAATCATCCGACAGTTCATTACAAGATACACCGATGAGACCTCACTCATAAAGGGCCTCAATGAAGATCAGAAAATCTCTGGTTTTGTCCATGGGCTACGATATCAGCCATTAGTAGAATTCCTGTCCATAAACCTACCAGATAAATACACAACTTTAATGGACAAGACATACACCTTTTTGGTGGGTAAAGAAACTACCGGAGTTGTCGGAGGAACAAGCTACGCGGACCGGAGGCAGCATCCTGGAGGGAAAGAAACGAATCGAGGCCGCCAAAACCGCGGTTTCCGTAGCCATTCCTCCCCGTATCAAAAAGGGCAAGAGCCTCCTCGCAGCAGCCACGGAGCCATATGCAACTACTCAAGGCCCTCGAGAGACATTCTTGCTGCCGAAAAGGGCCCAAATAAAGCTGCCGGAGGAACACGTAACAAAGACATGACTAAGTTCTGCGATTTCCATAATCGCCACGGGCATGACACCAATGACTGCAAAGAGCTAAAGAACAAAGTAGAAGATGCAATGAAATCTGGGAAATTATCAGCCCTCCTTAAAGGAATAAAAGAGCAGGGCGCAGAGCAGGGAAAAGGAAAGCAACCTGTGGCGGAAACGTCAGGGCCCAAACCGGAACCTTTGGAAGAGCCTATCATGGCAATAATTACTGGAGAAGAAGGCAGAGAAGCAGCCCCAGGGAAGGAAGAAATGTGGAAGAATGTGGCGATAAGCTTTGCTCCGATCACAGAGAAGGAAGCTTCCGATGGCCCTGTCATTATAAGTGCGATCATAGGGAATCACCCAGTTAAGCGGGTATACCTAGATACCGGAAGCAGCTGCGAAATCATGTACGAGCATTGCTTCTTAAAGCTGAAGGCAGTACTCCGGAAAACAAAGAAAGACACGACGAGCCCACTAATTGGTTTCTCCGGAGAAAGGTCTTGGTCTCTAGGAGAAATCACGTTGAAAGTAGCAATTGGCGAAGCACCAAGAGTAAGAGTCGAACCCTTAACCTTTGTCATCATCAGGGCTGCGTCCCCTTATAACGTAATACTTGGAAGGACGGCTATGAGAAAAATGGCGATAGTGTCGTCCCCGTTGCATGCGATGGTCAAATTCCCAACGCCATGTGGCATTGGCTGCGTCAAAGCAGAGCCCACGCCGGAACGTCAGTGCGCGCATGTAGATACGCCAGAAGCAACCATTCCCAGTAGAAAGGAAGAGGCTCCGGGAAACATTACCGAAAAGTTGTTCATCAATGAAAACTACCCGGAACAACATGTACTGATAGGGAAACAATTGCAAACCGAGTATAAGAGGAAGTTGAAAGAGGTTTTACAAAGGAACAAAGATGTGTTCGCATGGATGCCTGCGGACATGACTGGCGTACCAAGACAATTGAAAATAGACGGTGAAATTATCGACACGCAACACCGACTTAAAACATGGCCTCACATGGAACCTGTAAAGCAGAAGAGGCGAAGCTTGGCTCCGGACAAGAGTAAAGCGGTTCGGGAGCAAGTTGCGGATCTTGTCAAGGCAGGAATCTTACGAGAGGTTAAATACAAGAGCTGGGTGGCAAACCCAGTAATGGTAAAGAAGCATGACGGTGGCTGGAGAATGTGTGTAGATTTTACAGACATCAACAAGGCATGCCCAATGGATTGTTACCCACTGCCCGAAATTGACTGGAAAGTAGAATCTTTGGTAGGCTTCTGCTTCAAATGTTTATAAAGGCTACCACCAAATTCAGATGTACCCAGCCGATGAAGACAAAACGGCCTTTTACACTGTAGAAGGCATCTACTGCTTCAGAAAAATGCCTTTTGGGCTGAAAAACGCCGGAGCCACTTACCAGAGGGTAGTGGACAAAGCCTTCGGAAATCAGATTGGGAGAAACCTAGAGGCGTACGTTGACGACATGGTGATCAAGAGTCAGAATGAGGAAGACTTATTGTTGGACATCGATAGACCTTTAACACGCTCTGCTCTATTAACATGAAATTGAATCCCAAGAAGTGTTCCTTTGGGGTAGAGGAAGGTCAATTTCTCGGGCACATAATCACAAAGGAAGGTTTGAAGGCCGACCCAGAAAAAATCAAAGACATCCAGAATATGAAGCCCCCGCAGGCATTAAAAGAGGTGCAAAGCCTCAACGGCAAACTAGCGGCCTTACATCGCTTTCTATCCAAATCTGTAGATAGGTTGCTGCCCTTTTTCAAAACTTTGAAGGGTTGCCTAGGCAAACAAGATTTCAAATGGACGGAAGAGGCTCAGAAGGCTTTCGAGGAACTGAAAGATTACCTCCGCCAATTGCCCACAATAACTGCTCCGAAAGCCGGAGAAACTTTGCAAATGTATTTAGCGGCATCCAGTGAAACGATAAGCGCAGTTCTGACAGCAAACAGAAAAGAAGGCCAGTTGCCAGTGTACTATGTTAGTAGGGTCCTGCAAGGGCCCGAAACAAGATACCCCGAAATTAAAAGACTAGCCTTGGCTTTAATCCATGCAGCACGGAGGTTACGAAGGTATTTCCAAGCACATCCCATACAAGTCCTAACGGACAAGCCCGTCAAACAAGTTCTCTCTAGACCGGAAGCATCCGGAAGATTGGAGAAATGGGCTGTGGAGTTGGGCGAACACGAGATTGAATTTCGACCAAGAAGCTCCATAAAAGGTCAAGTATTAGCAGATTTTTTAGCTGAAACATTCCCAACGGAGCCAAAGGGAAAGCGAAAGACTGGTACAGAAACCACACCTGCCAGAGAGGCAGCTCTGGAAACATGGAAGTTATTTACAGACGGAGCATCTAGCGCAGATGGCTCCGGAACAGGCCTAATACTCACTAATCCAGAAAGGCAAGAATTCACCTATGCTTTGCGCTTTAACTTCAAGGCCTCGAATAACGCTGCGGAATACGAAGCCCTCCTGGCCGAGTTGCGGATTGCCAAAGAAATGAAGGTCGACCATATACATGTTGTGTAGATTCTCAGATAGTAGCTTTCCAAGTTGATGGGACCTATTAAGCTAAGGAACAGATCATGAAAAAGTACTTGGACAAAATTCGTGAGATCAGGCAGCAGTTCAAATCCTTCCTAATTTGTGAGTATGCTCGCTTCAACTTCTTTCGCCCACCTAACAAAGAAGGTCCTGGTCGAAACGTTGGAAAAAAAGTTCAATCGAAGAAGAAACTCCAGTTGCACCCATTGAAGAGGAGGGCACTACGTGGATGACACCCATAATTGAATACCTCACGAAGGGAACGCTGCCAGCAGATAAGG
Organism: Solidago caesia; assembly: GCA_028566075.1. Classification (NCBI taxonomy): domain Eukaryota; kingdom Viridiplantae; phylum Streptophyta; class Magnoliopsida; order Asterales; family Asteraceae; genus Solidago; species Solidago caesia. Next base: position 6,963,871 of record JAOXNX010000028.1, read on the forward strand.
ATGAAGCCAGAAAAATCAGAATCAAGGCTCCGCAGTACACTTTAAAGGAGGAAGGGTTATACAAAAAATCATACTTAGGCCCACTATTAAGATGCGTAGGCCCCAGGCAAGCCAAGGAAGTGATTAGAGAGATCCACCAAGGGGCCTGCGGCCTACACGCAGGTCCTAGAATGGTTGTAGCCAAAATTACAACAATGGGGTACTACTGGCCATCTATATATCGGGACACTTTGCAAGAGATCCAAACCTGTCAGCCTTGCCAAATCCATGTCGTGGCACCTAAGGCACCAAAAAGCGAGGTTATCCCAAATTCCAAATCACCTCAGCCTGGCCCTTCATGAAGTGGGGCATAGACATCGTCGAACCTTTCCCGAAGGCTCCGGGGGGAGTAAAATTTCTAATCGTAGCTATCGATTACTTCACCAAGTGGGTCGAAGCAAAACCTCTGGCCACTATTTCTGGAAAGAACGTAGAAAAATTTGTATGGGAGCAGGTCATAACTAGGTTCGGAATCCCAAAAACCATAGTCAGTGATAATGGGAAGCAGTTTTGTGAAGGAGTTTTTCCCCAGTTCTGCCGGAACCTAGAAGTCCAACAGTGTTTCACCTCCGTGGCTCACCCACAAGCCAACGGCCAGGTGGAAGTAACGAACAGGGACATCGTAAAGGGGATAAAGACCAGGTTGGGAAGAAGCCAAAATGGCTGGCTAGATGAACTCCACCAAGTCTTATGGGCTCACCGGACGACGCCAAAAACAAGCAATGGCGAGACACCTTTTAGCTTGGTTTACGGCTCCGAAGCCATGATTCCACCTGAGGTGAGCGTACCCACCATCCGGAGGTTTAATACGGAAGTCGAAAGTGAAGAACACTTGAGAGCCAATTTGGAGCTACTTGAAGAAAGGAGGGAAGTAGCCTCAATAAGAGAGGCAGCCTACAAAAACCAGATGAAGAAATACTACGATCGTAGAGTCAAAAAGGAAGCCTACCTCCCCGGAGATTATGTGTTCAGAAATAACGACGCAAACAAGGTCGAAGGGCTAGGAAAATTGGGCCCCCAGTGGGAAGGTCCCTATGTAGTTACCGAAGTTTGCGGAAACGGAGCCTATAAGTTAGCAACATTGCAAGGAGAAGATCTTCCTAGAACCTGGAACGGCTCACAACTTAAAAAATGTTATGTGTAGTTGTCAACCCAATGTAATAGGCTCCGGCCTCCATTTTGTAAAGAAAATTAAGGCTATTACACGGCCTAATTTAAATTAATGACACTACAAGTATTTTTATACTCCTTATCTGTTATACTATAAATGTTAAAGAAGCAGCGATCGATCCACATCATCGCATGCGGACGCGGTAGGCTCGCAACCTTACGTCGCAGGGTTGACCCTGCAAGATGTGAACGGGAACAAGCTTCCTAGACATCTAACGGCAGTCCTCTGAACGCTCCAGCAAACGAGTAGATGAAGCCGTAAGCCCAAGGTCACCTTGGCAAAAAACAAAGCCCGAGACCAAGTCTTGGCACGAAAACTTTTATATGGCTTTGAAACACAAAGTCCGAACCCAACTAAAGAGTTGTGTTAGGGCGTAGCCTAAGAAATTCCACATGCAATAAAGGATTCATACAACATTTGGGCAAAACAAAGGGCTATAAACCAAAGTATCCCAAGTAATACGATAACACAAATAGACTATATGAGCACTCTAAATAAGATAAAAGCAAAATATTGTCATGAGTCAACAAAGACTCTTACAAACGATAAGAAGTAAAGTATCCAAGGAAAATCATTGTCTGAGAGCCAACAGATGCCTTTTAAACACAAATAGAAAGTCATGGGGGAGCCACCACGGAGCTAGACGGAGCACTTGTAACCGCAGGCTTGGGAGGAAACAGAGCTGGTTCAAGGCGGATCCACTCTGAGGCAGGAAGGTCTGCGCTGGAGGCTAGCCGGAGAAGGAAGTCGTACTCAGCCTATTGAAAAGCAAGGGCCGCAGCTTTTAACTGAGACATCGCTTGTGGATTGTACCCGGGCAAGGTGGTAACATCCAAACCCGGACGCCCCCTCAGCCTCTCCAAGCTGCGGTGACCACCAAAAGCTACGGCACAATTCTGCACCTTAGCCATCTCCTTGGTAAACTCACAGCTTAAGTGGAGCTTCCGGACCATAGAGGGAAGAGCTTCCGCTATCTGTTTCTTTTCAAGTTTGGCCGCCGCAAGCTCCTGCTCCAAGTCTTAGATTTTCTTTTCCATATCCCTGCCTTTTTCCGTGAGCTTCGTCAAATCCAACACAAAAGTCTCCGCCTTCTCCTCCGCAACTTTAGATCTCCCCTTCCACTCTTCCTTCTCAACCTCCAGACTGTTGAACCTCAGACGCAACCTCTCAAGCTCCTGCTCCACCATCTCTGTTTTCTGCATCTCCATTATCTTTTGAGTTTTTAAATCCTCAAGCTGCGAGTTCACAAGTTCAGGGTTCACGCTGTCTTCCAATTTTTTGAGCCGGCGGCGCAGTATGTTGTTGTGACGGTTGAATATTGACCTCTCCGCTTCGGCTACTTTCCAACGCCTGCAATATTCAGCCTACGGATACCAAAGTAAGAAATAATGATAGATTAACAACTATACACACAAGTAACAAAGAACAAAAGTAAAAGATGTGAAAACGAACCTAGACACACATGCTGCGAATAGCCGTTTCATTAGCATAATCGCGAAAGGACCCGTGAGTCCTCAAGACCAGGTCGCGTAGACGAGAGGGGACCATAACTCCTTCCACGAACTCCATTCTCTCTTCCTCCGTACCCAAATCACTTGTCAGCGGGATGTTCGAAAAAGATACAGCAAAAGGACCATCCCCTTCCGGAATGTCCGGAATCTGCATAGATGGAGGGCCTAAGCTATGAGAGGGGGTAGGAACGTAATAATCACCCGTAACACTAACCTCGTGCCCTGAATCCTCCACGTTGAGAACCTATTTGTTGGCATCAGGAGCATGACTGGAGCGCCCTCGAAGAGCATGAAGAGCCTTGGCACCCTTTCCCCTCCTCGGAGCAAGACCAGCACCGGAAGGATCCTCCTCTTCATCTCGGAGCCTATAAACACCTCCGGCAGGCTCCCTTAAACGGATTCCCTTTAAAGTTTTTGATTTTTTTCCAACATTAGAAGCCGCAGCACCAGCTTCACTTTCTTTCCTCTTTGACTGTTTAGGCCTACTACTCGTAGCCTCCCCACCACCTGTCTTCACCTTCTTCCTTCTCAACTGATCTTCATGCGCTTGCAAGATCTCCCCTTTTCTCTCTACAGACTTAGCATCATCAGGCAACACGGTGACTTCTCGATCTATAGCTTCATGCACAACTTCTGGAACCTATTCACACTCCTGAACATCCGCCTGAAAATCCGCGTCCATCAGGCTCTCCTCCATGAAATCCAAGAAATTCATAACTATAAAAAGATAAAGCCAAAATTCAAACGAAGTTTATTAGTCATACATCAAAAGTGCAGCAAAAAGACACGGAAAACAAATAATAATAATAATAATAGTAATAATTGGAAAAGAAGAAAAAAGGAGGGCGAGCAGAAAGGGCTCCGGACGCCATACCCCTCTCGTCCGCTTTAAGAATCCGCGGAGCAGCAGGATGATGCGCCCACACAGGACTTAATTTAGCCAAGTACAATATCGGCTCCGGCAGGATGCGGCTACGAATAGCAGGTGTATATAGCTTTTTCAGCAAAACATGGTCAAAACCCTCCGTAGGCATTGGATCGGCCAAAGTCCCTCGGGCCTCACCCCTCATATTTAATACACCCAAGTTATTTGGACCTACGACAGACGCATCCACATAAAAAAAAATATGTTTTTCCATCCCTTGACAGAGTCCTTTACACCAAAAATACACTCCGGCAGATCAGCATCCGGACACTTCTCTACCGTATACCAATCTTCAGCACTAGCTAACCTAATAAACTTTCGAAACAAGGCAACTGTAGGTTCACTATCACGGGCCCGGCAACATACCTCAAGCATCGCAATACAAAGGGCTCCGAAAGGAGTAATTTGTGATATATGGCAACGGTAATACTTTAGGACATCTAAAAAGAACGAAGTGAACGGAAGTCTAATATTGGCCAACTCAAACATGGCAAAATACAACCCTATCTTACCTGCCGGAGCTCCTCTAATTGTGTTCGTAGACCGCGGAACAACGTAGCCAAAACCAGGTGGAAATCTATAATTAGACAATAATTCCACCAACTCTTCCTTAACGATAATACAAAACTGAACATGTAAATCCTTTTTATTACCCATACGGAAATGACAAAATAAAAGGATGCAAAAAACACACCTGCGAAAAACTACGAGAGGTTAGGAAGAGGTTGCGGAAGCTACGGGACGCAAAGAGAGAGAGGGAGAGCACAGAGAAGAAGAAAACAGAGAAGTGTGAAAATGAGGTTTCAATCCCCTATTTATAAAGAAAAAGGGAACGGGTAGACAAGACGTTTGAAGTGACCGCCCCCAAGATTGCGACATGTGGCACGTGTACGCCATCAACGGATGGATCGATATCCCCTTAAAAAAGGGGGGGGGGGGCAAGGAAAATATATAAGTACAAAAATATACATACCTCATAAACGGCTGCGGAATATAATAATGTACATTTTTGTCACCCTCCGAAAAAAGGACAAAAACCTAGCCCACCACTTCATATGCATGCAATACTAGGCTGGGGGGCTTGATGATGTACCATCCCTTTAACAAGAATTAAGCCCAGCCGGAGCTTTTAATAGATAGAGTCCGCAGCATTCCAAGGTTGCGGTCTGACTTCGCCTTAGATAAGAAAACAGTAACAATCTTGAATGATGACCGCAGTATCAAGGTCTACTCGGAGCCTTCATCAAACCGTAACCATTCCCCATGGTTACGATTCCATACCCTGAGCAAGACAAAGGCCATTAATGCATCAGAAAAGTACCTCCGTGTCTACCAAACTCTTGTCTCTATTCTGCAGGTCAGACAAAGGTCCACGCTACAGGACACACCGAATAACGGCCTCCTGCACCAATGATGTCATGTTCAAGGGATCAGTGCAGGAGCTCCCCTACAGCTACTATATATACCCGCCCTTGATCTCCATTCAAGGGGATGACACCAACACTAGAAAAAACCCTAAATCACACTTGGTGGCGTGAAGAATTCTGAAATACTTCACACCTGTTGGAAACCGACAACAAGTATCACTCAACCCTAATCCTCTTCTAATACAAGATTATCCCCCTTTAATTCGCGTGTAACTTTATACTCGAACAATTATTATAATTTTGCCAAGTCATGGTGCACTCTATAAATTCCAAGGTCCATTGTTTTCCATCGATGTTGAAGAATAGTTGTGCAAAATCTGAATCTTCAGCTTTTGTTTTACAATCTTTTAGCTATTCATGGAGAGTATACAAAACCAAGAGTCTTTGAGAGCTATTATGTAGTGTTTTGCATGCTTGGGTGTAATTGCCATATTTATTTAGGTTCCGTTTGGTTTGCATTCAAGATTGGTAATGGGAGTTGAAATGGAATTGGGTTTGAAAGAAAATTTAGAAAAAGAAAGAAAGATATTAGATAATATGTTAAATATAATAAATGAGATAAAATTGGAATGATTAGCGTGAGAGAAGGTGAAAGAGAAAGAGGGAGTAATGAATTTAAGTGTGTGAGAGAGAAGGTTATTTGAGCATGGGGTATGGGGGTTGACCCCGACCCTGATGCCTAGGTGGCAGCTCGGCGCCGCACCACCACACCTGGTTTGGGGTTATTCATTGTAACGCCGAGTTCATAGTCACACAATTCGTTGACTACCCACGAATCTCGTATGCATTCGGGCGAGTCTGATTCGCATTCGAAAGCGAACTAGTTCGGCACCAGTTCGCGAATCCTAGGGAGAAAATGGCAAATCGAGAGTAGAATTGTGCGAACCCGAAGGGCCGGTTCGGTGACTTATGCTGGTCCAAATCGCGAATCTGGAGGCTTGGGTTCGCGAATCCCAGAAGTGTCCATTAGTTTCTGACCTTTGGTTTCCAAATCGTTGCCGTCACTTTCTTTCTTGTTCTATGGTGGCGGTGGATGATGACGATGATGAGGTGGAGGCGATGGGAGTGGCGATGTGGTGGGGTGGATGAAGAAGAGATGAAGAGGAGAATATGACTTATTGAAACCCAAAACGGTTGTGGTGATGTTGTGGAAGCGGTGCTGGGTGGTGATGTTGTGGAGATGGGTGGTGATATACTGGGGTTTTTATGTTGAGATACAGTGATAAGTGTGATGTTGATGAAGAATACGTTTCTTTTACTTTATATACACTTGTTCTTTTTCATTTTAGCCCCTTGATATTTTCTTTCTTTAATAATTATCCAAATGTATAAGTCTTCCAAATATGTGCACATATAGTCCCTCATCTTATACCTACAATTTTTATTATACAAAACTTATAAGCTAATATAAAATAAACACGTTTCTAATACATATAATTTCAAAAATTATACCTACAATTATATTTTTCTTATACAAAACTTATAAGCTCATATAAATATAAACATCTTTAAAGTACTTTGAAATTGGAGTATCTAATACGAATCTAGTGTTGTATTTTAATATCGGGTACATCGAACCGGATCGTATCGAAGCGAATCGAAATGAGCCTACCCCCCTTCGAACTGGATTTTAGAGACCTAGCGAATTGCGAATTCGTATCGCGAACTCGTATCGGAGCGAACTCGAATTATGTGACTATGGTTGTATCTTCACTTGATTGACTATATATATATATGTGTAAATTTTTTTTAATATTTTGATTTTTAATTTGGAGGGCTAAAGCAAACTTTTAAAATGAAGCTTTTTTGATTAGACTTCTGACATATTAATATGTTGTTTTTTATTTATTGCGAAGTTATCTTTTGAGCTTTTGTGGTGCAGAATCTTTAACATAATCAATGTAGTAAGTCTTTCAAGTGATGAATTATTCTATCAATTTAAACACGACATTGTTCTATGTGCGACATAAACATTTGAGAAAAAAATAGCGAAGTTTTCTTATACATGGTTAAGGGCAAGTATATACGACCTTACATAATCGGGGGCCTTAGAAACTTGGGGGCCTAAATTTGTAGCTTTAGCAGTTTAATCTTTGAGACACCCTTGGGATTTGACATGGACTCATTGCTTAATTAGTCTTGGAACGAAAGGTGATAATTTATGAACCTTTGATATAAGTATTTCTCAATTTTACTTATTTATTTATTAATGTGATGCAGGTAACATACATGCACATAAGTCTAGCTGATTGCCTATCCGAAAATGCTGCAGTTTTTCCCAGTTTTTCTCGTTGTTTTGATTACAACCACGCTACTCGTGGTCCGTGTTCTGTATGTTATATTCCAGAGTAGCAAACCGATCCCTAAAACTTCTCAGAAGCATTTGAGTACCCTT
>JAOXNX010000028.1:7042461-7052651 GCA_028566075.1 Solidago caesia
TTTTGATATGCCATATTATGGAAGGAGATAATCATTAAATTATCTTCCTCTCTAAGAAAGAGAAAACCTATAAAAGGATATCTCTAAACCTAAAAATCGGCATAACACATAGCCGAAAAAGACCTTACCTCCTAATTGGCGTAAAAGGAGTTCCTTACCTTCACGGAATCGCCAATAAACACCACAAAAACACATCACTCATCCCATCATCCAATCTAAAAAGGTAATCGCGGTTTGGTGACCAATCAATTGGCGCCATCCATGGGACCAAGCTGAAATACTTCACGAAAAACTCACCAATCTTACCACGAGAAAGATTCGCTAAACCATGACTACCACCAGCCAATATACTCTCCCGACCACCGCATCTCCTGCTATACCATTGACACCTGTAGGCCCTATGCCCCCACCAATGGGAGGTCCTGAAGAGGCGGCGGTGTCAACAGCCTTAACCGCTGGAGTGCCGCCTGAGTCTGGCACCTTCAGGAATCAATATAATCGTTGCACCTCCCTGGATCTCAACAGATTGCTCGACCTACTCGTATGCAAGGAACGTCACGTTTAGGCGCTAATCGGGCCTCTACCTCGACCGAGGGAGTAGATCCAGTAGATGACGCTTATCTCATTAGGAACTACGAGCAGTTAGCGGGGGATTAAGGTGAGTAAGGTAGATGGGATTCGTGGGTGGCATCAATAGAACTTTCTCTTTTGAAAACGACGTTGATGAAGAATGGGAAGTCGAAACCCCAGATGACCGACCTATACAGAATGCTCATGTTCGGAGAAAAGCCTCAAGAGAGGCTCACCCAAGACCAACTGAAAACCGCAATGTCCCTAGGGACAATCCTAATGCTACACCGGCCACACAATTATAAGGGATCCCTACCGCTGCCACTGCAACTACAACCGTGCCTCCTGGAGCTACATCCGTAACAAACCATCAAGAGACAAATCATCAGAATATTATCCGCCCACAAGATTTCTCAACCCCGGGACCTGCTCTGGGGTACACACCCATGCTGCAAGGATATACCCCGGGATACTTTCCCTCACCTCCGGGATATTTCCAAATACCTCCGGGGTACCTTCCCTCGGGATATGGGCAAGGACCTCGAAGTCATTTTACCCCAACCACCGACAATCGCCCCATCGTCCCTCAAACAAACATGCCACCTCAACATAACGCCACTCAATCACTGGCAAGTCGCGCCCCACCACCGGAAGGGCATTTAGCACCACATTCTATAGGAATGCCCCATTTAGCCAACAACCTACTCTCCGAGCAATTTAATATTTCACACTACCCTTACTATGCACCATGGCTTCACCCATATGGAACCCCCTCAGAACAACTATGTCATGCCACCGTTGAGGAACAACCCGAATCAAGGAACTCCCTTACTAGGAGATGGCTTGGGAGATTCCCCCCTCGTTGAGTGGATCCAGCAATACCCTCTACCAGCAAACATGAAATGCCCCTCCGTATTGGGAACTTACGAGGGTAAGGATGATCCGGACGACTTCTTGCAGGCATTCAAAGGGGCTGTAGAAATGCAAGCTTGGAGCGATCCAGTGGCTTTTCGAGCTTTCAGTTGGGGTATTAAAAGGAGATGCACGAGAATGGTACAATGCCTTGCCCAAAGGATCCATAACCAGCTTTTCAGACCTCAAAGCTAAGTTCCGCTCGCAGTTCTACCAACAGAAAAAGCATAGAAAGACACATGTCTCAGTTCATAACATAAAGCAAAAAAGAGAACGAAGGTACCAGAACGTTTATATCCAGGTACACCAACGAAACTCAAGAAATAGCTTAACTTCCTGAATCTCAGAGGGTATCGGGTATGATTCATGGGCTTCGAGCCGTGGCCCTAATTGAACACCTAAGCATCGATCTTTCGAAGACTTATAATGAGCTGAAGAATAAAGCTCTTATTTGGCTTGACTCCAAAGAAACTGCAGCTAATGTTCGGGCTTGACTCCCATGCAAGATGATGACTCCTCAAACAGAAAAAGGAAACAGCCGATCACAAGTGGAAAAGAAAGTCAAAGCAAGTATCCATTCAACCGAAACGAAAGGACAAGGGACTTAGGTGGACTTGCAGAGCTCACGAACCCAAGACAAATACTCGCTACGGAGAGAGTAGCAAAAACTTTTACCCCACCTCCGAGATTGAATAGCAAAGGAAGGCGTGATTTCAACTTATACTGTGAGTTTCACGCCGATCACGGACATGATATCAATGATTGTATACACCTGAAGAGAGCAATAGACGAGGCCGTGAAAACCGGAAAGCTATCGCATCTGGTAATCGGGATTCGTCAAAATGCAATGGCTAAAGAAGAACAAACCAATGAGGCTATCACAAGAGACCCTCCAGAAGCAACCATTTACATGCTATACAAAGAAAAAGAGGAGGAAGGAATGGGAGAGTCTTCCGAGGAGTCCGATACCAAAAATATTGCAAAAACAGATGAGGCCTCTCCATAGGTAACTCAAACGCCATCCCATCTGTTTCCTTTTAAAGAAAGCAATGGATAGTTTTTTTTCATGGCAATGATGTAAACTACCCAAACTATTTTAATAAAGCTTTCTATTTTATTTACAATTATTCTTATACCCGGTGGAGGGTCGCTCCCTACCGCTTTGTTTCTTACACCCGCGCGCATGATTCCTAAGACGTGCAATATTAGTACAATGTATGACTAAGGGGACGCCCGCATAACATATAACTAAATTCGCATGTGAGGATTAACAATCATACAAAACTAAAATCCCATAACGAAGCACGCAATCTTTAACAAACACATGAAGGAACTACCTTCGTTATATACGAAAGGAACCCACCTTCGTAGGAACCACCTTCGTCACATACGAAAGGAACCACCTGCGTTATATACGAAAGGAACCACATTCGTAGGAACCACCTTCGTCACATACGAAAGGAACCACCTTCGTTATATACGAAAGGAACCACCTTCGCAGGAACCACCTTTGTTACAACGCAGGAATAATCTTCGTAATATACGTATGGATAACCTTTGATAGAGCTTCGCACATACAAAGTATTACTTTTAGTAAGAAGCAACACCTATGGTTCAAAGAGCTTATATCCTATACAGAGCATTCCATAGTAAGAAGTGGCCCACACAAACCACAAACAAAAACACAACGAATGCATCAAAAGCTACTTTTAAACATAATACCAGCCTAAGTGTTCGAATAACAAAGCACACAAATTGTTTTCAAAGGCCAATGGCCTTGGGATTGTTCAAATAGCAGGTCATGAAATTAAGCGATGGAGGTACCATCGACAGGAAGATCTTGGGGAGGAGCTGGAGATAAAGAGCCTGGCTGTGCAGAAGTGGGGACTTGCTGAATCTTTTCAGGCTTGATGGCAAGGAGCTCATGATAGGAAGCTTCCGGGTTAGATGATATCTTTTCCACGAAAGGAAACTCTGTGCACTTATAATCCTGTACAACTTTTTCAATCTTCACAGCAACACCAGGATCATAATCTACGCGCTCCTGTAAGTTCACTAACCCTTTCTCACTCAGCTCCTTTAGGATCATAGCCCTCTCGTCATCCCTGTTATATGAGATGACAGGACCAATCCATTGGCCTAATTCCTCGCTGTCCACCAACGCCCTGCAAGCATAAGGAATCACCTCCGTAATAAGCCCCGCTCGTTCAGCATCATGCTCCTGAACCCGCTGAGTCAGCTCATTGACTAAAGTCTTCATCATGTCCACATTCGCCTTCTCCGGACCCAGCTCTAACAGGCTCTGAGCAAGTTTAGCTTTCACATCCTTCAGCTCATCACTCTTCAACTTAATCGCAGCCTCACCTTCCCCTACCTTTTCTTTCAGAACTTCCACCTGCCCCACTTTCTCCTCTAGCTGTTTCACCTTTGCATCAGTTTCCTTAGCACTAGTACGAAGATCAACACAATCTTGTTTTTTCTTCTCTAGCAGATCCCACAACCTCCTCAATTCCACAGCCCCTTCCACCATGCGGATACTAGCAGCAACTCCAATCTTTTGATGCCTCTCATAATCTTTGTTGAAAATTTTTACAAATTTTTCATAAAGGCACTCCTCTAGCCCCCTAAGTTGCTCCCTCTCCTTCGGGGTCGCTTTATACCATTCATCACCAGAACTTGAATCCTCTTCCAAAAAAATAAAATAAAATAAATACAATAAATCATATATATGATACAACATATACCCGCAAACATAGGGGAGCAGTTCAGGGATAGCCACAGGAAACTAACCTGGCCCCTCGTTCAAATGCTCAGCAGCAGCAACAGCAGTAGTCGGAACCTTGGTGGTTTTTCTTCTTTTTTGTCGGGGTCCTAGGAGGAAGATTCCCCCCCCCCCCCCGGCTTCGACCTCAGACGAGAAGCCACCCCTCCCTCTACAACTTGTGCCTTTCCCTTTGTTGAACCAGTAATCACCACCTCTTCCTCAGCCTGAACCTGAACACCCTCCTCCCCAGTGACTCCCTCAGAGGTAGCCACTCCCTCCACAGGGGGAGGGATAGGCTCCTCTACAAGGGGAGGCCTACTTGACACCTCAGCCTCTCCCCCTAGATGAGGGGATCCCATCTGAGAAGTGGAGCCAATCACCATTGGCGAGCCATCAGCAAGTCCAGCCGTCCCTCTTCGCACAAAGCTCATAAACGACATATCTGCAAAATAAAACTTCGTTTAGAATCAATGTCTGAACTTCCTTTAGACAAACTCATAAAATAACTTACCATCAATGGCCTCCTCGCCAGCAGGAAGAGTGGCGATTACGCCAGCTTTGAACAACACACTCTCCAGATAAACCCAAATGACGAAGTGATTTTCACACAGTTTCTTAAACAACGGACTATTATCTACACCCTCTGGGAGTGGATCAATGGCTGTACTTTCTACAATCAAGTTCTCCCTATCAACTAACGACTCACAACCCACATGAAAAAGACTTGCACTCACAAACACAAATTCCTTCTTCCAGTTTCTAATATCTACCCCTCCCTTTTCAAAACAACCTACACCCCTGGCTCTATTGGCAATCGTCACCCATTCTCCAACATCACAAATTGTCGCAAAACGCCTAAATAGGTTTACATTGGGCTCGCCGCCAAGAGCACGACACATGATCTCAAAGGCCATAATCTTCGAGTGGCCTTGCGGATGCATCAGAGATACATGGCGCCCATAAAACTTCAAAACATCTATAAAAAAAGGGGGAAAACGGATATCGCACGCTGCTAACGGTAAAAGATTTTATATACATCCCTACATAACCCGCAGGGGGCGACATGATAGTTTGGTTTTTAGTAGGAAGACACACTAAATCGGTTTGATTGGGGAAAAATCGTTGGGCAAACTCTGCTAATTTCGCTTGAGTTACACTTGATGTCATTATACTAATGCCTACTTTAGCCATCTCGTTATGAAAAAGCAAACTAGGGTTTTTTACGAAGATTGGGGGCGTTACCTGATCAGTGCGATGACAATGCTGGATGCAAACGGGAATGTTGCCGGAGATGACATAATCGTCGATGGTAACTGCGATCGCCGATAAAGGAATCGTGGATGTATGTAGTACCGTTTGGTAAGTGATAATATTTATGGGCGGTATCAAATGAAGCCTTAGGTTTTTAATTCAAATTTTAAATAAATCTAACTTTCCTCCCTTTGACCACTCTTGACCCGGTAAATACATTTTTTTGACTATAAGTTTAAAGCAATGTCCTTTGTAGTCCCTCTCTTTAAACTGGGGGGCTTGATGATATACCCCTTCGTACATACGAAGAACTGAGTATACGAAGCTATATAGCGGACGCTAACCATAAGGAAGGGATCATAATCCTCTCCTAGAAATTCGACACTAAATCCGGATTAATATAAACCAGATATACATTCCGTAATATGAGGAACGTGAATAAAGGCAACTAAATCAAGATAAACATTATCTTGATACACCATATCATGGAAAAAGATAAACATTAGATTATCTTCTCTTCCAAGAAAGAGATAACCTATAAAAAGATATCTCTATACCTCAAAATCGGTATGACACATAACCGAGAAAAACTTTATATCCTAATTGGCGTAAAAGGAGTTCCTTACCTTCGGGGAATCGCCAATAAACATCACAAAACACATCACTCACCCTAGTATCCACTCTCCTTAGGTAATCACGGTTTGGTGATCAATAGAATCAATGTCAAAGAAATGGGTATTCAAGGTTTTAATTAATGTGTTCTCATATGTTAACCTTCAAACTGACATGTGTTAATTGGCACTACCAAATGGTAGTCTCAGGGGTCCTCTTATTTCCACCTCTTTTTATTTATTTTAACCCCTTAATGTATAATAATTTATCCATAATATATAAACGTTTACTGTACAATAAAGATGTACAATTAGGAATAAAGATAGTAGAAATAAATACTCTTTATGTGGGTAGCAAGACGGGATACATGATGCTAAAATATGTGCGAATTTTTTATAAAGCAAATAAGCCGTTTAATTAAGTAATGAAATAATTTGACTTTCTTATATCTAATACATAATATCGATTAATATATTTTCATTTAGCTAGTTTAACCTTTAACAATATATGCCACTTATTTTAAAGTGAAACCTAATGTTTGGGTTTACCAATTAACTAGGGGACGTGATATAGTTACACACCTAATGATTTATTTACTACGTCCCATTAACTAGGTACAACTCAACCAATTACTATACTTACCGAATCACACTTACAAATACGCATACAAAAAAAACACACACACACAAACACCTAGACCATCTTTAACGTACTAGAGCACGTTCGCCGACCTTTTGGCTCTAACACGCCAGGCCTTCGGCATATTGGCCGGCATATTGGATCAGTTGGCTACCGCGTTGGAGAGTTAGGCGTATTTTAAATGGTACGTTTGGTATGATGATATGACGCCAACAAACTGAGCTTTCAGTGTTGTGGTTACGAATAAAAGTGGCTTAGTTTGTTGAGTCAATATGTCGATGATATGACATTAAGAGGCAACGATAAAATTTTTTTTTACTTTGGCCTCAACTTTTTCCATGAAACAAAATGCCCAGAGACTAGACATAAATTAATGAGAATGGTATAAATAATTTAGTGGTGAGACAAACAGAAAGACAAAAGACAAAGACTGACTATGACAATACATACAAAAGGTAATCTAAAGCAAAAGTTGATGCTAAACAAACTTATCATGTTTAAAAGGATTCTCATTAGGAGCCACAATCTATCTTTTATTTGACTAATCTCTAAGTTCTTTATTAGAAGAATTTAATTATCTTTTTAATTATCTACCAACTAGTACCCCAGCCATACCAATTATAATACTTAATTATTAACTTATATATATAATTTTTTTTTTTTTGAAGGTTGAGTTTCGATTCAGACGTGAGTGGAGGCGGTTTTAACCTGCTATTTACAGGACCTCCACACCCCTCCTTATAGAAAATACCTTTGGGATGTAAACCCCCAGGTTCGAACCTGAGACCTGTGGTAACCTCACCCCCGGGGCCCCACATAGTGGATGATTAGAAAGCTCCTGGCCAACTCACCTAAGTGAGTTGGTTATATATATAAATTATTAATTAATGATTAACACCAAGGGAAAATTAGAAAAGGGCACTTTTGAGGCGTCCAGTCCATGGAGTTAGTTATACCGCAAGCTAAACTTACATACCATTAATAGTAACCTCATATCATAAGATAGGAGATTATACTCATTAGGCTGATGGGAATGGGGGTAGGTGGGCACGCCCTTTGTCAGCATTTAACTTCCTTTTTTCTTTTTTTTATTTACATTTATATTATTATTATATGTGTGTGTGTAAAGTCAAAAGGGCACCTCCGTTATCAAAGGAACATGACACATTTTTCAATGGTTTGCTACCTGTAAAAAAGTACAAAAAAGTACCAAAAGATGGGTGGGCACGCCCCCCATTCCCATTGGTCTTATAGTGCATTAACGAACTTACTAAAAGATTAATATTTTAATGACAGAATCATATCATTAGCTCTCATCTTATAACTTTATAAGGAAAAAACCATGCACTTGCATTTTAATGTATTTAAATGCATATCTATTAACCCTTATAAAAATTGTCTCAAATATCAATTTTACCCTAACTCATATTTACCAAATCAATATTTTACCCTTATCCGTGTTAATTTATATCAATATCTTTTTTTACCTCTTAAAAATCAACCAGATTAATTGTAAACTTGATTTTAGAAATGATTTATATTAAAAAAAAAATTAAACGACAAAAAGAATATATATTATTAATAGAAAGGATTTTAGAAATGATTTATATTAATAAGTATCAATTCAAATCTAAACATTTGGCATTTTAAATAATCATTTATCCTTTTTTAAATTCCAAAAAACTAAATTCTAATAAGTTAGAATTAATATAAAAAAGCTGTATAAATCTTACTTTACTGACTCATAGTAACATCAGAGAAATTAAGAAATTACTAGAAGCTGTTGCAACCGCTGCATCGCATGAGTATAATGCTAATACAGTTGTACTTGTGTTCATGCATCTCATGTTTTTTTTTTTTGAAGGACAGAAAGTATATATACATATATTAATAAGGCCACTCGCAAGATGCTAGCAGCAAAGAAAATGTACAATTACAATCTAGAAATCAACAAGTTACCTATTATAAATTCATCCCGGGTCTTTAACGGGAAAAACTACAAAAATGTTGAAAAAAACTTGTGCTAATTACGATACTCGAGATAAGAGAAAAAACCCCATCTAATGAGGCGATGCCACCGGTTTTCATCCCACCGATACCAACAACACAAGTGCAAAAACACCAGTCTAGCTTAGGACCAACAATGTTTCCCATCAAACGTACAAGAGCAAAGCTAGCTAGTACCAGCACTCGGATCACTCCAACCATACCCGAAAATGAAATCGGCATGCCTCCAGATGCGCCTTACTAGCTAGCTCGTTTATATATGGCACATGGTTTTTCCCTCTTAATTTTCTAAGTACAAGGAAATAAGTATTCTGTCTTCCCTTAATCACTATCTATTTTTAGATAACTTAATTAATTAACGAATATAAAAAAAAAATTCAACATTAATTAAACTGTTAACAAACAAAATTATACTCCGTAATACTTACTTGGCGATCCATCACCAAAAAGTCTCTTTATTAGACCATCACCGTAGACCTTTATCCTAAGACTGCAACTGGCGAAGCTGACCACCCCTACTTCTAGTCACATGTCTTGACAAAAACTTATTTTCAAGTTTAAAAGTTTGATTTCAACTTTATTATTAATTTTTTTTTTAACAATCATACACTACCACACTTTTTGCGAATAGGTAATTTGTAATGGAAACTTGGATGGAATAATTGGAGGTTGAGATGGTTTGATAGGTGAAGATAAAATATAAATCAAACATTTTAATATGAAAAGTAGAGGTGATAACTTTAATCTCTATATGAATACATATCATGGCCATAAAAAGACAAGTTCTAAGATAGAGCTCGGGTTGATATCATAACTTTAATTAAAACCCCACTAACCATTAATTTTCTCTCCAAACTTCAAGTAATTTAATTTGTTCATCAATTGCTTGCAATTATTTCTTCAGCGTAGTTTTACTATTTTTTGGAACGACATGTTTCGAATCACCTTCAACTCATCATACAAAAGTGAATGCGTCACTCAAGGTAGACTACATTGTTTTAACCGGTCATGCGCTACCAAAGAGTGGGTCTCCATGGAAAAATCGCATATGCATGTCAACCCTAAGGTTCGAATTCATGACCTGTGGGTAAAACCCTAAATGCATCTGCCAGTTCGAATTCTAATGGCACTACAAAAAATTTGTCATGTATTCATACATTTTTTTTTAATCATATATTCACACTTCAATGTGTGACAAATTAATAGTTAGTGTGGATAAAAGTGGTGTGACAAATTAAATAGGGTAAATTACACAAATGGTACCTGACGTTTGTTCAAAATGACACTGGCAGTACCCCGTAATTAAAAATTACCCGAGACGTACCCAATGTTTGCAAAAACGCACACTCACCATACCTCCCTCTAACGGAGCCTAACGGATCGTTAATTTTAGTCATGTGCCGCTCACGTGAATGGGTAAAAGACTCTTTTACCC